>VZQC01005655.1:2036922-2051025 GCA_009823505.1 Rhizomys pruinosus | reverse complement strand
ATTTCAAATTTCAAAAGGCAAAGGGGTTAATTTTTGGAAGACCATCAGACAAGAAAAGCAACTGTTCAAGCAGAATTATCTCAAAACAAGGAGGAATGTAGCATGTGGAGGGTCTGCTTTCCAGATTTGTGTTTCTAAAGACTGGAGTGCTGAAAGAAACAAAAGGCCCAAACTTACACAAACCCCACCTGCTCACAGACTGGCAATTCTAATTCCCAGGCTGGCTGACTCACCAGGGTTTGCTGCTCAGCTCCTGCTGCTGCGGGAGGCCGGGCAGCAGGGTGAGATAAGAGGATTTCTTTGGCCTCTCCTTCTGACCTGTCACCTCCCAGCCACTCTTACCACCACCCAATCTCGACAGATGGTATTTGCTTGTTTTGTTTACATGCACGCTTCCTCCAAGGCCTGGCACCAAGGCCTGCAGGTAAGGGCAGAACAGATGGGGCTCCCAAAGAGGCCTAAATCCCATTTACCCTGCCGGGCCTCCATGCAAGAACATCTTCTGATGACCTGACACAGTGGAACCAGCCAAAATCTGAAGGTTTTTTAACATGTCCAGCAGAAAAAGAAAAGGGGGAAATCACATGTGACAGATAGATAATCATATACGTGCCAGAAGAGTAGATCTTTCCTTTATTCTTGTTCCTTTGCTTGAAAGGTCCCCATTCCAATGGAGTAGGGCAGTGGTCTCAAGTCAGAACTCATATTTTCAGGTCGATGAGCAGTAAAGCCCCTCCCTGATCACCTACTGCTCCAAGGGCCGCCTCTTTGACTCCCCCGCTTCCCTGGGCTTTCTCCAGTCCTGGTGCCCCTGTGTTTGAGGCTGGCAAAAGGCCGTCAAGCTTTTTGAGAAAGTTGAAGTCTTTACTGACGACTTTTTTTTTTTTTTTTTTTGGTCTTTCAGACAAGGGTCTCCCTGTAGCCCTGGAACTACACACTGTACCATGTGAGTCTAAATTGCCAGCTCAGGCTGGGCCTTGAACTCACAAATGATCCACCTGCCTAGCCTGTCTGCTCCCAAGTGCTAGGATAAAGGCTTGTTCGCATCCCACATTACAGCAGGCATCAATTATTGAGCATTTGATAAGATGCCAAGCTTTATGCTAACTAATCATTTTGGGGACATTAGTTCATAGTATCCCTTCCTCTCCACAACCCATTTAGACACGGGAATATCTTCGGTATTATCTGTTTCTTCTTCGTCTCGGTGGTAATAGCTTTGTAGTGCGTAATCGTAGTGCGTAAGAGCAAGTCTAAAAGAGGGGGAAAGTTTAGAGGCTCTACAGTGCCTACATTAATGACACAAAAAAAAAAAAAAAAAAAAAAAAAAAAAAAACAGAAAGAGCACAAGTGAATGAGCTAACACTGCAGCTAAAAATACTGGAGAGACAACAACAAATGAACCCTAAATGCAGCAGCCAAGAAGAAACAACAAAAATCAGAGCAGAGATCAATGAAATAGAAACAAAGAAAACCATACAAAAAAAAAAAATCAATGAATCCAAAAGTTGGTTCTTTGAGGGAATAAACAATATAGACAGACCTCTAATCCAGTTAACCAAAAGAAGGAACAACTCAAAATCAACAGAATCTGTGAAGAAAGGGGAAATATCACAATGAAAAGATCCAGACAATCATACAGGAACACTTCAAAAACCTATACTCTACTAAGTTTGAAAACATATAAGAAATATATGAATATCTGAAATCCTTGGAATCACCAAAGCTCAACCAAGAAGAGATCAACAGCTTAAATAGACCAATAATACATGAAGAAATTGAAGATGCAATAAGTAGACTCCCAACCAAAAAAATGCCCAGGCCCAGATAGTTTCACAGCAGAATTCTATAAAATATTTCAAAAAGACTCACAACCATTACTACTCAAATTGTTTAGAAGGATACAAACGGAGGGAGTTCTCCCAGATTCCTTCTATGAAACCAGCATCACGCTACTACCAAAACCAGGTAAAGATACAACCAAAAAGGAGAACTATAGACCCATCTCCCTAATGAACACAGATACCAAAATTCTAAACAGGATACTGGCAAATCACATACAGACCCACATCAAGAAGATCATCCATCCCGACCAAGTTGGATTCATAACAGAGATGCAGGGATGGTTCAACATACGAAAATCAATAAATATCATCAAACATATAAATGGACTTTAAAGACAAAAATCACACCATCATCTGAATTGATGCAGACAAAGCCTTTGACAAAATCCAGCATCCCTTCATGTTTAAAGTCCTAGAGGGAATTGGACTGGAGGGATCATTCCTCAATGTAATCAAAGCCATATACAGGAAATCCACAGCCAATATCATCCTAAATGGGGAAACGACAGAAGCATTCCCCTTAAAGGTAGGAAATCGGCAAGGCTGCCCCCTGTCACCACTCCTTTTCAATATAGTGCTTGAAACCCTTGCTAGGGCAATAAGGCAAGAAAAGGAAATTCAAGGAATTCTAATTGGAAAAGAGGAAGTCTAGCTATGCCTTTTTGTTGATGATGTGATTGTCCACCTATGGAATGCTAAAAACTCCACCAGAAAACTCCTATAAATGATTAAGCACTTCAGTAAAGTGACAGGATATAAAATAAATCTAGAAAAATCAGTAGCCTTTCTTTACACCAACAACAAGCAACCGAAGAAGGAATACGAGGAGACCTTCCCACTCACAATAGCCTCAAAAACAATAAAATACCTAGGAACAAACCTAACCAAAGACAGCAAGCATCTCTACAATAAAAATTTTAAACCCCTGAAAAAGGAAATTGAGGAAGATAACAGAAGATGGACAAACCTCCCATGCTCATGGATTGGGAAAATAAATATAGTAAAAATGTCCATTCTACTCAAACTTGTGTACAGATTTAATGCAATCCCAATCAAAATCCCCAAGATCTTCACAGGTTTGGAAAAAAAAATCCTCAATTTCATTTGGAAAAACAAAAGACCCCGAATAGCCAAAGCAACTCTGGGCGAAAAGAGCAATACAGGGGGGATCGCTATACCAGACATCAAACTATACTACAGGGCTATAGTCATAAAAACAGCTTGGTACTGGCACAAAAACAGACCAGTTGACCAATGGAACAAAATTGAAGATCCAAACCTGAGCACATACAATTTCAGCCATCTCATATTTGATAAGGAGGCCAAGAAGACACATTGGAGGAAAGACAGCATCTTCAACAAGTGGTGTTGGCAAAACTGGATCACCACCTGTAGAAGAATGAAATTAAACCCCTACCTCTCACCCTGTACAAAAGTCAATTCCAAATGGATCAAAGACCTCAACGTGAAATCCAAAACTCTGGAGGTGATAGAAGAGAAACTTGGCAGCAGACTACAAGACGTAGGTGTAGGAAAAGACTTCTTAAATCAGACAGCAGCTGCACAAGAAATAAGATCGTCAATTGACAAATGGGACCTCATTAAACTCAAAAGCTTCTGTACATCAAAGGAAACAATAAAGGAAGTGAAGAGAAAACCCACAGAGTGGGAGGAAACCTTCACAGCAGATACATCTGACAAAGCATTAATATCCAGAGTATACAAGCTACTCAAAAAACAAAGAAGAAAGAAAACAAATGAATCACTCAGAAGATGGAGCAAAGATCTGAACAGAGACTTCACAGAGGAGGAATTAGAGATGGCTGAGAAACACCTTAAGAAGTGTTCAACATCGCTAATAATTAAGGAAATGCAAATTAAAACCACCTTAAGATACCATCTTACTCCAGTAAGACTGGCTAGGATCAAGAAAACAAATGATGCCAAGTGCTGGAGAGGGTGTGGGGAAAGGGGAACACTCATCCATTGCTGGTGGGAATGTAAACTTGTGCAGCCACTATGGAAAACAGTGTGGAGAACCCTTAGAAGACTCAAAATGAGCCTGCCATTTGACCCAGTCATACCACTCCTGGGTATATACCCACAAGACTCATCTTACTGCAGAGATACATGCACAGCTATATTTATTGCCGCTCTGTTCACAATAGCAAAAAACTGGAATCAACCCAAATGCCCCTCAACTGACGAGTGGATAGAGAAAATGTGGTACATGTACACAATGGAATTCTATGCAGCGGTAAAGAAAGACAACATCATGAACTTTGCAGGTAAATGGATGGAGCTAGAAGACATTATGTTAAGTGAAGTAACACAGTCCCAGAAAAACAAACGACAAATGGTATCCCTCATATGTGGATGCTAGTGCCAATAACCCAGTTATAAATATTTCTTGTGGAGAGGGATGCATATTAAAAGAACAACAACAGAAAGACTGCATCAGAAAACTGACTGAAATGGTGAATCGGGAAGGGTGGGAGGGGCGGGAGAGGGACACGGGTGTATATTCGATTGATGCATATTTAATTGACGTGAGTTCAACAAGTATCCAGTTTTGCCCAGACACTGTCTACAGGTTACATGGTGTTTTAGGACTTAGTAAAAGTAAATATGTATATATTAAACAACATTGGTTTAAAGGTTCTGATAAAAATGGTAATGCATCTGAGTTAATTGGAAATATAAATTGCTGTTGTCCACATTTGTTTTACTTAAAATCTGTATAACAATAACTTTGGGATTGGCACATACAAATGTTCTCTATAATTTTTCTGTTGTACAGTATCACCTTGTAGCATTCTCTTTCACCTATAGGATGATTTAACTTAAAAATTAAGTTTGCTTCCCAAGTTAATCACATACAGTCACCCAAAACAGCATGGGTGAATTTGATGAAATCTGTGCCTTGATTCCACCCTATAGGTATGTATAATACAACTGCCTTCTGGAGACTCATGGGTCAAAAAACAAAAACCTAAAAAAAAAGGGGGGGATACAGATAGATATGAAACCTTTTTGTCAAAAACCTTGCAATTCAAATCTTAAAACTAACTATGGGAAAAGATTTGTATGTTCCAACAGGTCAAAATGTCACCAACTTAATGGCTGAGAAAGAAAAGATACAGCTTTGCATTGAGTAGGATGTACCAGAAAGTGCCAACTGAAAGGTTGACCTGTCTGAACATTGAAAGGAAGAAAAGCCTCAGATTGCTACAAACATCAAACCCCTCTGTGGATCCTACTTGTAACAACTATTTATAATGAGTCCTAACGAAACTTACCTTCTAGGTGCCGCAAAGGTTTTAATACGAGAGACTTTCTTACCTCCCCCCCCCCATAGAACAAGGAGAAATATGATGATGATGAGGTCGTTCTCTAACTGTAAATTGGAGCCAACTGTTATAGAGGTAATCTCTTATAAAACCAGTAAAACTGCCTTCTTTAATTGACTAATAGACATAGGAACTGTGAAAAGGATTATTCTCTATTCAGAACCAAATATAATACTAAAGTCTCCTTAAGCTGTGCACTTAAGCAAAATATATTAATACAGGAGAGCTCTGATATCAGCAATGGATTATTCTACCAGGGAGATGTTGGCCAGGGGATCCAAGGCCCCCCCAAAAAAGGTAAAGGCTTCTTGCCTGTAAACTGGGATTCCTGCAAGAAGAGAGGTGATAAGGCCCTGCTGTCGAAGACCTGATGTAAGTATGGGAAATATGTATTGAGACCGCACTTGCAAGTGTTCAGTTGGTCTCTGGAATACCAGAGAGTGTTACCAAAGGCCACTAAACCAATAAAGCAAATGTTGGTCTCCTTGAGTCAAGCAAGACTCCTCCATCTGCACCAGCTACACCTCACCTGCCTGCAAATACTGTGCAGAAGTGGCAGCCGTATGCCTGTATATCCCAAATCTAATTGGCTATTAGCTCTCTCCTTGGAGGAATAACCCATGGCTTATGCTGCAAGCTTACATCCTCTAGTGGTTAGGAGATATTATAAGCCACAGTAAGACCCTATCATATTTTACAAAAAAAAAACAAAACCAAAAAACGTAATTCGTGGATTAACATACCATCCAAACATCTGTGTCTACACCAAAGTAACCTACCATAACAATTAGTACTGTTTAAATACCTATATAGTTAATTGATTGTGCTTCATTAGTAGGATTGAAAGGTTATTCCTGGACAAACTGTCAGCCCATGAAAGGAAACAGCCAGAATTGACCAGAGTCCAAAACAACAGCTCCAGAGAAAGTAGACTGTTTTGCTTCTCGTCCACCTGTGCCCCTATTCTAAGCCTAGGGAACAATCTGCAGAAGAGGGGGCATGGTAGAATGTAAGGGCTGTTATTGGGGTGAATGGTGAAACTACAGCAATATAGTCTGGACACTCATTTGATCAATTTGATTGAACATACAAGCCCCCCCCAAAGCTGGATGGTGGGACCCATGGGCTGTGTGGGTTTGGGCACAACTGCTTGCAAATTGGCTTTTCATGAAGGACACTTGTACTCATAAATTATTACTTATTGTTCAAAAATTAAAAAAATAAGTAATAGAAAAAAATAAAGAGTATGAACCCGGAGTTGCATCTATTACTCCTAGATGACCAAAACATAAATTCATAGTCAAAATATCATCACAAAAGATATTGTGATACATAGTTTCTATTTTGCATCCACGTGCACAACTCAAAAAAAAGTAGTTATTAATAGAGAGAAGCATGAAATGGACAGAAAGACAGTTATTAATCTGTCACTTTTTTTGACTATTGCTCAGTAGACACTAAGTTTTATGACAGCAGAAATGGTCTCTTTCACTAAGCATAAGTAAAGTTAGTGGAGTACTTATCATTCAGAAGACCCTTAATAATTTTTGTTAAGTTTAATTTCTATTGCATTAAGTTGACCTAGAAGAGTGTCTTGATTTGTAATTTTAAAAAAGATGAGGGTATAAAAGTGTTATGGTGATAGCTATACGTGCTTGGTAGAGAGAAGACAAAGAACAAAGGTGTGTCAGTATATCAGTTACTTTTCTCACTGCTGTGACTAAGTGACAAGAAGCAATAAGAGAGAATGGGTTTGCTCTGTCCCACAGTTGAGGATGCTGTACATCAAGGTAGGGCAGGCATGGTAGCAGGAGATTGAAGCAAACGGCCACGTTGCATCTTCAGTCAGGAAGCAGAGAGAGATGATGCTGATGTTTGGCTCACTTTCTACTTTTTGTTCAGCTGAAGATCTCAGTTCATGAAATGCTGCCACCCACATTTCTGGTGGGGTTTCCCACCTCAATAACCTAATCTTGAAACTCCCTCACATACATGTGCAGAGATTTGTCCTCCAGGTGATTCTAGATTCTGTCAGGTTGACAATCACCATTAGCCATCATAATAGGTGATCAATAAGATAGAGGAAGAAGAGAGGGAGGATGGGAGGAAGAGAGAGGGAAAGGGAGGGAGGGGACAGAGGGAAGGATGGAGAGATGGAGGAAGACAACACAATAAAGCAAGCAGACATCCTCTTCCTTATTCATAAATAGATCACAGTTTCTACAAACAGATAGACGCTGTTGGTGGGCCAGCGTAGTAGGAGCCATCACTTCAGACACCCAAAGACGCATTGCTCTGTTTAGCTTACACTTCACTGCAGTCAAGCTAACTGCACACTGATCTTTTAGGGAAGCAGGATAAAAGCAAGCAAAAATGGCACACACAAGTGGATGAGAAGAGACATTAGTTTAGCAGATACAGAAAGCCTGGAGTCCATTGCAATATCACAAAACTCTAGGATATCCTACCTCAGAGCTACTCTTTTGGGAATCAATCTCTTATATGTGAGGGAAGAATTAGCACATAGAGTAATTCAGAACCAAATGGTTGATCATGAGAAATAGAGCTAGTCCTTAGCTTGAGTGTAAGTGTTTACGTTTTTTTGTGGTTCTCAGCCTCAGCCTTTAACGTCTGCACTACCCCTCCAGCCCAAGTGTAAAGTGTTTAATGGAAGATTTTGCCATCATGGCTTCATGTGTCCTTTTTTGGTTTATTTTATTTTACGTGTACAAATGCATTGCTTACATGTATCTAAATTCACCCATGTCATACAATGTTCATGAAGGCCTGAAGAGGGCATTAATCCCCTGGAACTGGAGTTACAGGTGGTTGTTAGCCACCATGTGGGTGCTGGGAACTGAACTCAGGTCCTGTACAAGAGCAGCTAGTGCTCTTAGCTGCTGAGCCATCTATTCAGGCTCATTTGTCTTTTTCTTGTAATTTACTGCCCTTATGGGGAAAATTCTGCTCTCTGTTTCCACATGTTCTTGGAAGAATATCACCTCTGTCCTCTGCACTAGATCCAGAACATGGTTTTGTCCTGGATACATGATCAGCTTACAAATGAACATATGACCCAATCTGGGCCAAAGTCTTCTTTAAAATTTAGCACACACTGTTGACCTTATTTCCTGTGCAGCTGTTGTCTGATTCAGAAAGTCTTTTCCTATGCCTATGTCTTGTAGGTTGTTGCCAACTTTTTCTTCTATCACCTTGTATTAGTCAGTTTTCTGTTGCTGTGATAAAACACCAGACCAAGGAACTTATAAAAGGAAGAGTTTATTTGAGCTTACGATTGGCAGTTCCAGGGAATTAGNGTAGAGCACGAGGCTTGTTAAGCTCACTAAGCCCGCCCCCAGTGACACACTTCCCCCAGCATGGCCACACCTTCTAAGACCTCCAGAAACAGCACCACCAACTGGAGACAAATGTCTGAATACCTAGAGCCTATGGGGGACACTCATTCAAACCACCACATTCCACTCCCTGGCCCCCATAGGCTCCTGACCATATAAAATGCAAAACGCATTTAGTCCAACCTTAAAAGTCCCCATAGTCTTTACCAGTTTCAATGTCATTCAAAAGTCCACAGTCCAAAGTCTCTTCTGAGACTCAGGCCAATCTCTTAACTGTAAGCTCCTGTAAAATCAAAAGGCAAATTACATACTCCCAATGTACAGTGGAACCGAATACACATTCCCATTCCAAAAGGGAGGAATAGAGGCATAGTGAGGAAATACTGGACCAAAACAAGACCGAAAACCAGCAGGGCAAACGCCAAGTCCTGTAGCTCCACATGCGACTTCTGGGACTTGACTTCCAAAGGGCTTACACGGCTCAGCTCTTCCAGCTTTGCTTGCAACATACATCTCTTTCTTAGGCTGGTACCACTCCCCGTATGCAGCTCTCCTTGGCAAATATCTCACAGGTCTGGCATCTCGAAAGTCTTCTTGGGGTCTCCGCTGCCAACCAGGCTTCATACTCACAGCTTCACGCAGTGGCCTATCACGGCCTTCTTTATTCAGGGACACCCCTGCTGTACTCTTCCTGGCCTCTTTGGCTCTCTGAAACCGTGGAGGAAGAGCTGATGACCCCTTCACTCTTGCAAACTTCATGTCTCTAAAGCCAGCACCACGTGAATGAAATTGCCGAATCTGGCTGCAAGTTCGGGCCAGACCCTGGCCCATTTCAACCACATTTGCTACTTTTCTCTGCCCTGGACTTGCTGGAGGATTAGCTGGGTGTGGTCTTGCCCTGAAGGTACTGATTCTTTTGTTTACTTGTAAATCTCGAAGCCCTTCCTTAATCACTTTAAACTCCTTATCAAAAGGAAACTCTCCTTCACAAGCCTTGGCCCCACCTTTAATCTTCCTAGTGCAGTTTTCAGATCCAACCTCTCCTTCACATGCCTTGGCCCCACCTTTAATCTTCCTAGTGCAGTTTTCAGATCCAACCTCTCCTTCACATGCCTTGGCCCCACCTTTAATCTTCCTAGTGCAGTTATCAGAGCCAAACTGTACATTTTGCATTTCTTTCTGCTCCATCTGCTCTTTTTCACTGTAGATCTGTATAATATTCACCATTAAAAGCCATGCCACCATTTCTACATTAGGCTGTCTTGAAATATCCTCCGCCAAAGACATCAGTCCACTGCTTTTCAACTTAGCATCAGGCAAGCATCTGGGCTGTGGGCAAACTGCTGCCAGACTCTTTATCAAAATATCCTGGTTGCTGCCTAAGTCTTTATTTTCCCCTGGGACCACATCTTTTGCAGCCATGCTTTCTTCCAGGCCTCCACTAGAATGGCCCTTTAAGCTCTGCTTATAATAGTCAACAGCCTTTCCAGCCCAAAGTTCCAAAGTCTTCCACACTTCTCCAAACATACACATGGTCAGGTTCTTCACAGCCAACAGCCCACTCTCTGGTACCAATAACTGTATTAGTCAGTTTTCTGTTGCTGTGATAAAACACCAGACCAAGGAACTTATAAAAGGAAGAGTTTATTTGAGCTTACGATTGGCGGTTCCAGGGAATTAGTCCATTGTGGCGGGAGGCGTGGTGGCCGGATCCGGAGCAGCAAACAGAGGGTCACATCTCGCAAAGAGCACAGGAAGCAGAGAGGAAGCAACTGTAGACCAGGCTTGTTAAGCTCACTAAGCCCGCCCCCAGTGACACACTTCCCCCAGCATGGCCACACCTTCTAAGACCTCCAGAAACAGCACCACCAACTGGAGACAAATGTCTGAATACCTAGAGCCTATGGGGGACACACATTCAAACCACCACACACCTTCAGTGTTTCAGGTTTCATGTTGAAATCTTTGAGCCACTTGGAATTGATTTTTGTACAGGGTGAGAGGTAGGGGTTTATTTTTGTTCTTCTACACATGATGATCCAGCTTTGCCAGCACCATTTGCTGAAGATGCCGTCCTTCCTCCATTGAGGGTTGTTGTTTTTTGTTTGTTTGTTTTGTTTTGTTTTGTTTTTTGCCCCTTTGTCTCTAGAATTGATCCACCACTTACTTTCAGACTCTGTAATTACTGGAGTATATGAGTGGAAAGTATCTATTTATATTTTAGAGTAATATAAAATTAAAGGAGGAAAATGTGAATTCCTAAACATAAAAAAGACTGAGAAAAGATGCAGGACAGTTATGGCAGAGTGCATGATCTGGGGTGGGTTAGGGGAAATGGAAAAGGGAATATGTCTAAACTAAACTGAGAAATGATGTCTGAAATACACAAAACATCAATAAAAGCATTATAAAAAATTAGCACACACACAGACTGGGAGAGAACAGGTTGATTCTTCTGGATATGTAAAAGAAAATAGAAGTTGTTTTGTTTACAAGCATATTTCAAGGCACCCAAAAGCACACATGTTGAAAACATACAGCTAACCCAAAGAGAGAAGTAGAGGTGAGCAATTTACAAAAGGAAAGGGCTCATAGCACCTGAACCACAAGATCCAGCTATGCCTGAAGGTAGCTCCCTCTTCTGCAGGTATGTGCACAAGTAAATTCATGCTTTTCTTTAACATTTGAGTTAAGATTTCTGTATTTCGCTTCCACGAGACTCTGATTTATGAAGCGCAGGTCCTTGTTTGGTTATGCTAAAAACCTGCACTTTTATAGGCTTCCAAGAGCCTATAAACACCACATATAGTTGTATTCCAATGGTTCAGAAAATTGCCACACGTTCCATTTCGAACTAAACTCTGTCACTCTACATTTTTATCTTTATTCCCATCCTATGGCTTGATGTCTGGATCTCTTTAGATTGACACTTCATAGTCCATTGAGTCTGGCTTTATATTTCAGCCTTATACCTGTTCTAATTTCCTTTCTGTTGCTGTGATAAACACCATAACAAAAAAGCAACTTGGGAAGGAAAGAGTTCCTTTCAGTTTACACTTCCAGGTCAGAGTCCATTGCTGAAGGAAGACAAAGCAGGCACTCCAGTGGGAAATGAAACAGAAAACAAAGAAGAAAGAGGCTTATGGGCTTGTGCTCATCTACATTTCTTAGCCAGCCCAGCCCCGCCTGTCTAGAGATGGTGCTGCACACAATGTGCTGGGTCCTTCTACACTTATCACTCCCACATCAAGTATCAGTCAGGACAGCTCTTCATAAACATGGCCACAGGCCAATTCTTCACTTGGGTTCTCCCTGGCAAGGTTTCTCTAAGTTGTCTCAAGCTGACAATAAAAACTCATCAATAAAATCCATCCCTTACAAAGATAAAGCATAACCTTTCTTCCCTTGTCCCCAAGATTCCATGTTAATATCACAATCTAAAACATAGTATAACTTAAAAGTCTCAGAGCCTTCAAAAATATCTAACACTTAAAAAAAAATCTCTTAACTGTGGATTTCTGTAAAACAAAAACCAAGTTTGTACTTTTGTATTCCAAATGGGAAGGTAGAAGCAAGGTATGGGAACAATCAGACTTAAGCAAATCCAAAATCCAGCAATGTAGCTCATTATCCAACATCTGAGACTCACTTATGATCTTCTGGTCTCCGAAGGACACACCTCCAGCTCTGCCACCCTCAGCGCACACAGCTTGTCTCTTAGGCTTAGGCTGACTCCATTCCATACCTGCTGCTATCCTTGGTAGTCATCCCACAGTCCTGGAGTCTCTAATTTCCTGTGTTCTCCGCTGTAACTGAGGCTGCACCTTTACCAATGGGCTCTCCTGACCTTCATGCCGCAGAGCCAGGCCTCAGAAGCTCTTCATGAGCCCCTCAATCTTACATCTCTTATGCTTTGGAAGCCAGTACCAGGTGGGTAACTCTTACTCATCGCCAATTATGGCTACCGGTTTGAAATGCAGCCTTAGCCCCTGAACCACAACTTCTGTGTGCTGACCCTGAGGAAATACTTGCTAGAAGATTTTGCCTCAAAGATACTCCTCTTTTATGAGTCATAGCTGATTCTTCCAGCCCCAGCGTACCCACATCTATTGTCCAAGCAAAGCATAGGTGGGTTCACTTCAGTAATTCTGATTTCTTGTTAATCACAGCTGACTTTTCAGCCACAACTTATCAGCTCATACAGGTTCACAAGCCAAAATATTATACAAATGACCCCCTGTACCAGCTCTTCAATCCTTTTTCCCTCTGAAATTAAATGAACCCGACCTCCATCATCTGCATTTCTCTCAGCATTCTTACCTTACAAGCTTGCACAGAATGGCCCCTTAAACTATGGGCACTCAAAGTCTGTTCTAGTTCAAAATTCCAAATGCTTCTATAATGCTCTTTGAATACATGGTCAGGTTCATTGTAGCCACACTTCTCCTGGTACCAGTTTCTATAGTCTGCTTTCTGTTGCTGTGATAGATATTACAACCAAAAGCAACTTGGAGAGGAAAGAGATTATTGCAGCTTATACCTTCAGATGTAGTCAGATCATCTCTCAAGAAAATCAGGGCAGGAACTAAATAAGGAACTGAAACAGAAATCACAAAGGAGTGCAGTGCTACTTAGTGGCTTTTTCACTGGGTAAACTCTCAATGTGGTCCCTGATAACTCATCCTAGAGTTATCTTTTTCATCACACTGGGTGCTATCTATGACTTCTTATTCCAGAAACTTTGAGTGAGATAGCTTTCCATAGCAAGAAAGACTGAGTCATTTTGTCTCCTCAAGTGGGTTCTATAGGTAAGCTTTGAGGTCTCTTTAGTAGGTGTTCATTTTCATCTGATGTTATTTCATTTGGATTTTAATTTATGTGATTCAAGAACCTAGGGTTAAAAACTCTAGAGACAAGCAAACATTTGCTATTTTTCACAAGTTTGGTAACAGGAGTTTTGCTAGAAACAAATAAGAAAGAAGCAAATTTTACAATGACATTAGTCATTCAAGTAAAGAAGTCTTAAAATTTAAATCATATAAGGCACTAAGGCCATGGGAAGAAGAAGGATGCTAGATATTTTGCTCTCTAGGAGTATGCACTGTGAAGTTCACATTGGAATCCCAACCCCGATTACCTCAAAATGTGGTTGTATTTAGAGATGCTCTTTGGATACATAATTAAGGTAATCCCTGATTCAACATGGTTTGTGCCCTTATTAGAAGATGTAAAGTCACATGCACAAACAGTAAACAGATAATAGAGAAGACTCCTACCTACCAGCAAAAGAGAGAGGTTCAGGAGAAACAAGCCATAGTGGAACCTTGATCTCAGACTTCCAGCTTCCACTCCACAACTGTGAGCAAACAAAATTCCCGAGTTTAAGCTACCTACTCTGTATTACTTTATTTTTTTTTTTAATTAATTTTTATTGATGCTTTGTGCATTTCATACATTTTTTCCAATTCAGTTCAGGCTTATTTCCCTTTCCCTCCCCCCCACCCCCACCCCATCCCAGATCATGCATTCTGCCATGACTGTCCTGCATCTTTC
>VZQC01005655.1:1880957-2029282 GCA_009823505.1 Rhizomys pruinosus | reverse complement strand
GAGCTGTTTACCTGGCCTGGCGCGTTATGGCGTCTCCCCTGCGACCCCGGTTCCCGCCCACAAGTCCAGCCGGGACCAGAGCAGAGGGAAACGCGACCCTGCTCACCCGAGCGCGGTCCCTCTGGGCCGGGGACCCCGTAGACGGGTTCACAGCGAGACCCTCTCCCAGCTGCCCCCCGCCAGACCCCGCCTAGAGCTCAGGAGCTGTTTACCTGGCCTGGCGCGTTATGGCGTCCTGTATTACTTTATTATAGTATCTCCATCAAACTTATACTCTCTCTCACTAATTACAAACTGTATTGCATCTCTCCTCCCCAAATCCTTTAGGAAAGAACATCAGCAATCTCTTACCAGCTCCCTCTTTCCTCCCAAAAGAACTATCTACATGAAACAACCCATGATACTTTAGTATAACAGAAAGGGTAACTATCACAGGAGATGGTGGCTGGCACTTTCAGGCCTGGCTGAAAAAGGATGTTGGAACTATAAACTTCTATAAGAAAATATTTTAAGATAAGTAGGCAAAGGAAAGAACTTTTTGAAAAGAATGCCAATCAGTAAATAGCCAAATTAATTGAACACACACTTCTCAAACGAAGTACACATGATCAATAAATATTTGAAAAGTGTTGGAGAGAACAACAACAACAACAAAAGAACAGGGAAAAAAGACTGAAATAGTGACATTCTCCCCAAAACAACAAGCCTCTGCTTTGGAAAAAAAAAAAAAAACTCTGGAAAGACTCGTAAAAAAGATGCAAGACAGGTATGGCAGAGTGCAGGGACTCAGGTGGGGTGGAGGGCATGGAAAGGGAAGTAACTCTAAATTTTATTGACAAATGATGTATGATGTATGATGTATGGAAATAGTTTAATAACAATAATAACTTTTTTTGGTCTTTTTGAGACAGGGTCTCCCTGTAACCCCAGCTGTCCTGGAACTCACTCTGTAGACCAGGCTGGACTTGAACTAATAACTTTTAAGAAAGAAAAAAAGAAAAGTGTTCAATGTCCTTAGTTAACAGGGAAATAAATTAAAGCTATGTTGAGATTCTATCTTTTTCTGTCAAATGGCTATCATCAATAGAACAAATTACAGCAGATGCTGTTGAGAATGTGGGGAATAAAGAACTCTTATACATACACTGCTTATGAGAATATAAAATTGTGCAGCCTCTATAGAAATCAGTATGGAGAGTTTTCAAAAGACAAAATACCTAAAAATAGAACTACCATATTTTCAAGCTGGTGTATTTTCTGCCTGAGTATATACCTGTAGGAATCTAAGGCTGCATACCACAGAGACACTTGTACAACCATGTTTATTGTGACACTATTCAAAATAGCTAAGATATGGTATCAACTACATGCCATCAATATATGAATGGATAAACAAAATGTGGAACATATACTAACTGTGGGTAACACTAAACCATAAAGAAGAGTGAAATTGTGTCATTTGTTGGAAAATGGGTAGAACTCCAGGTTATCATGTCAAGTAAAATAAGCCAGTCTCAGAAAGATCACATTGTGTCCTCTCATATGAAGAATCTGGGTTAAAATATATATACATATTATATGCATCTACATACACACAGAAACACACACATATACATGAAAGCACAGGGGAACTTTTTAAGGGGAGGAGAGAAACTAGCAAGATGTCTGGGGAGGGAAGGGGAGGAGAGTGAGAAGGGAATGTGAGCAAAGTACAATGATAATTACATAAGAAAATATCATAATGAGACCAATTATTTTGTATATTAACTTAAAAATCATGTTTAAGACATGTGTTGAGGACATTTATGAGCCTGGGCTCCTTTAAGTGAGGTGTTGAAGGCTGAACAGAGTGCTATGAGTAGTCTACCTGCGGAAAGGTGGCTCTATGAGATTTGAAGCCATAGTAGGCTCTAGTAGGTTCCTATTCCCACAATGGTGCAGTCTAGTGTATGAGTGGAATGAAGAAGACATCCACATGTCAGGGAGGCTCAGCGCAGTGTCAGAGTCAAAAGGAGTGAGACAGGCATTCACAATGGAGGAAGAGAGGCTGCTGAGCACTGTAAGAGCCCTAATTAGCTAGTAGAGTTGCTTTATGTACAACTGTGGGGTTCCAACGGGGTAAATATGCATCTGCCTGGCAGCTTGACCTAGTCCCATGTACTAGAACCCAAGTGATAGAAGGACATAGACTTCTATCTATGACTACATAGAAGATTGATTAAATAAATAAACATATAAGTAAAATGAGAACTAGGGTGGTCTATTTCCTCCAAATTGAAACATTCCTTCCTAGAGAGAAGAAGCAAAGCCCTAAAACTTAGGAAATGAACAAATCTTATAAGTGCAGTGCACACAGAAGGCCACAACTGGCCAAATTCTAAACAATAAGAGACTGCAGAGTGCGTGGCCCTGGATAGGACTCCTGTATTAAACCTCACCCACCCACAGCTCATGAATCATTTTGGAAGAGAGGACAGAAAGATTGTAAGACCCGGGGCTGGTTCTTGAACATAAGGAAGCAGAGGCTCTCAGGCTACCAGAAGCTTGTACCTGTGAACCGGTGGCAATGGTGGTATGAAGCAGAGGACCCATGCCAACTCAATCAGACAAGGGCCCAGAGTAGAGTGAGAGAAATGGCTGGCCTTAGACTGGGAACTATTGGAGACTGGTTACTGCTGGGTAAGGGAGAGTAGACCTTACTTATAATCGCTAGAGAGGCTGCCTAGACTCCAGTGGATGAATTTGCACTGAAGGACATCTTGGTACAAATGCTATGACATAACACATGAGGTCTGGTGGCGAGTTGAGGAGGTGTGGATGGCAGAGGGGTCTATATCTTATTAAGAACTGTTGTATGACATCTATAAAAGCTCAATAAAAATAAAAAATAAAAACATATTAAAACAAAAATGATCCTACTGACCAAACATGGAATAATACAAACATGAAAATAAATGATGGTAACAGACTAAGGCTCCTTAAATGAAATAGGAATCTGTACAATGTAATTGAAGAACACATTGAAAGTATGATTAGAAACAAATTATTGACATAAACTCAAAGCATTTCTTCACAAGATACTAACAATAAAGGGCAAGATGCCTGGTACCTTAATCAAAGATCAATGACATCATCAGCAGTAATGAGGCAGATCTAAATCCTATGCAGCTCGGTGGGATGGAATAACATACTGCAACAGCAAGACTGTGATATTTCTGCTGCAGTGTATTGCCTGAATCTAATCATGAAGGCATATAAGACACATCTTCATTGAAGACCATTACATAAAATAATTAGTCTTAATGTCCACAAGTGTCAAGGTCATGAAAGTCAAGGAAAGATTGAAGAAGGATATGTGTTGAAGGAGATGATAGATAAAAGCCAAGACTCAACAGATTATTTTATTTTATTATTATTTTTTTTTTGGTCTTTTCAAGACAGGGTCTCCCTGTAGCCCCAGCTGTCCTGGAATTCACTCTGTAGACCAGGCTGGCCCTGAACTCACAAAGATCCACCTGCCTCTGCCTGCCAGGTGCTAGGACCAAAGGCAGATTATTTTAAACTGGAACCGTCTCCCACAGCACATTAGTGAGGCAATTGGAGAAAATTGAGGTTAGAGGGTACTAGGGTAACCACAGGAATTCCCTGGTTTGCTGCTTGCATTGGGGTCATACAGAGTGCATATTTCTTTTAGGAAATGCACCTGAATATCCAGGAGCCATGGGTTATCAGCAGCTTTTACTCTGATGCCTCAGAAAACTAACCATTTGTTCTGCAGCATTTCTGTGTACTTGGGACTGTTTCCAGATTTAAACAAGAAAGAAAAGTCAAGGATGCAGGCAGCTGGCTTGGTGTCTTCAACAGATCTGCACCATGAAAAAAAGAGGGGAAGATTAAAAGAGGCTTGCAGAGCATAGCAAGTAGGCCGCAAATGTGGCCCTGGATGGGATTCAAGTTTTCACAAACCAGTGAGAAAGTGCATTTTGGAGGCCATTGGGAAATATATTTGTGGTTTATCATTAAATGAAATGTGTTGGAATAAAAAGGTAGAGCTCGTTGACTCCAAAACGGGGAGCAATAGAACAGATGTATGCTTTATGTGATCACGTTTTGTACACACAGAGAAAAGGAGATACATAAATAATCTTCTAGAGGCATAAATAGCGCTATACTCTGAGTGGTGGAAATATTTTTATATTCTCTTTTTTGTTGTCTTTATTTTCTAGTAAATATGCATGTCCTGGTTCTGTTTTAGTAGATCATATTAAAGTAATATTTAAACAACAGAATTAGAGAAAATAGGTCAATGAAATCAATATTCACATTTTATCAAATGTGATATAACAATACTACTGATGATGGGTGAGGGAAGTCAGAAGTAGCCAATTGCCTTGGCACTAGGTTATGGACTCTGTTACATGTGTCAAACAGTCACCTAAGGGGTTTGTAGGGATGAGTCAGGACATCTTAACATCATATACAAAGGCTTCAGTCATCTCATCTATAAAACAGGGTCTAATTCCATGCCTCAGAAAATTATTGGAAGAATTAAATGAATTGTTGAATCTACAAAGTACCAAATAAACTCTTAATAGGGAACAGTAACATGTCCTTTCATAAATAGGTTTGTGATTGTTTCTGTTTTGTTTTATAAAGATGCTGAAGGAACCAGATGCAACCTCCTAGCTTCAGTTAGAACTTGGTATCTCTTTAATGTGTGAGATCTTGTAACTGAACTTGCTGAATAATGGGCACAGTTCTAACTGCTTTATATCTCAATAATGTTTATTCAGCATAACACTGTTATGTGTTACAGAAGGAAGTGAGATCGAGAGGTTGATGAACTTGCCTAAAGTCACCCACTCAGTATGAGTCAGGGTGGGATTCAAACCAGACATTTGATGTTCTTATCATCAATCCTAGCTGCAGTTTTACTATCTCATACCCAAGCCCAAGTGAACTCCAGGTGAACTGGTTACTTTTATTCATCCGCCCTTTTAAGTTAATATTTCAAGTTCCACATACATTCCCCCCAAAACAATATTATAGTAGGTCAGCTCCCTAGGCCAAACTATTTAATCAGACCAAATCTTCCTAACTCTCAGCATTTGTTAATAACTAAGGCATTAAGACCATTGTCCTTTTAGACAATGGTTAATGAATAGGTCTCACCTTCCAAGCCAATTCCACCTAATTCCTATCTGAAGAATTCTGTGACTGGCCTTACAGAAGAGCATAGGAAGATAAATTAATGGTGTGCTGTGAATAAAGAAATGGCCTGAAAATTGGGCATTTCCTACTGCTCTCCAGAACTGTTGTTTTGTTTTGTTTTGTTTTGTTTGAGAAAGGGTCTCTTTGTAGCCCCAGCTGGCCTGGAACTCACTACTTAAACCAGGCTAGCCTGGATCTCACAGAAATCTGTATGCCTCTGCCTCCTGAGTGCTGGGATTAAAGGTGTGTGTAACCACACCGGGTTCTCCAGCCTCCTTTATCCCCCAGCACTATACAGTAAGGCTTATGACCTAATCTACAATACTTTTTCCCCCAACACTATACAATAAGGCTTATGACCTAGTCTATAATACTTTGTCCCCCAACACTATACAGTAAGGCTTATGACCTAGTCTACAATACTTTTTCCCCCAACACTATACACTAAGGCTTATGACCTAGTCTACACTACTTCTCCACTTGTGTCCTGAAGAATCTGGAGAGTAACAGAGAAAATAAGTAAAGGGACCCTGAGATCAGAGAGGGAGGCTTCATCCACAGGATAGGGGAGACTGATGAAATTTGTGACGGGGGAAAGCTCTGATATGATGACAACTGCTATTCAGAAGCGTGGGTAATCTAGAAGTCCAATATCCCTACATCAGTGATGGCTGCCATATTTTTCTCACACAGCACAAATGATCCACTCAGTAATAATGTCTTGGTCCATTTTCTGTTGCTATAACTTAATACCACAGACAGACTGGGCTACTAAAGAAGAAGAAAAATTTATTTAGCTCACAGATCTGGATGCTGGGAAGGTTAAAAACACTGCGCCGGCATCTGGCAAAGCCCTTCTCGCTGCACCATAACATAGCAGAGAGAGTCTGGTGGCAGGGCAGAGCAAGCACATGCTAGCTTGGTCTCTCTTTTCAAAGCCAATAATGCCAAACTGCAGCCTCAGACTTATGAATACATGCAATCCTAATCACTGCCCAAAGGGTTTACCTTTAACATGAACACATAAATTTGGGGATCAAACTCCTGACACATGAACTTTTGAGGGTCTTCTTTAAACCATAGCAGGCAAATGTAAAGAAGGTAAGATATTAATATATTCTGCTCCACTGTCATTCCAAGATGTTGGGTTAAGAGCAAACATTCAACTCAGGTCACACAATAAATCCCAGGGCTTCGGTCATGAGTTATATATAAAAGCAATGTCAGAGAAGAAGGAAAATGAGCACACAGAAGCCAGCAAGGCAATCCCACAAACCACCAGCTTACGTGCCAGACTGTTCAACTGAAATAGGGGTGGATCCTTGCTCATACTGCTGAGGTTTTCAGAGAAGACACGAGAGGATGACAAATAGATTTTCATCTGTGGTTTGCTGAGGACTCATTTCTCAACATAAGCTAGGAAAAAAAGAGTTCTTTGGACCTGAAAGGGATTCCCAAGCTAAGTCACATCTGAGAGAGTACTGCAGCCCAGCAGGCCCCTAAAATGTCATGTCAGCTTTCGAAAGCATTCACAGTTGCTGAAACAGCCCTGCTGGAGCAAAGCCAAGCAGCTTTAGAAGAAGCCCAGTCCCTTAGACATAGATGACACTGCCAAGAGCAAAAATCAAAAAAGGGCCATCGCCTAGCCTGGCATCTGGGCCCTGGGGCTGCCAAATCATGTCCACTAAGCATGCCAGAGTAATCCATGGAGAGATTCCCAAATGAGAGACACAGCAGTCCAGCAAGCTAGAAAGCTGTCCATGATCTAGGCAAGAAGTAAGTTCTAGCTCATTGCTGTCTGCTGCAATTATTGGGCAACTTTGAGAACACAAGCAGGAAGATTTCCTGTCATTTGTTCATGAAATGGACACTAGTGGGGGAGTTCAGGGGAGAGAGGAGAGGAAAGGGGAAGAAAATGGAAGGAAATAGCAGATGAAACCACTTCCTAATCTCTTAACTTCTATCACTGAGATGCAGGATTGAAATCTCACCCTGAGGGAAGAGTAGCTTTCCCTTTTGCTTACTAGGTAGAAAGCAGAAAAGTCAAGAGCATTCTCACCAAAGCAGACAAGCCAAGTGGGAATCCTCTCCCTCCTGCACATCTGCCTTGGGCTTTTCTTCTTTTCAGATTGTTAGGAACAAACAGATGGCTGCAGAAGCCTGAATTTTAAATTTACGAATGGAAATTTGAACAAATGTTAGCAATCCAAGATGGCATATAAGATTTTTTTTTTCATACCACGTTTACAGTCCTGCCTCCTTCACATAAATGGGAGACAGGGGTCATAAAAAGGGTAGTTTTGATCTCTGGGTCAGCCTGGATCTAGCTTCGTGATTGTGTGGCACAATAACAGAAATATTGAAAGAACAAAGGAATAAAACATTAAGCACCTCCCTGTACAAGAGGTAAATATTTACCTGCAGAATGCTCAAATATATCTCTAAAGAAACCATCATCCTATCAAGGCATTTCTGTTTTTAAAAAGTAGGTGAAATTGAAACCCAAGGTTTGAGTATCTACTCAAACAGATTATCAAATCCTGTTTGGATTTGATATGGTATCGATTGTTTTATTTTGCTTGGCTGAAGGGCCCAGATATGTAAGGTCTTACCAAATTTCAGAGGTGTAAGTAAGAACCAAGTAATGAAGACCTGATGAACACTGTAATACTAGGAACGAATCTAGGAAATGGGTGTGGGGTGGTTCTGGCAGTAGGGGTGGCAAAGTGAATCAAACTTAATCTAGGGCCTTCCGGGTTTACCCTCATCCACCTGGAACACATTTCAAGATTAATAACAGATTCCTAAAACTATGCATATTCTCCTGGCATATGTATATATATATGATGTTTGCTCCTATCCATTCGAATCTAAGATAAAACACAAATTGTAAATCAGTTACTAAGAGATGAACAAGAACTAATAAGAAAATCAAACAATTATAGCAATATGCTGTAAAAATGTATTTAAAACTTATAAATTACTTATTTCAGGAAAGAATTCTCCATTTGATATTTTCCAATCACAGTTGCTTGTGGCAGTTGGGAGTATAGAAAATAAAGCCATGACTAGGAGAGATTGTGAAACACCTAAACTGAAGGCAAAACTGTATAAAACACAAGACCAGAGCCAAGTATCTGTTGAAGTTTCCAGAAATAAAGGAGTGGGGTAAACCATGGATCTGAAAGATGGTTTTCATAACTTCTTGAGAAGAAGGAATAGGTGGCATCTGGAAGAAGAGAATGCCATGCAGGGTTTGTTAGAAAATCTTGATGACTACACCTTCAAGAAGCAGACTACCCATAAAGACTGGAATTTATGTGATTGGGTATTGTAATATAACACCAGCAACCCACTCCATAAAGACTGGAATCCATGTGATTGGGTATTGTAACATAACACCAGCAACCCATTCCCTGTGGAGTCTGCACTCTGGGCTGCTGTCCTGGCTCCAAGGACCATGACCACTTCTGTCCCCCTGATTGTCTAACTGGCACCACTAGTCAGACTGCTCTGTTTTTGCCTACATCCACCACCCTATCCATCTATTCTCGACAGCATAATCAAAGCAAATTGTGATGTAGTGATTCTCAAATGCAAGTTTTCAAGCTCCTCCCGCTTGCTTAATCAGAATCTTGAGGAGTGGACACCAAAATCTGCTAACCAATTTACTACCGGATATGTGTGTATACATGCTCTTGTGTGCACTTGTGTGGAAGGGTAATCGTGTGTGTGTGTGTGTGTGTGTGTGTGTGTGTGTACAGGTGCACATATATACGCACGCACACATGGCTACCATAGTGCCCACCCATGTGGAGGTCAGAGGACAATCTGAGGGAATCAGTTCCTTCCTTTCACCCTGTGGGTGGAGTCCCGAGTATCAAACTCAGGTGGTCATCAGGCTTAGTGGCAAGTATTTTTTTTTTTTTTTTGTATGTGTGTGAATGTACTGTCTGCATGTAGGTTTGTGCACCCGTGTCGTGCAATGGCGTGGAGTTCAGAAAAGGGCATCAGATTCCCCTGGAACTGGAGTTAAAGACAGTTCTCAGCCGCCATGTGAGTGCTGGGAATCGAACCAGGTCCTCTGCAAGAGCAGTCGGCGTTCTTAACCGCTGAGCCCTCTCTCTGGCCCGTGGCAAGTATTTTTTATCTGCTAAGCTACATCGCCTCAATCCTCCCCCTTATTTTTTTAAACAGATCTCTCCCTGAACCCCAGGGACCCTCCTAGCTCCACCTCCCGAGGGCTGGAATTGCAGGTACGTGTCACTTTTTAAGTGTGCTGAGGTTTCAGAACTCAAGACTTTACACAAACATTTTGCTGACTGAACCATCTCTGCTGCTGAAATGTGAGAATCATTGTTAAACCTAAAACAGATCATGCTCCTTGACTCAAAACCCTTTGTGCTGTCTGAAGTCACTGCAGCGGCTCTAAGGCCATGCGTAAGCGATCTCATCTGTGGATGCTCAATGGACACCCGATGGTGTCGTGGCTTTCACTGCTTCCTCTGCCTATGATGTTCCTTAGATCCCCTCCATCATCTATGGGTGTAATTCTTCACATTCGGCTATCCTCCTCCATCATCTATGGGTGTAACTCTTCACATTCGGCTCTGTTCAAGTGTTACTTTCTTACTAATTACAGCTGGGACGTGTTTATTGTGTTTCTTCTCAAGACTTAGCAACATGTGGTCCCAGGTAGCATTTGGTAGAGGAATGAGTAAAGCATCTAGACTTAAGGATCTGCCAGATGCCAGAGTGTATGCTCAGGCCATCACTTCTATTGCCTCTGTGGGTTTTATAAGCCAGTGTGATATGTTTTGTTACCTTTATCATAGAAATGGAAAATAAACGAGCCATTTAAAACAAAGAGTAGAAGATATCAAAAGTTCAGAAGCTGAGGTATGGGGTTATCAGAACAGGGTACTTTTTGTGATTTCCAGATTCTGGTTTGATATATAATGAAGTCACTGACATTTTTAACCATCTTTCCTACTTTTCCCTGAAGTCGGTCTCAAAGGAAATATAAGCTTACTCTGGTATTTACCTAGGCAGAATGTAATTAAGGAAGATGAATCCTTATTACCAAGGACCCCTGGACAATGGACTCTCTAAGTGAGAGAATTACTTTCTGGTTGTTGGATGATAAGTTCCCATCGTAAACACAGATAACAGAGATACTTCTTTGCCTAATTACTTTGTTTTAACAAGAATTCATATTTTGTCGCTGATGACCAGGCAGAAGAGGATATTTAAATATACTTATTAATTTTCCTACTGTGTTCTCTAACTTAGCAAGTGCTCAGATGATAAAGCCTCCCTCTAAAGTGGATCTAGAAATGGTTCATCTAAAACATAGACCTCTCTAAGAGGCTGACCCCAGGGACATCCCATTCCTCTGTCTACCTCTCCAAATTACCTCATGTAGTCTTTTGGCTTTTAATACCATCTGCATGCCAATGACTATTGTTGGATGAGCCAGAGTTCAGGAAGGAAAGCGAACTCATGCTGGGTAATACAATAGAGTATCAGAGTCACTCACAAAGACCCAGAAGAGCTATGAGGGTGAACTGGGGAGGGTATTTAGAGAGTAGCAAAGTTGCTACCCTCTCTAGAGCTAGAGAGACAGTGGGGCAGTGGTTAGAGCAATTTAAGACTCTCGTGCAAGCTGGACCCATGGAGGAGGCCTTACCTTCTGGGAAGTCAAACCACTTTGATACATTAGTGCTAGAGATGCTGCTAGTTTTAATGTTTATATTTTACCAGACTTTTCCTGAACTCAGTAATGATTACTACAACTTTTTATGGTATTATTTACTGAATCTTAAAAGTTAAAAAAAAAACTAAGAAGAAAACATGCAGTTGAAGAAAAGTGGATGTGAGTCCATACAATGATTTACTCTCGGCATGACAGACTTTATTTTGGCACTTTAACAAATATTTTGCTTTACAGCAGTGACAAAATATTTGCCAGAAAATTCTTTTCCTGGCACAGATATCCCAAGCAAGTTATTCTACGAATAGAATTTCACTCCGTTTTGCACAGTTAGAGGGTACCCACCATATTCTCAGCCCCTGTAATGAGGGGCATTGTGCAGCTTTAGAAAGACCTAGCCTTTCCTTTTAATCATCCTAAACAAGGTGAATTGCATCTGTAATTGGGCAAAAATTTTAGAAATAAGGCCATTAGGATTTAGATAAAACACTTCCAAGTGTTGCTGTAACTTTTTATTTTTTTAATGAGTTCTGTGGCAAGTCCAGGGAGAGTTCTCTAAATGAAGTATTCAAACTTTATTAAAAGTAAATGTTATGGTGGAAAAGTTGCTGTTTTTTTGCTGTCTTCTTTTTACATCCACGGCTCACAGTTTAAAAACAAAATTAATGGTAAAAAGGAAAAAGGAAATACAGGGAGTACCCAGCCAGGGCACCCTCATACTTTCACCTCCTCAGGTGTCACTTTTTCTAGCAACTTCCATCCTAAGCAGCAAGGCTCTGATTTAACTTCCAGAGCTTCCTCACTCTTTCCTCCTATCTCATAAAGCAGCCATTGTGTTCCACACAGAAGTTCTTCTGTCAAGTTTCAGGGGAGCTCTGAAAGGTAAATTAATCTGTAGGACTAAACCTAGATACCTACTTCCAGAAAGCTCCCTTCAGTTCTTTGGAATTTATAGTCTTAAGAGTTATTTGCAAAACAAGGCATCTGTCTCAATATTGCCAGCAGGGTATGCTATAAAGGTTGCAAACTTTGAAATTCCCTGGCAGGCTTCCAATTCATGTACCCAGACACCGGCAGGACAACACACTCATTTCCTCTGGCCAATTCAGAGGTGAATCTGGTCATAAACAGCCTCACTGATGGGCTGGATCTTTGGTCTTGATTTACAGACACTGTGTGATACTAATAAATCAAACCCACGTCCTCCTTGAGAGCAGACAGTCGTAGCAAAGGGGAGATGTACATTTGATCGAAAATGTGCAAAATATTTATAACAGTGACATTTTCAATATTAGGCCACATGATTTATTCAGTAGATTTTTTGTTCCCAAATTACAATTTATGTCTATTCATAAGACTACAAAAGTTACCATTAGAATTGTCTGTGCTTATAAAATACCAACTTTTTTTAAAACTGTTATATATACTCATTAACACCAGTCTGCAACAAGTTACATAGAATCATAGGCACTTCAAAGGCTTAAAAAGATGTTTACAACTTAAATGCATTTTTAAGAACAAAAACTGATATTTTTCCTTTAAACTCTTCCTCATACCTTCAAATTGCAAGAAATTAACAAGCACAGTGGCCAAAGGAATTTGCAGCAACTTTTCAAAATACTGTTAGCATCTTTGGGTTTGGTGAGGCTTTTCAGCTACTCACTCCAAATCCTCTTGCAAGAAGATCTGGTTGACAGCTAGGACTAAACAGTTTCATAGTCATAATCCAATTTTACACATTAATTTGCTATTACAAATCTGCCTGAAGCTACAGGTAATGAAAAATAAAGCGAGTGTAAAATGGATAGTCTGACACTTAAAATTTTACACAAAGTGGAGGTTAAAGTTTACATATTTGAAAACACTCACATATACACTAAATGACCATTATTGAATCATCCAAAGACAGATTGCACCACAACAGCTACAAAAGGCATGGGCTTTTATTTTCAAGGGGACAAGAGGGAAGAGCAGAGAAGAGGGGACAAAAGATAAATTAACAAAGACCCACTTGGTTAAGTTCAATTGGAGACATGCTGATGAACTGAAGCAGCTGTCATCTTTGAAACCAAGGACAGAAATGATCTTTTTGTATTTGCGCATAGATGTTTAAATCAATTCCATGAACATCAAGGTTTTTCACAACATAATATTTTGCCACTGCTATTCACAGAACACTGCAGATGTTAAATTTGTAATTGCATTTCGTTCTAAAGAAATACATGAAAAAATTTAAATACAATGGGATTTTATCATTAAAGTGTCAGAATGGCTCTTTAATGAAAAATAAACAAAAACAACAACAAAACAAAGATCTTCATTACTCTATGCAAAAGCTTTATTGTGAAAAGTTCAGTGATCTCATAAATAGAGACACTAAGTGGGACTTTTATGCGTAAAACTCCTTAGTAGGTGCCTTCTGGTAAGCTGCGCTGGACGGCTTGCGCTCCCCAAGGTCGTAACTTCCTTCGTCCTTCTTCCTCATACGGTATACCAACAGCAGAATGAGGAAAATTGCAAAGAGAAAGCCAATCACCCCGCCAGCAATCACAGCTGAAACACACCAAAAAAAGATGCTCATTACACAAGAGAGAGAAAGTACCTTGGTCAACCCCAATGGCTCAGCGGTTAAGAGCGCCAACTGCTCTTGCAGAGGACCTAGGTTTGATTCCCAGCACCCACATGGCAGCTAAGAACCATCTTTAACTCCATCCAGTTCCAGGGGAATCCCACGCCCTCTTCTGACCTCTGAGGCATTGCACAACACGGTTGCACTAACCTACATGCAGACATTACACTCATACACATAAAAAAACAAAAATAAAAATAAATAAAAATAATAATAGTAATATATTTAAAAAGGAAAATAAAATTAAAAAAAGAAAACACTTGATTTGAAAACCCAAATTTAAAGAGAATAATCTGGACTGAATTAAATTAATTATGCTACTTTGATATTCCTCAGAAAGGTAGAGTATTATCAACCTGAAAGCCCCAATAAGAAAAAAAAACTGGCTGTGGACTCAACTTCAAAGGTTTTTTGTCTTTTCAATACTTGGCAGTTCATAGTCTAATGTTCTAGTTGCTATTTATTTATTTATTTATTTATTTATTTATTTATTTATTTATTTATTGGTCTTTTCGAGACAGTGTCTCTCTGTAGCCCTAGCCGTCCTGGAACTCGCTCTGTAGACCAGGCTGGCTTTGAACTCACAAAGATCCTCCTGACTCTGCCTCCCAAGTGCTAGGATTAAAGGTGTGTGCCACCACACCCGGCTCGTTGCTTTTTTAAACAAGAACACAAAACATGGTAAAATTGACTTTAAAAAGTGTAACAGTAAATATAAAAAAGCATGTTCATTTCCTTCTGGCCTTAAATTTGTGGCTGTCCTTACACAAATTAGATATTGTTAAATCTTGCAAATCTACCTCTTTAGAGTTTTATTTCTTTGTATATTTGTTAGTGTGTGTGTACAGGTGTGTATCTAAGATGCACGTGTGGAGGTGAAAGGACAACTTTCAAAGTGGGTTCTTTTCCTCCTTCCACTATGAGATAGGGAGAGATGGGCTATTTAACTCGGGTCTGTAAGCATCCTTACCTATTGAGCGATCTCACCAAACCTTTCTCTTTAAAACAAATGTTAGTATGTTTTGAGAGAGTGTCTCTTATCAGAAATTCTTGGGACCTGAGTGTTTTGCAGTATAGACTTCTTCAAATTTTGTGAAATTTCCATACATGTAATAAGATATAGGGATGGTGAGCCAAGTCTAAACATGAAATTCATTTATGTTTCATAGATACTTTATATACATTGCCTGCAGGGAAATTTATACAATTAAAAAAAAAATTTGTTCCTGAAACAAAGTTTGTGCAGTCAGTGTGCCTGTGTTTTGGACACAACCCATCCTGAGCTCAGCTGTGGAATTTTCCACTTGTGGTTTTATGTTGGAATTCAAAAGGCTTTGGATGTCTAGAGCATTTCAGACTCTCAGTTCAGTGATGCTCAACATGCACTTTCATCAGACCAGTTACAATTAAAGACAACATTCTCATCATGTGGGTAGCATTGTGCCAATTACCCTCCACACAGCGACCTTTTCCTTCTCTGAAGATGGTTTAGAACTCGGGGATGACCTGGAGCCTGCCTGATCTTCACATCCTTCCCTATCCCCATATCCAGTTCGTTCCAGGCTAGTTCAGATCTTTCCTCTCCAGCTTGCCTCCTACCTTGGCCTCTACCAATGGCTGGCTAAAGGCTAGGCTAGAGGAGCTGGCAGAACAGAGAAAGCTGGTTTAACTTCTCACCTGTCACTCTGGAATAAAGGGCCCTTGAGACTGCTCTCAAGAGACCAGTGACATGCAGCAAGCTTTGTTACATCCACGGAGTACCACTTACCACTTGTTCCAGTCAGGCCTCTTTAAGCCCCCTTCTACCTGATGCCCCTGGCTACTCACCTGCAAGGACTTCTGTCCGTTTAAACAGATTGTCTGAGTGTTTCTCAGTGTATACATCTGTGCTCTTTACAGCAGGGTCTGATTTCCCTTCTGTGTCAGAGACTTGAACTTCCTCCTTGTCAATTTCTTCAGGTGACTGGTATGGGGGGAAGAAAACATTAATACCATTTAAAAAATATATGCTAGGAAGAAATAATAGACAAGTTATATTCTAAGTTTCCTTTTTTTCTAAAAACAAGTTTAGTACATAACTGGAACAATAATTTGTATCATGTTTATGCCAATGGCTAAGGCCCATGTTGAACCCATGTGGCTTGTGGCTTTGCTATCAACCATCTCATGGATACCAGAGATGTGTAGCTAGTATGTTCATAATATAAGAGTGACATGAATGATCTTGTCAGTTGCCATTTCACAGACTCTCTACTTTCTGGGCTGGGAAGCTCTTCTTGTTACAAGCATGAAGACCTGAGTTTGAGCCCTAGAACTGAAGTAAAAAAGCCGGGCATGGTGGAGACAGGGTCAGCCTGCTCAGTGACCTCCAGACCAATGAGAGATCCAGTTTCCATAAACAATGTGGAGAGCTCTCAAGAACAACGGTCAAGGCTGACCTGTGGCCTGCCATGTATGCACACATAAACATGCAGGGACATTCACATGTTTACCTACACAAGTGCACATCCACATAAAATCTCCAGTTTCTCACCACTTTTCAGGTCACCACCTTGCTGCAGCTGCTCTCCCCCCTACTCCTTCATCTCTGTACTCAGGACACTATGGTGACAGTGCCTGTCAGGCTGTCACCTGGGACTCTCCCGGTTCCCAGCCTTACTCTGTCATGCTTTACTTATTCCGGCTCCTTCAGTGAACTCTCTACCAGGAGGACTTCAGAAGACCTGACTTCTGAAATAGCTGCTGCACCAAGTCAGACCTTCTTTTCTGACTACAGATTCCTCATTTAATGAAGGGCACTCCCAGCTCTTGGGCACTCTACCACACTAAAGAATAAGTCTAATGTGGAAAAACTAGTTTGTCAGGACATTATGTCTAACAGTATTTATTTTATGGGAGTGCTTCTTAGTATTTCTTATACAAGGCTGCTTGAGCTTTTGTCCAAGCCTTTTCTAAAATATTATAAAGTAGTTAAAAGTATCAGGGTGGTGTAAGTTAGCCTTTCTGGATGCTTAATGACCATACTTAATGCCCATACCAATTTGGCCTAGGGTCTTAAGGGATAACTTTGTTCCTTGCCCTCATAGGTCAACTAAGTCCCAGGGGACTATGCATGGGGGCATCTCTTGAAATGTCCTGCAAATGTGAGTCACCAGTCTTCCTGTGCAGGTAGGTCTTGGAGATCCACTAATGGCACTTCAGCCAGTGTCCAGTCAATAAAGAAGAAAGTTTGCTCATGCTTCAAAAAGGGAAGCCTGGTCTAGCAATACCTGACTTTGTCCCCAAGTGGATGGAACTGGTGATTGAAAAGCCAAAAGGAGCCAGGGTCTCCCTCCCCGCCCCCCCAAAAAAACCCGAGTGACCCTTGAGGATCAGATCCTCGACTGACCTTGAGAAAACAAAAACCTTGGTTAATATGGGCTAACTGTGTGGCCTTAAACATCAAAAAGGAAAGTATAACCAGAAATAAATAGTAAGGCCTGAGAAATTGTACTTCAGGTATAAAACTTGAGATCTTAGTAAAAAGACAAAAGAGCACAGTTGTTTTGCGTGTCTTACTGGCAAGTGCAGCTACCCTGTGGCTGCCACTGCTTTTGCCATCCTTCAAAGACATGAGACACAGCTTTTCACCCTTCCAATATGGACTGAAGACTCATGTTTCTCCAAGAATCCTCCAAACCTTCAGTGTTAGAGGGGACTACTGAGACATACAACTTGTGGACTGAGCTACTACGGGGTTTCCACTTCTTTAGAGTATAGACTGCCATTGTTGGACTACCCAGGCTGTATCACGGAGACCAGCATAGGAAGATCAAGACAGGACATGGTGCTTACTGGACCTCATTTGGTGACCATGGGAAGGGAAAACCCCAGTGTGGAACACAAGGGCAGAACTGATGGTGGTTTGGGCTTGCCAAGGAGAAGACTTCAAACATGACATCTTTCAGCCTAATAAACAAAAAATCATAAGCTGAAGATGCTTAACCTATGATATATGTGGCATGCATATGTGCATATTTTGGAGTGATGGATATTGGAAGGAATAACAACAACAGAAAAGTCTGTATTAAAGAACTGACTGAAACAGTGAAGTTCTGCTTGAAACAGTAAACTTCTGCACTGAGAATTTTGAGAGAGACTGAGAAAAAGATGAAAACCATGTTTGGCAGAATGCATAAGCTCTGGTGGGGTGGAGTGGCAGGGAGGAGGGCACAGGTATACATTTGATTTGTAATGTAATTTGATTTGTATGAAATGCACAGAGCTTCAATAAAACATTGGCAAAAAAAAGAACAAAGGAAAAAAAGAATAAATGTATGGGGCTTGAGAGAGAGCTCAGCAGGTAATGGTGCCTGCTGTTCTTACAGAGGATGCAAGTTGGGTTCCCAGCACAGACAGCAGAGGATCACAACTATCTGTAACTCCAGCCTTTGGGGATCCAATATTGAATGGCACCTGATTGCCCATGAACATACACACATATGCACATAATGAAGAATACAAAATAAATCTTTAAAAGCTCAAGTTATCATGATTTTCCTTAGTTAACTTTTCATCACTGCCCAGACACACAGCCAATTTTCACTGTTTTCTGTCCTACTATAGAAGAAACCATGAAAGACCCTCCCAAGCCTTCATATGCCAAAGTAAAGCAAATGAGAGAAGGCTGCTGCCAGTATTTTTCTTGTTTCTCCATCTTCTTCCCATGAAATGTCCCTTGCTGACTCTCTGCTAGGTAGAAGGACAGGTCGCAGATTGGACAATGGCTTATCTCAGTCCTGATCTAGGAAGCTCTTCATTGATCATTATTAGTAATGCTTTGCTGTTACAGGTTAAGAAAAGGAAGAGAAAATTCAAGTAGGGAGATACTTAGGTTTGTATCCAGGGAAAGAGGTAAACAGCTTAGTGAGAAATGAGAAAGACACTGGAGCTTAAATACCAAGTTTTATTGATCCTTGTCATCTTTACTTCCATATTATGACAAACCTCACGGTTCCACCTGTTGGTCATGGTGGGTTTTTGTTGGTTTTTTGTTTATGTTTGTTTTGTTGTTCCTAAAGTCATTTAAAAGAGTTAATTTGTTCAGTTCCCTTTGACTCAACTTCCAAACTATACGGGAGAAAAACAATCAATCTGTAGATGACCTAAGGGTATAGAGAAAGATCTCCACAGAAGTGGCACTTAAGAGGGTCGTCCATTGAATGTTCTGTGCAGAACGTTCATTGTTGAAAACTGAAAGCTCAATTGAATAGAAAAACACAGGCCACCCTATAGCACAGAACCAAACTGAAATACCTTAGCTCTTACATACATATCTGTGCAGAATGAAATTATAAAAGAGCAGCACACACAAATGAAGCCAATTGAAGATGTACTGCATCCATGTCTGGCTGTTTGGAGGACATGGGAATATGGTAGAGGGAAAATAACAAGTGGTGCACTGTATAATTAAGGAACAGCTCTTTTCACTCTTTAGTCAAATAAATTTATAACGAACTACATAGAATGTCTATAATTGTGCCCTTAATGCCACTGTGAAACCTATTCAAAGCAGGTTTGTTACTAATAGCACAGAATCTATATCAAATTAGGTTTTGTTTAGGATACAACTTTTTATCACTGAAAGCCAAAACTGTCCCAGGAGTGTTGTGGTGTTTTTTTTGTTTTTTTGTCTATTTTTGCCCCTGTGGTGGTTTGAATGAGAATGACCCCCACAGGCTTCAAGTATTCAGACATTTTGTCCCCAGTTGGTGGCTTTATCTTGGGAGGTCTTAGAAGGTGTGGCCATGCTGGAGGGAGTACGTCACTAGGGGGGGGGGTGCGCTTGGTGAGTTCAATAAGCCTTGCAGGCTCCAGGCTCCAGTTGCTCTCTCTCCGCTTCTTGTGCTCATTGGAAAATGTGAACCTCTTGCCGCCATGCCTCCCACCACAATGGATTCTAATTCCCTGGAACTGTCAATCGTAAGCTCAAATAAAGTAAAACTTTATTTGTTCCCTTGGTCATGGTGGTTTTATCACAGTAACAGAAAAGTGACTAAAACATCAGTAAGTCTTACTGGGTTACTCTCTAGAGGAGAGGTCAAGTAGATATGTGGGAGAGACCAAACTCACCTTTCTACATCTTTCTACCAGCATATACCATAACTGTCCCATACACATTCTCAGCTACTCAGCCATCTACTATCAAACAGCAACCAATCCTTTTAATTTTTCCTCTCCTTACTTCTCATTCAATTTAGACACCAATGAAACAGTGTACAGAAAATTCTAGATATATCTGCTTCAGCCCTCATGAAGTTTCCTTGCCTTCCTGTTCCCTGGCTTATGGAATAAATCTGCTGGCAATATTAACTGACCCTTATTTTATTAAGACCAGAGAAAGCAAATTAATCTGTACAGATCTGAGCTCTTGGCAGCTGCATGTCACTGGTTGGGAGCCATCCATTTGTGCCATTCCATCCTGGTCCCATGAATAGGGAAGACCAAGGAAGAGAAGGAACAGGGTACTCAGCTAAGGCTAAGGCTGGGAAAAGCCCACTTGTTTTCCTGCCAGCAGAAGGCCACTCATTACTCCAGAGAAAGCCCGTCACTAGTTCATGAAACAGCCTTCCAAATCCTGTCTGCTACAAAAGCTTCACAGTGTCTTCCTGCTAACTCGCAGAGGGGGATGCTTATGTTGCTGTTTTCATAAGAAGCATGCTATCCCTGAAGTGTATAAGTTTACTGCCCCGGTTATTACACATGCTCATTTCGTGAACTGGCTTGGTTGCTCAGGCTTCATCAAATTCAATTAACATCTACACAATACTCACCAGGTTTCAGGTACCATGCTACATTTATTCTCATGTAATCTTCCTAATGATCCACAAAATTTGACTAGATCCAGGATTCAAAGCTTGGGCCTTCACCAGACTCTAATATGCAGTTTCTAGCTTAAATAGCTTACTTCTTAGTGGGTAGCCAGCTAATTACAATATGATACTAACAAAGTGAAAAGCATAAGCTAGGGGTTTTCATTAGCTAGTAGCATTGCTCTGTTCCAAGGCAAATCATTCCATTCTTATTAAATAAGCTCTCCAAATGAATCAATACAGGTGGATAGGGTTTATCAAAAGTGGACCAAGTTTATGTAGTACTGATGTTGAGTCTGCGGACACCTTGAGAAGTGCCTCACTGAGACTCAAACCATCTGGAGACAGGAGCTGCAGTCTCATTCCTTAACCTACCCCAGTATGTGAAAAGTTCATGATGTTTTTAATTCAAAATAGTATATATGACATGAAGAAAAAAAAGTCTGACTTAAGGCAAACAAATAAGGTTTTGTATCTTAACTGAGCTCAAGAAGTTCCATAAGAAGTGCCATATAAAAAATATTCCTATGGAAGTCAGGCCTAGGTGAGCTGTATGCAGCCAAACACCAAAAGGTGCTAACAAGCAGAGAAGGGCCATTTAGGACATCTGATGAAAAGACCATTTGTTCTTATATAATTTTGAGGGCGGCCTTTTAAAAGGACTATTCTCTGCAGTAATAAGGAGGTGTATTCACAAGTAGGTGCTAATGCAGTGTCAAGGAAGCGCACCTTCGTCTGAGCAGGCGTGTGGCTCTGTGTCTTCAGCGTCATGGTTTCCACTTTCGGAACAGCGCTAGTGAAAGTTATCTTTGGAAGTGGTCGGGTTGTTGTCAGCTCTGGACTCTCTATGTCCTCGCCAGCCCCTAGGAAGGAAGTGAAGAGGAGCTGAGCATGTGAACTACAACACAGATCTGCACACTATCACACAGTACAGTCGAATGTTGATTCAGAGTCTCTTTCCCCAAATGCCCATCCTGAAGCTTTTACAATGAACCTTTCTGTGGTCTTCAGTGATTCTGCTGGGGCTCTGTGCATGGTAGCCCAACATTTCTTTCCATAATAATATCAACATGACCCCTTCCCAACAGTCTCTCTTTCCCTCACATGTTCAATCTGTTCTGCTCAAAATGATTATTTGGGGGGTGGAGGGGTCTGTGTTAAAACATGCTTTTTTTTTCTACCTTTGAGCCCCAAAACCAATCAAAATATGCAAAGTGCCAACTCTCCCATAGCTGACTGCTTATCTTGTGGCACGTTTCTGCCCATTCTCACTGTTTCATAGCTGACTTTCTTTTTTTTTAATTTTTTAAATTTATTTATTTATTTATTTATTTATTTATTTATTTATTTCTGTATGTGTAGGAATGTACTGTCTGCATGCAGGTTTGTGCACCCTGTGTCGTGCAATGCCTCAGAGGTCAGAAGATGGTGTCGGATTCCCCTGGAACTGGAGTTCTCCTGGAATTGGAGTTTCAGACGGTTCTCAGCTGCCATGTGGGTGCTGGGGATCAAACCGGGGTCCTCTGCAAGAGCGGTCGGCACTCTTAACCGCTAGGCCATCTCTCCAGCCCCATAGCTGACTTTCTTAATGGTGTTGTGTGCGTTCAGGAACTCCTGTCTTCCCCATCTCCTGTGCTCTGATTCTCCTAGTTGGATTGACCCTGTCATCCACTATTGATACATTTTGTTGATATCACCACCGTCCTCCTTGTTCCCATATTAATGGCTTTTTTTCTGAGTGGTCCTTGCCTAATCTAATCCTTTGTGTGTTGGTTGGGTAAGTTTCCCCTGAGGCCCCTTGACCTACAAGTTTGGCCTCCAGCTCATCACCCTGGCTATTAGGAGGTAATGATACCTTTAAAAGGTGGGGAGTGCAGGGAGATTGGTCACTAGGGGCATGCCTTTGAAGAGGACACTGTGCCCTTGCTCCCTGTCTGTGTCTCTCCTTTACTAACTGACTACCAGAAAATAGTCCCACCATGATATAGCCTAGCTACAAGTGCCCACAGCAATAGGGCAATCAACCATGGAATGAAACCTCCAGTATTGTGAACCAAAATAACCTTTCCTCTTCTTTGAGTTGCTTATCTCAGATATTTTATTACAGCACTAGAAAGCTAACAAGCACACTGTCAGCACCATTGGAAGCTGTCAACTGTCATCTCCTTAATATAACCTGTTTCTTTGAGTTTATAACCTCTTAACTTTCCCCTACTTCTCTGGATTTCATAAATAGCCAGGTTTGTCCCCTACCAGAGTGCTAGATATCAAAGACTCCTTATGGTTCAGCTCAGCTCTAAGCTTCTTCTTTATTTTGGGGGGATTTTATTTTTTTTATTTGTATTGTGTGTGTGTGTGTGTGTGTGTGTGTGTGTGTGTGTGTGTACAGACAGATGCATGCTTCCCGTGAAGGCCAAAAGAAGGTGCTGGGTCCCCTGGAGCTGGAGTTACGGCAGGTTGTGAACCACCTGGCATGAGTGTTGGGAATCCAATTTGGGTCCTCTGCAAGAGCAGCAAGAGCGCTCAACCACTGAGCCATTTCTTCCGCCCTAGTCCAGGCTTCTTCTTATTCTATACTTTCTCCCTCATCCACACCTGTGGCTTCAATTAACCCTATAATTATGAATGATCATCTAAACTTCTGACGCTAGATTTTACCACGTCTTTTACATTCAGACAGATACATCCAATAGCTTGACATTTTCATTTGAATGACTCAAAGACACTTCTAACATGGCTAAAATGAAGCTCACGGTCTTTCTTTCTCCTTGCTTCCCTCAACCAAGTCATCCCCCATGCTACTCTGAAATAACTGGAACCCTCTTTCTCCATTTACCAGAACTCCGACTTCCTCTTCCTTCCTCCATATGGACTCCGTCAGCTAGTCCCATCAATTTTGCCATCCTAGTGTCTGTCCAGTTTAACGCCCTTCTATAAGCAGATGACCATCACCTTAATTCAAGCTACTCTGGCTCTTCGGGCAACTCCTGTGTGGTTTTCTTACTGACAAGACCCTTTCAGTTGACTGAAAACCTACTGTCTTAATATTAGCTGTGACCCCACTATTCCTGTTTAAAACCCTTATGAAGGTACCCTATTGCCTGCTGCTCGAATGGCTATAAAATACCTCCCACCATCTAATGGTGTGGTTTAGTCTTGACTTACCTTTCCAGTTTATTTGAACTTTGTCCCTTGTGTTCCAGCCATGATGCCCTGACCTTTCTTCTAGAATTTCTCACCTAGTTAATTCCCAATTCATCCCTGGACTTTGGGGAAGACATTCTTCCAATATGTTACAACGTCTTTGTTGATGAAATCACTGATGATTAATGCCACCCTATTATCCTGGAAATTCCAGAAGGCCAAGAGATTACATCTGTTTTGCTTCCTGAATGTCAACATGGAATAGTACATGCTCTAAGCAGCTAAGTGTTCACTAAGTGACTACTGCAGTTTGAATCTCAGTGTTTCCCACAGGGCTGTGTTTTGTGCACTGTCCCACAGTTGGGGTTACCATTTGAAACTTGGGGCCTAACTGGAGGCCATAGGCTATTATAGGATAGGCCTTTGAAGGTGCTAATCTAGATCTCTAGATACCACCGGCTGCCTCATGGTCCTGAGGCCATGGTCCAAGCCACTTTGTCATGCCTTCCCCTCCATATTGTATTGTAATCCCCTGAAATCATAATAAATCATCCTTCCCTTAACTTATTCCTGTAACATTTAGTCACACTGACAAGAACATTAATTAATGCAATAAGCAGTGACTAGCCACTGGTTTCCTACATCAGAGAATACTGACATGCAAATATAACGCTTATTTTAAGTTAATCATTCTTCAGATTTGTAATCATTGAAGACATACTAAAGCTAACCTTTCTCAGATGAAAATAACGAATACCTCTAAATTCTTCAAACTAAAGAAGGTATTTCCCACAGAGTCATACTTATGGAATAATTGGTTCTGAAAGCAAGAGGTAATCTTCTGGAAACAGTGCAAAGGCCACAGTTTATTTCTTAGTTCTACCAGGTGCCTCCCTTAGCTTCAGAACATGTATACTTGTTATTATAGAGGAGAAACGGCAGCATATATGAGAAAATGCAGAGCTTTCCGTTAAAAATTGCCAAATAAATCTATTGGTTCTGGAAATTATTAATGCTGAGATTTTTGGAGAAGTAATATTTGGTCTCCCTGTAAAGTAAAGCAATAATTTTCTCTCTCAAAGGTGCATATATAGTAATGTGTCACTTAACAATGGGGTTCTAGGGCAATAGTGTTGATTTCTTTGCTGAGAAAGCATCACAGACTGCACTTATATAAGCCTAGATGGAAAACGTATTGGACACTAAGCTACATGATGTGAATATATAATACTCTCCCACCACACACACAATATATTGCTCCCATAAGGCAAAAAGAGGGCGAAGGATGTGACTCAGTGTTATTAGGTATAAGACCCTAGGTTTGACTCCCAATATGATCATAAAAAGTCAAGCAAAAGATAAAACAATGTGATTAAGAGACTTGATAAAGGCAAGACATGTATGCCTGCTGTTGTATATATAGCCTGTATAGGCAGGGTCTTTTACAGTCAATATCTTTCTAAGTAGAAGCACAGTCTAAAATAATGATAAATGATAAAGCATAATAAAGACAGAAACCAGTAACATGTTCATTATCACGGTATATGTACTATACTTTTTTATATGACTGGAGGTGCAGGGGTGTTGCTTACACCAGTGTCACTAAAGTGAATAATGGGCTGGACTAAACATTATCATAGCTATGATGTCACTAGTTAACAGGAATTATTCCCTGTATAACCTTAGGGGACCACCATCAAATACTAGTCCACTACTGACTAAAATGTCATCTTGGGGTGCATGGAAATGTGTCAACCACAGACACATTATATATTTGGAAGCAATCTGTACATGCAAAATATTCTGTAATACTAAGTCATTAAGCTGGGTGTTGGTGGCACATGCCTTTAATCCCAGCACAGAGGAAGTAGATCTCTGTGAGATCAAGTTCAGCCTGGTCTACATAGTGAGTCCAGGACAGCTGGAGCTACTGGGAGATCCTGTCTCAAAAGACAAAAAAAGTCATTAATAATGATAGCTCCAAAGGGTGATAGACACCTTTCATATATAAAATTTGATTATATATAAAAGCTTTACTTATTACATGTTCAATTTGTTATTACAATTAATCTTTCTTTCTTTTCAATTAATTTTATTTAAAAAAGAATCTCAAGGAGGAATGATACATTTCAATTAAGGGCTTTCAAAACCTCTTTCCCTCCTCCAAAAGAATTCTAAACATGAGTCACCAAACTATGAACGAGGGTTAATTGAGTGAGAGAAGAAATCTATAAAGTAACAAGTTTCTCCAACCAGCGCTTCCAAAAATTAGAGAAAGATGTGTGTCCCATCTCAGCTGCTATTTTTATAATCTTGAATGAAAAACTGAATTCTTTTTCCCAAGCCAGAAACCAAGATACTCTCGGATGATCTCTCCAGGCCCTGACTCTCAACCTCCTCCCAGTCTCAGCCTGAAACGGCCCATCCCAGAGACTGTCTCCACCTCTCCTCACATAGTACCATGCCCAGCATCAATGTCACCCCTCACTGAAGCCTTCTGTCATCTTTGCTTCATAAAGCTATTTCTATTTCTATGCTGCCACTGTACCTCTTCTGTTGTTGTTGTTTTTTTAATAGTACTTTGCTAACGCTATGCCTCATACCCAGTTCTCAGGTTGAAATGTAGTACCCATTAAAGCACTAATAAGAGCTAAGGCCTTTAGGGAGGTGATTATGTTGTGGGTGGTTCTGTCTGCCCTTGTGAATGAATTAACACTTTATAAAAGAGGTCAGAGAGAGTCAGTTTGTTTATTATAGCAAATAAGAATGGGGCAAGAAAGTACCCTCTCTGAATCAGAATGGAAACACAAACTACATCTGCGGGTACCTTGATATTTTACTTTCCAGCCTCCATAGCTGTAATCAATATATTTAGGATATTTATAAGTTATCCAGTCCAAAGTATTTTGTCTTAAAACCCACCCTCAAAATGGACCAAAATGATCTAGGATACATTTATAAGAAAGAGCCGGGTGTGGTGGCACACGCCTTTAATCCTAGCACTTGGGAAGTAGAGGTAGGCGGATCTTTGTGAGTTAAAGGCCAGCCTGGTGCTACAGGGAGACCCTGTCTCAAAAAGACCAAAAAAAAAAAAAAAAAAAAAAGAACGTTTTCATGGATGAAATTTGAAATAGGAAAGGAATAACTAGGGAAACGTCCTTTAACCACTGTGGAAGAAGCATTGTTATTGCAAGTTTGTACTGCAAGAGTTTCTTAGAATGAATGGTGCCTGTTCTCCTTGTAGTGGGGTGGTTAATAAATGCTTGGTGAAAAAAATCTTAGCAAATTCTCTCTCTCTCTCTCTCTCTCTCTCTCTCTTTCTCTCTCTCTCTCTCTCTCTATCTCTCCTTCCCCCCAGCTTTCTCTCCATTTTAAAATGTTTTCATTTCTGACATTAGAGTTCCTCTCTCATGAATGTTCCTACTTTGTGGTGTCCTGTTATTATTATTATTATTATTATTATTATTATTATTATGTCTTTTTGAGACAAGGTCTCCCTATGTAGACCAGGCTGGCCTTGGACTCACAGAAATCTGCCTGCCCCTGCCTCCCAAGTGCTAGGATTAAAGGCATGTACCACCATGCCCAGCTTAAAGACAGTTCTTAGCTGCCATGTGGGTGCTGGGAATCAAACCCAGATCCTCTGCAAGAGAAGTTGGCACTCTCAACCACTGAGCCATCTCTCCAGCCCCATCCTGTTATTATTTAAAGCATCTTTTTATTTCTTGGAACTTTGTAACATTTTCTTTAACTTTTCTTCTTCCTGGGAGTTTCTGTTCTCTCCAAGTTTGGGAAAATCTCACTTTCATGTACCAAAGTTCTCATAAGCACATAAAGAGCTCTAGTTATTTCACATTTAAACATAGAAACAGTTCCTGGACAATCCGAACACACAGGAAATGTGGGTTCAATGCAGGTATCATCTTTTAAGATAGAGCTAGCTCTATGCTTTGCTTGAAAGTTCCAGATGCCACCATTTTTTAGTTACTTTTAGTTGGCACTATTCCACAGAGCACAGTGTCTGAGTCCCTTATCCAAAGATAAATGACAAACAGCAGTGTTCTGGACTCAGAGTGGGAAGAAAACCCCTCGGGATTTGTCACCATTCAAGAACTTTTAATCTCAAAAATGTGTTGAGTTTTTCAGGTGAGGTCTTTTTATTTGTCCAGGGCGGCCTTGAACTCCTGAGCTCAAATCGGCCTCCAGCCTCACCATGCCCAGTAGCTAGTATTGTAGGTGGCCAGCACTAAATCTGCTGCTCATAGGTTTTTTGTTTTTTTTTTAATTTATTTTTAATTTTATTTATTTCCATATGTGTATGAATGTACTGTCTGCATGCAAGTCTGTGCACCCGTGACGTGCAACGCCGCAGAGGTCAGAAGAGGGTGTCGGACTCCCCTGGAACTGGAGTTCTCCTGGAATTGGAGTTTCAGATGGCTCTCGGCCACCGTGTGGATGCTGGGGATCGAACCCGGGTCCTCTGCAAGAGCGGTCGGTGCTCTTAACCGCTAGGCCATCTCTCCAGCCCTGCTCATAGGTTTTTAAATACAGTATTCTCAGCTCATGTTTTATGTTAGATAATAAACCTATAGTTTTGCTTTGAGAGAACATGAGTTTCTGCTGTATGATGGAGAGAATGAATTATGAGATATACTCAATTCTTAGATTTTAGTCAATCACCCTGAGATTAGCACCACTTTCACCTTTCATTTCTGCCATTATTTTGGGGTGCCTGGGCTTTCAGCTTGGCTGGCTAGTCTGTATCTTAGCTCTGCCCAATGCTGATCAATTAAGCCTTCCCATGCCTTCCAAGACTGGTACTGTGGGCCCATGTGCTGCCCACCTCTCAGTACTTTGTGGCTTTTTTCTGAGTTAATGTCTTGGTGGGTTTATGGCCATTTTTAATATCACATTTGTTTGAACATGGAAGATATTTCTGCTCATTTTGCCCTCTGTAACCAGAAGTCAATTATTTATTTTCATTCCTATGCTGTCACCAAACACAGGGTATCACAATTAATATTTTTTATTTCTAGATTTCTCTCAATGATTATTGGTCTCTTGGGAATGGAAGCCAAGTCTTTCTTGTGTGTGTTCCAAGAATTTATGGCACATAATAAATTCCTATGAAGGTTATCAGTTTGTTGATTCCCATTCTGAATCCATATACAAGGAAGTGTGTGCGTGTGTGTGTGTAAAATGTGGGTCTATGTCCTTGCTGGAACATGATCTCCCAGCCTTTACACATTCTGTTCCAGACCATTTGCTTTCTTATTGGACAACATGAGAAGAGTTGGGCCAGATAGTACATTGGCCAAAACACTGAGGGATTCTGGTGTTTCCAGTTGAGACTGGGTATCCAAGGAGGGAAGGCCTCTTAATTCTATAACAGAGTTTTACAACACAAGAGGTAGAACAGTAAAGGACTGGAAGTCAACACTCTCTCAAGCCCTACTTCCTGGTCCCTGTCCCTGCTCTATTGCTTTCTAACAGCATGACAGCAAGTCCTCAAATCTCTGTTTATCTTAGATTTTTATCGGGTAAAAAGTAGATATGATAACACAATCAGTCCTCAAAAGGATGTTATAAGGATGGATCAGGGTCAGCACACAGTAAATGCTTCACAAATTTTAGTAACAAGCACTGATACCTTTAAGTTGAAAAGCAATATCCACAACACAGCACAAGGCAGTTTCAAAGTCAAGAGCTATGTCCTTCCTGATTTTCACCTCAATTATCTGCCTAGAGCTAAAGCTGTAGCTGAAGAAATTAGCCTATAGCTGCTGTCTTAGCTCCGTCAAGTCCATCTGATGAGTGGAGTCAAGGTTTCAAAGATGCTACTGCAAACACCTGGATGATGTGGAAGGGCAGGAAAGCAGTACTGTGTGCTTAAATTAAAGGTAAACATGTTTTCAGTGAGAGTCAACAAAATAAGTTAATAACCTCCACAGATATCCAATAACCCTTGGATCCTCAGATCTGTGAAATGGGAGCCTACAAGAATCCACATTTATTATTCCTTAGTTCATTTTGAAACTGACAGTTCCAAGGCTCTTTTGAGATGCCGAAAAAGAAGAGGTGCCATGAGTGAAGGATATTAATAGAGCTGTGGGAACCGGAGAACAACTCTTTCACACTCATTCTGCATGTGTGATATCTATCACACTCCCTAGAATAACTAAGGCTATTTTTTACAGTAGGATGGTGTTGGATCTCATTGTTACTAGGTCAGCTGCCACCTTTCTTGTTTTTTAGACTTTTTCAAATATAAAACATTCTTGTAAGTGTAGGTCTTCACCAGGACACAAAGGACTTTCGTTTGTTCTGGGTCATTCTGAAACCTAGACCAATTTGGATTGGCACAAGTTTATGTTCAGCATAACACTGACCATTTATGAAATCTAATCCACAATAAAACCTCTGAGCAAGAAGGCTATTAAAAACTTTTAACAAGATCTGTCTTGCATGCTTCTGACCAGGTATGTCTTTTTTCAGCTTCATGGGAACCATTCCTCCTACAGGGGAAACATTCCCAGGTAAGACATATTAGAAAAATGCCCAGGCTCCTTCTTTTACTGGAATCCTCTACAATGTGATAAAAGCACCCTCCATTAAAGGATGAAACCTGGGGCTGGGACTATTGCTCAGTGGTATGCATACGTGACCCTGGGTGTTATGGTGTAAATATGAAATGTTCCCAGAGAATCATGTATTGAATACTTGGCTCCTATCTAGTGGTGTTACACTGCAATATTGTGGAAGCTTCGGGAGCTAAGGTCTAACTGGAAGAAGCAAGTCACTGGGGGAAAGCCTTTGAAACTTATACCTGGTTTTCATTCCCTCCCATATTATCTTCTTCCTGTCCTCCATGAGGGCAAGAGCCTCCTCTGCCACTTGCCCCAATTGCCATGATGGTGTGCACAAGCTCATGGGGCCAAGCAAGCAGGGACTGAATCCTCTGAGATCAGGAGCCAAATCAATCGTTCTTCTCTAATGATACTTCTGTCAGGAAGAATTAAAGCTAACACACTGGCTTTGATTTCTAACCCTATAGCATTCACACACATACACACACATACACACACACACACACACACACACACACACACACACACACACAGAAATGATGCTGTGCCAAACTGTAAGTCTGGGATAAGATCCCTGCTTCATTCTGTGAACAAATGGCTGACCACCTGCAGGATGAGAGGCCATGTGGACTATAGCCAAGTCCTCTCAGCTCTCCCAGACATATGACAGATCCCAGGCAAGATCAGCCAAGCTTCAGCTGCAGACACAAGAAGAGCCAGCCTTAAACTGCCAAGCTGCAAAATAATGAATGTTAAATGAATGTTTGTTGCTCTGAACCATTAGGTGTTAGGGTGGCTTGTTATGTAACGTTACGTAGGCAATAAATAACTAATACATCAAAGAAGTCAAAGTTATCACCTTAACTTTATCTCACCTGCCTGCTACACTGTCCCTCCTACCTCAGCATTATACTTAAAAAGCTTACATGTTTATCGTTTGATCTATAACCTTGAAAGAGGGCTGGAATTTTATATACCTGATATTTGAAGGATTTTGTGAGTGTCTTCCATGACCTCACTCTGAAAATTAACAATAAAATTTAAAGCTAACATCTGTCCTTCTTTAATTCCCACAAAGCTCTACATGGCAATATGGCAATACTCTCTACTTTGTGAATGAAGAAACTGAGACTCGGCTTCAGTAGAGAATTTACACCTGAAAACCATGCTCTTAACCACTGCACATACTATTCTTGTCCTAAAAGAAAACAGAGCAAAATATGTGTGTATGTGCAGGCTCAGAAAATGGCATCCAGTGGGCAGCCTTACCTGAGCCTGAGGCAGAAGAATAGTCATCGTCATCAATAGGATACACGCCCGAGGCTTCTTCAATGGAACTGTTGTCAAGGTATATGTCTTTATCAGACGTCAGCTCTGCTCTCTGAGAAAGGAAAGAGAAGAGATTCAGGATGGGCAGAGATTAAGAAATGCTGGTTTATGTACTGTCCACCCCTATTGCTCTGAATCCTCCTGTTAAGGAAGCCTTATCCATTTGTATGAAATCAAGGGCCCCCAAGGAAGCACATGTGGCCTAATATAATAGAATGATGACAGACCAGAGGTCCACACACCTACTATAGGCTTATTTATTCCACTCCACTAAACTTGTCTGAGTTCCCATTGTCCCAATGTTCAGATATTCCTTCTACCACAAATGAGGTTCCTTAACTGAGCAAGCTAAGCTACAAAAAGCCCACTTTACTTAAGCTTTCTTAGGAATATACAGCACGGTATTGTGGCACTGAACTAAATAATCACTTAAGGACCCATCAAGGCACACCACCTACTCACAGACCTGGCCATACTTGGCCCCCTCCCTACAGAAGAGTGCTCTCCAGTTTCCTGGAAGTCCAGAGTTTCCATACAACCCAAATCCAGGCCGATGCCCGGTAGGACAGCCTGCACAGAGCAAGGCCTGTGGGGTTCATCTGCTAAGACTGAGAGCCCACTGAAAGCGTACTCTGAGAATCACTGGCTTATCAGAGCCTTAATGACAGACAAAGATAAACCCACAAGAGTACTTTTTTCTTATATTACTGGCACATGGTAATAGCAAATCATAGGCTTAATATGGAGAGGGATCAGTCATTGAATATACTAGCTCCACAGATTCTCAGCTCTTCAATAAGAGGTTAGTATTAAAATTCACTCTAATCCTGCCAAAGGAGTAATGTGCATGAACTGAAGACAGAGCAGCTAGAAGTTTTTAATGGTTTTAGTAAATTGATATTTTACTATCAGTATCTCAAGAATGGCAGCTTCTAAGCAAAGTTTGCATTTAGAAACAGGAAACAATCATTATTGTCCTATTTTTAACACTCAAATTGGATATTTGCCCCTCATGGGAATTATAAAAAATGTTTCCCTTACTATGCTGGCATCCATTAGATTCCCAGTAAAAATAAAACTTGGTTTTAGCAGCCGCCATGAATGAGCCTCCCTGGGAGGACTGACAGGCATGGCTTCTAGAACAGCAGTGCTTTATTCTCTCAGGTTTCAGAGACTGGGTGGAGAAGCCAAAGGATTTTAAATGTGAGCCCACATTCTCCACTGGCCCTAGTGCCAAGTGACAAAAAGGTATGGGAATCGCTTTGTCTGAGCTATCACACCAGCAGGTTCTGAGCCCTGGGGGATTTGGGTTCAAGCAAGCTGGTTTGTAGGCACATGAATGGACCAAGAATGTTCTGGAACTTTCCTGCCACACAGACACAGCTTCCCTCTGCCATCTGAGACCATTCTGACCAACATCAGTCTCCAAGTCTCTGACCATTCTAGATCTTAATTCCCAAAGCTTGCAAACTGAATGGGGAGCTGGCCCTGTGTTATGCAGCTCCATATAACTGACCCCTCATCACACCTAGCTGTCCTGACATAAAGAACTGTGAAGACAGCTCTCGACACCCATGGTTTTCACATCCCTGGATTTAAACTACTATGGACTAAAAAATATATATTTTTAAAATTAAGTTGGGCCGGGCATGGTGGCACATGCCTTTAATCCTAGCGCTCGGGAGTCAGAGGCAGGTGGATCTCTGTGAGTTCAAGGCCAGCCTGGTCTACAGAGTGAGTTCCAGGCCAGTTGGGGCTATAGGGAGACCCTGTCTCAAAAAAATAAAAAAAAATTAAGTTGGGCCAGGTATAATCCCAGCACTAACAAGACTGAAGCAGTTTGAGGGCAGTCTGGGCCTACATAATAAGACCTCATCTCAAAATAAGTAAGTAAATAAAAACGAAAGTATGTACTGAGCATAGGCAGGATTTATTTTCTTATCATGATTCTCTAAGTATTAGCAACAATTTACATTGTATTGGGGCTTATAAGTAACCTAGAGATGATTTTAATGTATATAGAAGAACAGGAGGATGTGCATATCTTATATGCAAATACTATACCATTTTACTTAGAAGGCCTGAGCATTTGTGGATGTTGGAATACAAGGGGTATCCTTGGACCATCCTGTGGTTACTGATACAACAGGATCTTCAGTAAAGCCTCCTCACTCCATACCACTGAACATTGTATTCAATCCCTGGCATAGAATATCTGCCCAGTAAACATTGCTTGAGTTGAAACAGTTGGTGTTTCCACCTAAAAGCTATTGCCAGTCCTGCTTGCATTAACCTTATCTGAGAATTCTTTCTAACCCTGTCAAATCCTGACTACTTTTCAGCTCACTTTGACTTCTCCAGTCAGTACTCTGTATGTTCCCTAGTTATAGTGTTGCTTCTGATTTTGCAGTTAAAACATTCCTTCCCACTGTTATTTCTAATTGGCTCCTAAGTATTCACCTTGCCTCTCCTTGACAACAATGTGCTAATGCAGGTTTTGAATAACGTTGTTAGCTTGTTCTCTGTTTCTCATAAAGTGCATAGGTGCTTAATAAATATTTGACTACTGAGATTACTGAACTATGTTGGCTTAAGCAACCTTTGACTCAGGTTTTAGCGTCAAGACCTCCAGGACCTCCAGAGTTAAAAGCACTTGATTTCAAGCCTGGGAGATAATCCACCCCAAATGTCCCATATCTTAATCTGCATCTACTTACGAGTCATGAAAGTAAAGATTCCTTTACATTTTAAAAGCTAGTTTCATTTTAGATGGATCTCATTTTCTTTTTTGTTTTCTCAAAGAAATTTGATGAGGCAGTGAGAACACTGAGATACTTAATCCCTAAGTACCACTTGAATTTTTAGTCATTAATGATCCACTTGTTTGGACCAGCATATCTGTCAAGCTACCATGCAGGTAGGCTAAAGATATGTCCCAGAGAATTCCAGCCACGTCACACTTCAAGCCTGACCAGCTCCTGGCTTAAGAGGCAACTGTGAGGCCTGGATTCCTACAGGACTAGGAGTAGAGGTGAGGGTACCTAGGGAAGCAGCCCAGGGCCTGCAATGCTCCTGGATGGCCCAGGCTGTCCAGATATTAAATGTATTTGGAAACAGCCCAAATTTGCTTTCTCCATCATCCATTGCAGTGCAAGTAATTTGGACATTAAGTTAAAAACATTCTCACCCACTCTCATTTCTGGAGCGCTAGGAACACAGGAGGAATTACCAACATCCTTCTATAGAGTTCCAGTTTAATCACAGGGAGGGCCCTTTTCACCTGCAACAGACTGGACCCCATCACCCCCATATGCTCTGCGCATGCTCAGTGGCTCAGTGGGACAGAGCAACTGGATGAAGACCACTGGAAGGAAGTGCAGAAGCCTTGACCTGGAGCTCACTAGGGGATTGCTTAAGGAGTCTATTTGATCTTAGAGTGGCTGTGAGACAGTGCCCATCCTGCTGGTTAAAAGGGTTCAGAGTACAAGCTAGAACAACAACAAAGCTGACCTTTCAGACCTTCCCCCTCACCTTATGCAAGATGTGAATATAGGAGCACTAAGGGACCCATGGAAAGCAACAAGGAACTTGAAAAGCAATTCTGTTGCAAAAAGAGATGGAAGTTCTACTCCCCACTGGGTTCATTCAGAGAAACATAGTGTCTGCCCAGATTAAATCCCAGAGGAAAATGACCACCTAGTACAGTATTTAGATCTCCACTCTGCCTAGTAGTAAGGTAAGTTGTGGATTTTCCCTTCTATCTCCATCCATCAACTTCAGTGAGCTCATTTTACTGGGCCTGGACTACTACTGAGGTTTTAAAGCCATTCTCAGAGAGATCATGCCCAAACACAATCATATCATCCCTCTGCTAATGCATTTTCATTGGCTTTCTACCACCTCTAGGATGACATAAAAGCTCCTTAGCCTGGAAGGAAGTTCACTTATCACATGACCTCAGGTGCATCTCCAGTGTAATGGTAAATGCTGCCTGCATTTACCATCCAAGCCCCTACCTAGCTCCAAGACAAAAACACCTTGAAAAATCCTGGTGACATAACTTCCTTAATATAAAATCCTAAGAGGAAAAAGGGTCCTTTAAGGGTAGAACACTGAAGAAAGCAGGGTTTAGCAAAGGTGCCTGGGGGTGAAAGCTGGGTTTATACATGATGACTGAGTCTATGATGGTGTTTATAAGAAAACTGAAAAATAAATTGAGAAATAGAAAAAGGCAACAGTTGAACTAAGGGGAGAGCTTGAAAAACTCAAGAAGGACCTAGAGGGAGAAAAATGACAAACTTTGGAAAGAACCAAAAGGAGAAAATGACAAACTCCAGAAGGAAGTGGAAATGCTGAAAAGATCTCAGGCTGAAAGGGAAAAAGAAAGTGACCAATGATCCAAGGACCTACAAGATGAGAATGACAGCCTCAAGAAGGAAGTGGAAACACTAAAGAAATCACAGGAGGAAATGAAAAAGGAAACTGAACAGTTATCCAATCAACAGGAAAGGATGGGAAAAAGCCTCAGAAGCAGAATGGAAGAAGCAGAAAAAAAGAATATTAGACACGCAGGATAACATGGTCCAACTAGAATGCTCAAGTAAAGATTATGAAAAATTAAAAAAAAACACAATAATGGAACAATCAAGAAATTTGGGACACTATGAAATAAAACAAACCTCCACATCATAGGGATAGAGGAAGGAGAAGAATCCCAAGACAACACTATTGACCAGATATTCAACAGGATAATAGAAGAAAATTTCCCCAAACTGAAAAAAGACAAACCCATACAAATACAAGAAGCACATAGAACACCAAACAGACAAGACCAGAAAAGAAATTCCCCATGCCATATAATTGTTAAAACACTAGATGTTCAAAACAAAGACAAAACACTGAAAGCCACAAAAGAAAAACAAGTTACATATAAATCAGAATCACAGCTGACTTCTCAGCACAAACTATGAAAGCTAGAAGAATGTGGACCAAAGTATTCCCTGCACTAAATGACTTTAGATGCCAACCCAGACTACTATATACAGCAAAAATGTCAATCATAGTTGGAGGAGAAAGAAGACTCTTTCATGACATGAACAAGATTAAAGAATACTTGTCTAAGAAACCAACTGTGATGGCTAATCCTGGGTGTCAACTTAACTGGACTAAGGAACAAATAAGAGAAAAAGGATCTTCAGATTGGACTACCTCAACCCAGATGACCTACCCCAAATGTGGGCATTACCTTCTGCTGGCAGGCAGTATTAAAGGCCATGGCAGAGGGAGTTGGTCCCTTTTTTTCCTGTGGCTTGCCTCTCTCTCACTGGTGAATTTGTCTTGCTGCTGTGATCAACCCTTCGGATCCCAGCGTGTACTGAGACCAGCAGATCTCCTGGAATCCATCAGGCCTTCAGCACCAGATTGGGACTACTGAGACATCTGGCCTTGTGGACTGAGCAGTTCCCTGGATTCTCAGCCTCTCCAGTGTGGCACAGCTACTGTTGGATTCCTTGAACTCTGTCACATGAGCAAATCAATAAATTTGTATATAGCTATATATTCATCCTGTTGCTTCTGTTTCTTTAGAGAACCCTGACTAATACACCAACACTTCAGAAAATCCTCGAAGTAATCTGAAGAATAGAGGAAAGTAGCAACTATCCCCTAAGCAATTAAAGAGAGAAAGCAACAAAATCATAACAGAGTAAATATAAGCCTAGACCAAGAATGCAAACCAAAAATAAGGTAAAAATAAGCAACACACATCTCTCAATAATAACCTTAAATACTAATGGTCTAAACTCCCCAATCAAAAGGCATTGACTGGGAGAATGGATTAGGAAAGTGAACCTTTCCATATGCTGTCTACAAGAAGCCCATCTCACCCTCAAGGACAGACACCACCTTAGAGTGAAAGGATGGAAAAAAGTATTCCAAGCAAATGGTACCAAGAAACAAGCTGGAGTGGCTAATCTAATATCAGACAAAATAGATCTCAAAGTTAAATTAATCAGAAGAGACAAAGAGGGCCATTACAGCCTAATCAAAGGAACAATGAACCATGAAGACTTCACAATCCTAAATGTCTATGCACCAAACTCTGGTGCACCTAACTTTATAAACACAACTCTGCAGGACCTCAAGACACAGATCAATCCTAACACACTAATAGTGGGAGACTTCAACACCACACTAAGCCCCCTGGATAGATCAACAAGACAAAAAAAATAAACAGAGAGATATCAGAATTAGACAATACAATACACCAAATGGACCTCACAGACATCTACAAAGTATTCCACCCAAATACCAGAGAATATACTTTCTACTCAGCACCTCACAGAACATTCTCCAAAATCAACCACATACTGGGGCACAAAAGGAGCCTCAATAAATACAAAATGATAGAAATTATTCCATGCATTCTATCAGACCACAGTGCAATAAAACTCAATATGAACCCCAGAATAAGTCCAACTAGCTACAAGAACACATGGAAACTAAACAACACAATTCTGAACAATGAATGGGTCAGGGAAGAAATAAAGAGTGAAATAAAAGTATTCATGGAACTGAATGAAAAAAGACAATACAACACAAGAAAACCTGTGGGATACTTTAAAGGCAGTCTTGAGAGGGAAATTTATAATCCCAAGTGCCCACATCAAAAAAACACAAAGGAAACAAACGACCTGACACTGCAGCTAAAAACACTTGAGAGACAACAACAAATGAACCCTAAGCCCAACAGACAGGAAGAAATAACAAAAATCAGATCAGAAAGCAATGAAATAGAATCAAAGAAAACAATACATAAAATCAATGAATCCAAAAGCTGGTTCTTTGAAAAAAATAAACAAAATAGAGCAGAACCTCTAGCCCAGTTAACAAAAAAAAAAAAAAAAAAAAAAAAAAGAGAGAGCAACTCGAAATAAATAGTATTAGTGGTGAAAGGGGAAACATAACAGACAAAGAAAAAAAATCCAGACAATCATACAGGAATACTTCAAAAATCTATACTCCACTAAATTCGAAAACCTAAGAGAAATGGATGAATATCTGAAATCCTGGGAACCAGCAAAGCTTAACCAAGAAGAGATTGACAGTTTAAATAGACCAATAATATTAGAAGAAATTGAAGATGTAATTAAAATCCTCCCAACAAAAAAAAAAGCCCTGGTCCAGATGGTTTCACGGCAGAATTCTATGAAACATTTAAAGAGGTCTTACAACCATTGCTACTCAAACTGTTTAGAAGGATACAAACAGAGGAAACTCTCCCAGACTCCTTCTATGAAGCCAGCATCACTCTAATACCAAAGCAAGGCAAAGATGCAAGCAAAAAAGAAAGCTATAGACCCATCTCACTAATGCATATAGATGCAAAAATTCTCAACAAAATACTTGCAAATTGCATACAGACTCACATCAAAAACATCATCCATCATGATCAAGTTGGATTCATACCAGAGATGCAAGGATGGTTCAACATATGAAAATCAATAAATATCATAAAACACATAAATGGACAGAAAGACAAAAACCACATGATCATCTTAATTGATGCAGAAAAAAGCCTTTGACAAGATCCAGCATCCCTTCATGTTTAAGGTCCTAGAGGGAATAGGACTGAAAGGAACGTTCCTCAACATGATCAAAGCCATATATAGCAAACCTACTGCCAACATCATCCTAAATGGAGAAAAACTAGAACCATTTCCCTTAAAGGCAGGAAACCGGGGCAAGGCTGCCCCCTATCACCACTCCTCTTCAACATAGTTCTGGAAACACTTGCTAGGGCAATAAGACAAGAGAAGGAAATTAAAGGAGTATTAATCGGAAAAAGAAGAAGTTAAGCTATCCCTCTTTGCAGATGATATGATAGTTTACCTAAGGGATGCAAAAAACTCCACCAGAAAACGTCTAGAAAAGATTAAGAGTTTTAGTAAAGTGTCAGGTTACAAAATCAACCTAGAAAAATCATTAGCTTTCTTTACACCAACAATAAACATATGGAAAAGGAATACAAAGAGAACTTCCCATTCATAATAGCCTCAAAAATAATAAGATAGCTGGGAACAAACCTAACCAAAGATCTCTACAACAAAAATTTTAAACCCCTGAAAAAAGAAATTGAAAATGACATCAAAAGATAGAAGGACCTTCCATGCTCATGGATCAGGAAAATTAATCTAGTGAAAATGTCCATTTTACCCAAATTGATACACAAATTAAATGCAATCCCAATCAAAATCCCTATGAGCTTCTTCACAGACTTGGGAAAAAATTGATAAATTCATATGGAAAAACAAAAGACCCCGAATAGCTAAAGCAACTCTGAGTGAAAAATGCAATACAGGGGGGATTGCCCTACCAGACTTCAAACTATATTACAGGGCCATAGTCATAAAGACAGCCTGGTACTGGCACAAAAACAGACCAGTTGACCAATGGAACAAAATTGAAGATCCAAATTTGAGCACATACAATTTTAGCCACCTCGTATTTGACAAAGGGGAAAAAAAACCCTCAGTGGAGGAAGGAGAGCATCTTCAGCAAATGGTGCTGGCAAAACTGGATCACCATCTGTAAAGAACAAAATTAAACCCGTACCTCTCACCATGTAAAAAATCAACTCCAAGTGGATCAAAGATCTCAATGTGAAGCCTGAAACCATGAAAGAACAGTTGGCAACAACCTACAAGACATAGGTGTAGGAGGAGAAAGAAATAGTTGGCAACAACCTACAAGACATAGGTGTAGGAGGAGACTTTCTAAACCAGACAGCAGCCACACGGGAAGTAAGGTCAACAGTTGACAAGTGGGACCTCATAAAACTCAAAAGCTTCTGTATAGCGAAAGAAACAATCAAGGAGGTGAAGAGAAAACCCACAGAGTGGGAAGAAATCTTTACCAGTGACACATCTGACAGAGGATTAACATCAAGAATATATAAACTACTCAAAAAACAAAGAAGAAGACAAATGACTTACTCAAAAGATGGAGTAAAGAGCTGAACAGAGGCTTCACCAGTGAGGAAGTAAAGATGGCTGAGAAACATCTTAAAAAGTGTTCATCATCATTAATAATTAAGGAAATGCAAATTAAAGCCACTCTCAGATATCATCTCACTCCAGTACGGCTAGCTAAGGTCAAGAAAACAAAAGACAACAGATGCTGGAGGGGTTATGGGGAAAAGGGAACACTCATCCACTGCTGGTGGGAATGTAAACTTGTACAACCACTATGGAAAGCAGTGTGGAGAACCCTTAAAAGATGCGGAATAAGCTTACCACCTGACCCAATCATACCACTCCTGGGTTTATACCCCAGAGAGTCATCCTATCTCAAAGACATATGCACATCCATGTTTATTGCAGCTCTCTTCACAATAGCAAAGAGCTGGAACCAATCCATATGCCCCTCAACAGACGAGTGGATGACAAAAATGTGGTACATCTACACAATGGAGTACTATTCAGTGGTAAAGAAGGATGGCATTATGAACTTTGCAGGTAAATGGATGGAGCTCGAAGCCATTATGCTGAGTGAGGTGACACAGTCCCAGAAAGACAAATGGAGAATGGTTTCCTTCATTTGTGGATGCTAACACTAAATCCCCCAGACGAAAGGCAAGCTGAATGACAGTATGGTTATATTTTTGTTTATCCGAAAGCAACTATGTTGTTATAATGTGAATCTCTCAATGGGCTCTAGATTCCACCCACCAATTATATTCAGACTCTGTAATTACTGTATATGGGTGGAGAGTAAGTATCCATATTTTAGAATAATATGAAATTAACAGAGGAAAATGTGACTTCCTAAGCATAAAAAACAGACTGAGAGAAAGATGCAAGACAGTTATGGCAGAATGCATGATCTGGGATGGGATGGGGTGGGGTGAGGGGAAGGGATAGGGGAATACCCCTGAACAGAAATGAAAAATGATGTATGGAATACATAATACATCAATAAAAAAAAAGAAATCTGGAGCCTTGTTTGAAAGACACATTATTTTACCTAACCAATAAATGTTCTCTGACTAGAACAGCCCATATAATGGTCAAGATGATCAAAGCTCAAAGCAGTATGTACGCAATTTCCTTTATGGTGTAAATTCGGGTTAACAAAATCAGGAGGTAAAAGTATCTACTTATGGTAATTCCAGACCCAACTGCTGAAAACTGGTCTTTGAACATAAAAGTAAAACATCCTTATAACCTAGCAATCATTTCTCTACTTACATGAGAGAAAATGAGCACCTCATTTCAGGGTAAAGAGGGACCCACCTCTGACATAGACTCAAATGTATAATAACTTTTATGAAGTGCCAAACAAGCTCTCACCTGGCTTATCCTTCCATAGATGACTTAGTAAACTATTTTGTAACTAGCTAACACACACTGCGATGGAAATAATTAGCTACAAGTCTCTCTCCTACAGTTTCTTATAGATGACCTATCTGTTTTTAAGTTTAACCTACCAATTTAGGCTCAGGTACAGTTCAAAGGAACACATCATTTTAGAGTTTGACTGGACATTATAGATACCAAAATCAAACTAAAGGAACAAAACACCATAGTGACCGCTTAGCTCAAAATCATCTGATCCAATCACTGGCCAGACTGGAATTCAAAGCCTTTGCCTGCCGATTCCTAGCTCTTCCTCTTGCACAGGAAGATGCCACAACATAGTGGCACCTGCCCATTCAGCATCAGGTTAAAAGGACTCATTGCAGCTAACTGTGAGTGCTTAGTACAAGCCAGGCATTTTATGGTAAATGTTTTATAAGTACTGGCTCATCTAACCCCACCATCCTCTGCAACATCCCAGGAGCTGTTCCTGCCTGAAGTCACACAGCTCAGGAGTGGGGAGTGTCCAGCTCAGAGGAGGGTCCACTGAGGTGTGGACATGCTGTGTCTACCCTTACTCTCCCTTGTCTTCTCGTTCACACATGATCATAATAATACTCCCACCCTCAGAACACCTTCAAGAAAAAGGCCATGTTGAACGTCTGCTTCATGCCGCACTTCCAACTTTGTGAAATTTCTCACCTCTGAAATATGTACTCAGCATCATTCAGAGCTAGCATTTTTGTCATAAAGGTTAAGATTTAGAATTGTGGGGCTGGATAGCTTAGCAGTTAAGAGCACCGGCTGCTCTTGCAGAAGACCCGGGCTCAAATCCCAGCACTCACCTGGTGGTTAAGAACCATCTGTAACTCCAGCTCCAGGGGATCCTATGCTCTTTTCTGTCCCCTTCAGGCACTGCACAGTGGGTGTGCTTACATATATGTAAGCAATAAAATCATACACATAAAACAAAAATAATAAATAAAAAATTTTAAAGTTGTGCTCAACAGCTTATTCCCTGCCTAATATCCTACAAATCCCCCACATAAAGGATGACGATGCCTGGAGCCATAGGTGCCGGTTGCCACTCATTAATTTTTACCAATATCTTCACTTCTAATAAACAGGTGCTACATCCAAACTGAGAATGTAGCAGAAGGAACTCTCTTAACTGCCAATATGATAGACATGACTAAGGAAAAAGCCCATGATGTCATATTTGTAAGCACTCATTTCGAGGGTTCATTTAAAGAACATTATCTAATACCTTAAAATTTCCCAGACTTAGGCTGTTTTCCTACATGTGCTCTATCCAAGTCATTCATAGAAAAAAATACTTAGGTCAAAGATGAAGTCACATAGATATATATGAGTTCAAAACCTTACTGAAAAATATACACACAATATCTGAGCATGAGCACATGAGAGCTATATGACAAGAAATACAATGTTAGCTAGACAGGAGAAACCTCCCTTTGAGTTGCTGGTCAGAGTAGTCCAAGGGACTCCCAAAATCACACAGGCTATTGCCACATCCCTTGGTTACCTCCCAGGACTTGAGGGTAAGACCCTATTGCTGAAGACGGGATATAATTTAAACACAACACTTGGAGCAATGGTGCTGAAACTGACCTGAAACTTCCTTCCTGAAGACTAGGAAAGAAAAATCTAGAGTCTTCTACTTTATAAATTCATAGTTTAGTAATATTTCTCAACTGTCCAGAACTCCAGTTCCATGGGATCTGACACCCTCCTCTGGCATCTGCTGGCTTTGCATAACCTGGGCGCACTTACGTGCAGATAAAACACTCACACACATAAAATAAAATAAAAATAAATAAATATTAAAAAATAAATATAATAAAATTCCGTTAAGAAACATTTCAACATATCCTCCACACATAGAGAATTAATTTAAAGTATTTCCTCATGCACATTAAGAAAATAAACCCAATTCTCTGGGGTGGGGATCAGGTTATATGAAGGCAGAATTATTTTAAGATGTTAGGTATGAGACACAAAAATGTGTGGGTTGGTCCTTTTAAAAGTGCTAAATTATCAGCAATTTTGGAAAAATTCTATTAGTTCCATGAGGCTTCAGAACAAACCAAGGCCTAGAAGATGACAGAATTCCTCTGGCATTTATTTAAAACCATTCAGCTATGAACCACTCATTTGGAACAGAATGTCGCCATTGGATTTTCCTGCGGGACACCTCACACAGAACAGGAGTCTTATCTCCCCACATAGAGTGAGTATTCCTTAGACATCCTAGAAGTAGGATCAGCACTGACATTTTTTGCGTCTTATCTTATCATCAGTGTGCTCTGCATGTCAGCATGGGGCAAAGACTCAACAAAGAGAAGTCAAAGTTTTCTCATGAGCTGACTCTTTATTTTAGGGCATTTAATGAAAGGAAACAATCATGACTTTTAGGAACAACCTAGTTGCACCCACATCTGGGAGAAATAAAGGCAACATTCTCTTGCCTTTATAGACAGTAAGCTGGATTCAGCCCTATACTCTGAGGAAGGCTCCCAGGAAAGAAACCTCAAGCCAATAAGAATGCCTATGATGAACTGGATATGACAGTGCTCACACCTGTAATCCTGGCACATTGGAAGGATGAGGCAAGAGGACCAATCTTGGTGCCAAGGCAAGGTCTAGGCCATGGCGAGGTATAGTGAGATCCTGACTCAAAAACAACAACGAAAGGAAGAAAATAAAGGAAACAGAGAGGGAGGGAAGAAAAGGAAGAGATTAATTTACTGAGAGACTAGATCCAGAGTGCTCTCCTCTAAAGAAAATGTAAATGCATGCTTCCAACAGCCAGGTAGAGTGCTAGTCTTCTGAGAAACTGCTGAAAATGGTTTGAAAAAGTAACACTGACTTAGAAGATAGTATTATGGACATTTCCCTGTCCAAAAAAGAATTGCTTCCATGAACAGCAATCAGATTTCCTAAGACAACAATTTTTGCATAAAATCTTCTTTTAACAAAATGTTCAATGCTATAATCATCACACACAATTATCCTGAACCAAAACAATCATTCCAGTGCACTATGTGATCCATGTATGCTAACTAGTACTTATGATTCAATACCTTTAGAAAGAGTGCTGTACTGCATGAATGCTGGTGTATCTAGTGCTAGAAAAATACCTGCCTTCTTACTGTGTTGTTATTAATTCTACAGAATAGCACCTGGCTCGATAACTAGGTTGCTGGGTACATTTAAAGTAGCATCTCAGATCTGAGGGACCAGAAGGATCCTACCTACCTGCTTAGCTGAATGAAGCCTCTTTGCCCCACCTCCTTGCACTAGGATGCACTAAACAGGGTATCTGTTCACACACTAAACAGGCTATCTGTTCCTGTCTTATTCCTCTTTAATCTAGAACTTGGTAACAGTGAGCAACACAGATCACACATATATCTAGTATTACATATATGCTCATCTGCCAACAATCATACCCCAGCATACTATCCTATGAACCTTACGACCCTAATCTCTTGGTTTTCACAGGCCACCATGTCTTGATAAAGAGCAATTAGCTGAATGGACAAAGCAAAAGGATATCTAAACCTTCTATGCTCAAATGTGTGACATATCTCATATTTTGTAATAATTAAAGAGAGACCCTAAAAGCAAAATATCCCCCCAAAACAATTTCCACTTCATGTCCTTCTGTAACTTCTGAATTCTGAACCAATGCATTGCAAAATTTAATCAATTCGCTTGCTTTAAAACAAACCCTTCTGGGGCTATGGATGTGGCTCATGGGTAAAATACTTGCCTAGCATGCCCAAGGTCCTGGTTTTGATCTCCAACACCACAAAACAAGTAAATATCTTCCCTGAAATCATTTGGTTTATTGCTCATACTAAACAGAAAGCCACTCTTCTTCCTTGGCAACAATCACAACAGAAAACCAACCAAGGGATAAAATAAAAACATGAACAGAACACTCTACAAACCATACTTGGGCTGTCCGTATGGGTTCTGATTCCCAAGCCAAAGGAGAGGGGAAGCAATCTTTGGGTTAGGTTAGATTTGTTGGCAACAAAATCAGGCATCTCCAAAGCAATATGGATGAATGCAGTGCCTGGGACTGTAAGTGGATTATGCTGAATATGCGTGACACACCAAAGGAAAATGTTCATTACTTACAGATGTGCTCCGCCTGTGCCTTCTTCCTTTTTTGGACTATCAGAGGGAAGGAGGGGGATTTGCAGCTATGTTATTACAAGTATTTCTGCTTGTCCCCCTCTCAAACTAGAATATTCCAGTATTTATTTTGATACCCATATGACCACAGTTTAGACTAGAGTAAAAATAGAAGTCCTGTGAGCCAAACCTGAAAGTTCCAAGTGTCGGAGAGGGTCTTGATAAATTCTAAATGAAGGAACGAGATGCTGTTTCTTGGCAGACTTTGGCAAGACACAGGGGAATAGGATATTTGGAATTAATTTATTATTCAGAAGTGTTTTGTGAAAACTACCATCCTAGAACAGACTCCAAGTCAAGCAGTACAAGCCAACAATCTCTGGTTTGGAATTAATAATCACTTTAAGGGTTTTTCAACACCTACAATTCCAGGCCCACAGGCATTCTCCACCCAATCAAGGACTTCAAAATGCTACGGGAAGCCTATGGGACAGGAGAATGGGAGCGAGCTTGACTCCAAAGAGTAGACCACACCATTCCATGCTACAGTGGAGGCTGGGGAAAGACCCAGGGCTCTCAGGCCTGCAGCACTGATGGTTGAATTGCTAACTCAGCAGTGTTGCAGACAGTCAAGCTAGATCTGAGTCTGAATGTCTAGGAAGTTGCAGCTGTAAAGAGAATCCCAGGCTAGTTAAACCATGCCAACTAACAAGGATGTTCAGACCCTTTGGATACAACACTGGTGATGGGTTTTTCTATTTAAAATATTTTATTTTATGTGTATGCATGTATTGCCAACATGAATGTAATTGCACAGGTGTCATGCAACACCCACAGAGGTCAGAAGAGGGTGTCAGATCTCCCGGAACTGGAGATACACACCGTTGTGAGGCACCATGTAGATTCTGTGAATCGAATCTGGGTCCTCTGCAAGAGCAGCCAGTGTATTAACCACTGAGCCATCTCTCCAGTACCTGGTAATGGGTTTTAAGAAGCTGCAAAGATGGATATTGGGGGGCGGAGGGCAAACATGTAATTCCAAGAAGATGCAATGAACAAGGCCAATCTGGGGTAAATAGTAAATTCCTGTTTCCAAAAAGGAAACAAGGAAAAAAGAAGGAAAGGGAAAAGGGGAGAGAGGGCAGGAGTGAGGATGAAGAGGAAAAGGAAGAGAAGCTCTGACAAGCATGTATGCCTTCTCTCAGAAATTATCATACAAGGGAATATTTTAACACAAGAACTTCAAGAGTGTTTACTATTCCCATTAAGCAAAAATCACTGAGACAACATAAGTATCAAATACTGGGAATGACTATGTGTGATATACATTGATTTTTCTCAACGGAGTCATCAAAAATCATATTCAAGGGTTGAAGAGATGATTCAGTCTATAAACCACAGTACAAGCTTGGGGACCTGAGTTTGAGCCCTAGAACCCATGTTGAAAAACAGCTAGGTGCAGTGACAACTTGTAGTCCCAGTCCTGGGGAGGCAGAGACAGAGAATCCCTGAAGCTCACTAGCCAGCCAGCCTAGGCTAATCTGCAGGCTCCCAGCAGGTGAGAGACCCTGTCTTAAAGCAGTGTGGAGCACTCCTGAGGAATGACACCTGGGCTGACCTCCATCCTCCACACATAAATGCACACACACACACATACACACACACACACACACACACACACTCACACATACACACACTCTCTCTCACACACGAATCTACAGGCAGTATCATGGAAGTATCTGGATATGGTAAGCACTAAAAGAACTTAACACTTCAGAAATGTATGCTACATTACTCCTGATCCATTTCATATAAGGAAGGTCATAAAGGCAAAAAGTCTAATAAAACAGTTGATCACAGAGTCCCAGTACCAAATTTCTCTAGCTACTTCCTGCTCCTAGGTCCCTTCCAGTAGAGAAAGCCATTCCAAGTTAAGACAAGGTTTCTTGTTTTTCCAGGTAACAAGCTGATTTCCAGCCTAGCTTTAACTCAGGAAGGCCACACCTGCGTAAGGTGCCCACACCTGTACAAGATTCCCACACCTGCATGAGGTGCCCACACTTGCGTAGGGTGTCCACACATGTACAAGGTTCCCACACCTGCATGAGGTGCCCACACTTGCGTAGGGTGCCCACACCTGAACAAGGTTCCCACACCTGCATGAGGTGCCCACACCTGTAGAAGGTTCCCACACCTGCATAGGGTGCCCACACCTGCGTTAAGGTGCCCACACCTGCATAAGGTGTCCACACCTGTAGGCCTCATAGGCCCCATAGGCCAGCTAGCTAGCAGGTGTCCTCACTGCTCCCACCTTTCAGTCTCCATGCTGTGACTGGCTCTGCACACAGCCAGAGCTGGGGCTGCTCCTCCTGAGCTGACTCTGTGACTGTGTCATCCAGGAAGGCTATTTACACAAAAGGACAACATTTGCAGCTATTTCCTAATAGTAGAAGACTGGAGCTATGTTAACACATTCAAAAAACATTCTAAATAAAAACATCTACAATCTAAACAAAGACAAAAAAAAGCTAAACCAGAAGTGATTAATCAAAAGGTTGGATAAGACCAGGTAGAATGGAAACAGCCGTTCTGAATGGTGGGCTGTGAACATCTAGTACCAAGTAATCATACAACTGCACAGTGTGCCCAAGGGATTACTCATCTTCCTGATAACCTCCTGGAAAATGCTCAAATTTCTCCCCAGGCTCCTAGCTCCAGGCACCGCATTTCTTTTCTTTATATGAAGGGACTGTTCTTCACCATACATTTTACCCAGATAGAACAAACAAATGGGGAGGTCCCAACAGCTTTTAAAGAAATAGTTTCCTTGAGAGAGGAACTAGGAAGAGATGTAAAGCTATTAGAGTCCATTATAAAATCCAGTTCACTTTGATAGTGCATATACTAAAACTGGCATGATTCAGAGAAGATTGTCATGGTCCCCTTGCAAAGATAAAACACAGATTCATGAAGCATTTCCTATTTTTCCCAGTTCTTACAAAGATCTTTTGAAAAAAAAAATCTGCAGGACTTGGATAAATTAAAATCTGTCATACAACCTACAGGAACAAAGTCTCCCCAGACAATAATGTGACACTGGGGGCAGGAGCTGGAGCCCCCAGACAAATGACCTGCTTCACGCCAAATGTATTGATGGTAACATGGTCTGGGCTCATTTAAAATAAACAATGTTCACAAAGCAGTCCTCATTGAAGAAGCTTCTTATTGCAGTAGATTGTGACTAGTATAGAAACAACATGATCAGAGTGCATAAAATAAGACTGTGGTGTACTCAGCAGAAATGGGACACCTATATCACAACTCCCCAAAGGCTCAGGGATCATCCCAGAAGAGGGAGCAGGAAGAATGTAAGAGCTAGAGATTGTGAGCACTGCAACAAGAGTGTTTTCCAGACATGACAGGGCCCTTATACAGATTTCCCTGGGGCTGTTGCTGTATGCAGAAGACTTGCATACTCCCAAGCCAGAGAAAATGCCAGCAAGAATGTGTGAGGGGCCCAGGAAATTCCACCCCAGCTGATGAACTACTGGCAGTTTGATGGCTACTGGGGAGGGAGAATCTGCTTTGTCCAGGGATGTGGCCCCAGGTAGGTTGCTAATGCTTCAGTGGATAGCCCCACACCAGAGCACATACTGGCAACACTCAAAGGACTCAGTGAGTGACAAAAAGTATGTGAAGTCTGGAGGGAGACGTGGTAGGTGAGAGGACCTGGTGGGAAGGAGTAGGAATGGGTTTGATCAAACATGGAGAATACATGTTGACATTCTCAGACAGACAACAAAATTTTAGAAATTAGCGCATACATACAAAGACAGCAATCCTATTGGCCTGCTAAAGTGCTGAATGTGGGTAGTTCCTCAGAAGACCACATTCAAGATCTTGTCAAATCAGAATAGTAACACTTTTTCCACCAACAGTGAACAGGTCACCAGCCTTGCAAACTGACATGTTGCCTAAAACATGTATAAAGCTCCCAAAGACAACCTAACTCACCAGAATGGAAGGCTGTCTGCTTCTTTCTCATCTGCTTCCATCAGAATCTACCTAAGAATGACATCTTGATTTTATGTCCACAGAATCACATACTTTACATTATGGGGTTGTGGAGGATGAAGAGGAAATAAGAGAATTGTAAGATGATAAAAATTATGTGCTCTATTAGAAATAATGTTTAAGAAGCATTTTGAGAAAAATTTTTAAAAAGATCATGTTTGATTTTCTTTTTGACTCCAAAAGAAGGTGATGAATGGTAATTCACTAGTCATAATTAAAAATCATGGTTAGTACACACATCCATAAACACCAATTCATTACAGTTAAATTTAGTTTGCTAAATATGAGAGATTAACAAAAGCAAACCTTTTTCTTGAGACAGGGTCTTCCTGTAGCCCCAGCTGTCCTGGAACTTGCTGTCTTGCTATGTAGGGCAGACTGGCCTTGAACTCACAGAGATACCCCTGCCCCTGCCTCCCAAGTGCTGGGATTACAGGCATATGCAAACATGCACAGCACAAAAGCAAATCTTTCTTTTTTTAAAGCAAATCTAAGTCATACATACACACTCATCAAATCATCTCTAAGAATTTTCTTTCTCCAATTAGTCCAAGTACAATAGAAGTTTGCCAGCTGATACCTGGTTTTATAGGAAATAAAGAGCTTCTGTGAGAATCATACCTAGGGCTTCTGTGAGAATCATACCAAAGGCTTCTGTGACAACCATACTAAGGGTTTCTGTGACAACCATAACAAAGGCTTCTGTGACAACCATACCAAAGGCTTCTGTGAGAATCATACCAAGGGCTTCTGTGACAATCATACCAAGGGTGTCTGTGACAGTCATTCCAAAGGCTTCTGTGACAATCAGACCAAGCACTTCTGTAACAATCAAACCAAGAGTTTCTGTGACAATCAGACAAAGGGTTTCTGTGACAATCAGACCAAGCACTTCTGTAACAATCAAACCAAGAGTTTCTGTGACAATCAGACAAAGGGTTTCTGTGACAATCAGACCAAGGGCTTCTGTGACAATCAGACCAATGGCTTCTGTGACAACCATACCAAAGACTTCTGTGACAATCAGACCAAGCACTTCTGTAACAATCATACCAAGGGTTTCTGTGACAATCACACCAAGGGCTTCTGTGACAATCAGACCAAGGACTTCTGTGACAATCAGACAAAGGGCTTCTGTGACAATCAGACCAAGGGCTTCTGTGACAATCAGACCAAGGGCTTCTGTGACAATCAGACCAAGGGCTTCTGTGACAATCAGACCAAGGGTTTCTGTGACAATCAGACCAAGGGCTTCTGTCACAATCATACCAAGGGTTTCTGTGACAATCAGACCAAGGGATTCTGTGACAATCATAACAAGGGCTTCTGTGATAATCAGACCAAGGGCTTCTGTGACAATCAGACCAAGCACTTCTGTAACAATCATAACAAGGGTTTCTGTGACAATCAGACCAAGGGCTTTTGTCACAATCATACCAAGGGTTTCTGTGACAATCAGACCAAGGGCTTCTGTGACAATCATAACAAGGGCTTCTGTGATAATCAGACCAAGGGCTTCTGTGACAATCAGACCAAGCACTTCTGTAACAATCATACCAAAGGCTTCTGTGACAATCAGACCAAGGGCTTCTGTGACAACCATACCAAAGGCTTCTGTGACAACCATACCAAAGGCTTCTGTGACATCCATAACAAAGGCTTTTGGGACTGAAGCCATGCTGCAAAACCCAGCCATTCTGTAATTACTCCTACTCCCATTGGGATCTCCAGCATTTCCAAAGCAACAGCCACCCCTTCCTATAACCGTCTCCATAAAGTGACTTATGGCTGGGTATTTATAAAATGCTTGCCAGCCAGGCATGATGACCAGTGCCTGAAATGCCAGCAGTGGGGAGACTGAGGCAGGAGGGGCATGAGATCTTCTCATAAATAAAAATCCTAAAATGTGTTTTAATGCCTTTTAGGAGAATGACAGCTTCCCCCCGTGTAACTGTTTCATCTTAATTGGGAGTGCAGTGTTTCTGAAAATTAAACTCTGGAGCAGACTCAACAATAACCGACTCTGTCACATGTCATGTGGGGTAGGCCCAGATTTTAGCAGATGGAACCAGTGCTGACTCGCCTCCCAGCAGGGCCTCTGCCCAAAGGGGCATTTATTATTGAAGTGGTGCAGATCGGCATGTAGCCAGACTGGTGAGGTTATGGCACACTTGCATGATATACCAAGTGAGGATGTGTCCACCCTCCAAGGGCCACGAGGCAACAGCTGAAGACCCGAAGGCCGAAGTGATCTTGCACTACTGTCCCCAATTTTGACTGAACCCAACATTCCATAATAAGCACATCCTTCTGACTCTCCTTTCCAGTGGCTTAACCTTGTGCACTGTGGCCTGTAGAAAGATGACTTTCAACTGCCCCTCCTGCTCTGGAGGCTGAAGAATGTGGCTGAGTGAGTGCAGCTGCCAAGGCAACCTCTCTGGCATGCATGCCCGTAGCTCCTCACCTAAGTGCTTTCCCCTGCCTCACTGCCCCTGCCCACCGGTGACGGCCACAATCCCTTCCAGTGGTCACATTGCAGGGCAGCCCCCATGGAAACCCATTTGGAACTGCTCAAGCTCATACCAAAGAATAATGTTTTTAATACAGATTGTTCTTTTAGATCCTTTACAAAAGCAGCTGTAATCAATCGTGCTGGGGGGCTCTGTAAAAAGCTGCCGTTCCAAAAGCCTTAATATTGATTCCTTGCCCTTTCATAGCTTTTAAGAAAACAATCCCATGCTAAGAAACCATAATCAATTCTTCTAGGCTTCGCTAATATCCCAAAATATCTAAATTAAAATATATATATGCTTTGGAATCACAAAAAAATCACATATATATATATATATATATATATATATATCCTCTGATACTCTGCCTTTTGTTTAAGGGGGCACAGTGTTTAAGTCAAGTGAACAAATTCAATAATTATTAAATACTGATTTAATCTCAGTCACTCTTGCAAGAGTTCTTTAGCAGGTGACAGTGGCTTAAAGACTGAGGGGGATGTTTGTTTCCATTCAAGGCCTGGCATTTCAACTTCTTAATTTGCAAGATAATATACTATTTTCTCTGTGACTATTCTTAGTGAAAACTATCAGTGTTTATAGACAGTTATGACTCTAAGTGGTCCCACCCTGACTGAACTTCCAAGCACCACAATGTGCTCTTTTCAGAGGAATTATAGTAGATATATTATTCTGTCAAATTTACCTTTTCATACTAGATCTCTTAGAAACTTAAGCATTTCAAAAGGCAAAGAGTCAATATTTAAATCTATAATATGCATACAGAGCACTTTGGCATTTGCATTTTTTATGTGTATGAATGTACTGTCTGCATGTAGGTTTGTGCACCCGTGTTGTGGAATGCCACGGAGGTCAGAAGAGGGTCTCAGATTCCCGCGGAACTGGAGTTCTCCTGGAATTGGAGTTACAGATGGTTCTTAGCCGCCATGTGGGTGCTGGGGATTGAACCCGGGTCCTCTGCAAGAGCAGTGGGTGCTCTTAACCGCTAGGCTATCTCTCCAGCCCCCGGCATTTGCATTTAAAATCATACTAAAAACCCTCACCCATGTCAACAGTCAATTTTCACATTAGACACCAAGGGACAGCACAATTTAATGAATTGTTTGTTACTGATGCTTCTGTTGCAAAGAAGAAAAATGACGACTTTATTAAAATGCCATACAAAATATGAACATGATTTAAATCTAAATGGAGTGACAGCCCATTATGCTGTGTGTCAGTGTGACACCCACCATAGGTTTGAAATTAGATCTGACCACATCCAAAGAGCCGGCAAAGGGGAAAGAAACAACTTAACTGCCATTTGCTTTGCTCCCAAATAACAGTAATTTCAATTTCAAGGGAGCAAGCTACAATTTCTGTGGCATATATATCTGCTATTCATTCAAGTTTCACATTCCTGGCATGCAGCAGCAGTTTGGGGAAGAGATGGGCATAAACTCGTACGTTCTTTGGGTTGAGACATTGAGACATCCACATCTATCCCATCCCCTCAAATTAGAGAAAGCCTCTGCTTTTTCATCAAACTAAATTAGCAAGAGCTGAGAGTTCTCTAAGACTCCTTAACACTAGATGATCAAGGGACTGAACTGTTGTCCAATGGAGCCTCCTGGGGCTGGCACACAGGGGGCATTTCATGGCTTCATTGGTCTGGCTAGCCTTTTAAACCCCAGTGAGTCATTTTAAGCAACATTTTTTTCATTGAACAAATCTCTGGGCTTCATCTCTTCTATTGTAAAATTGTTGTGGTACAAAAGAGCCAAAGCATTAATGAGAAACCAGAATCAGCTGGTTCAACCAAGTCCAATCCCATCCTTCTGCTGGAATACTTTTATCTGAATCGGGACTGTCCAGTGAACGTTTCTGCAATGAAGGAGATTCCTGCATCTGTGTTGTCTAAAATGTAGCCGCTGGCCCTGGACAGTTATAGAGCACTGGACAGGTAGCTAGTGCAAGTGAGACACTCAATTACTTGTTTATTTTTAATCAATTTATGTTCTAACCACCACAAGGGGCTAGCAACTACCATCACTGAACAACGAACTACTTTCTAGAGAGATTTGAGATGTTCCTTGAAAATCTGGACCATCGAAGCCATCTATATCTGCTGGGCTAAGCCCCTCCTGCTTAAAGAACCATACATTTGCAGGAGTCAATGCCTAACAACCAAATTGCCCATTTGCTCTTGGCACTATATACCTAGCAGAAAATGAAATCTGTCTAAATAGGTCATTAAATGACTATTCAATAACAACCTTATACTAAAACATTCTATTATTTGTTTAAAAAAAACAACAGAAAGGGAGAATGAGATGCCTCACTGGGGTAAAGGTGCCTGCTTCTGAGACTGAGGACCACCCCTGACTGGCTCCCTGGCTCCTGTCTGGTATGTGAATTCTCTCTCTCATATTGATCTAACAGGGGTCCTCACCAGATTGGAGCTGCTTCCAGAACCATGTGTTTGAACTTCCAAACTGTAAGTCAAGTGAATCTCTTTTCTTTCATAAAACTGGCCTACTTCAGGTACTTCATTACAGCAACAGAAAACAGTCTAATACAGAGGAATCCTGGGAGTAAAGGGAGAATCTTCAAAGGGAAGAAAACAGAAACAACTAAGGTTAAGAACGTGATTATCAGAATTACATGTGCGAGCAGTTCTATGGCTCCCTGTCACTAGACAGACAAGTATCAGATGCACAGAACAGAAACAGTTTTTATATTTGTGTATCTTTGATGGAATTCATGTATTTATACAAAAGCTAATCAAAACAGAATTGGAGGTTAAAGAAAATAGAAGCTCTGAATGGCTGGCTCATATAGTTATCCCTAGGAAAGGAAAACTTCACCTTCTTGAACAAGAAGTGACCATGGAGGAGTTATTACACAGTTATGTGGTGAGAACTGACTTCAGTTGCAGGTGTAGCTCAGTGATAGAATGCACGCTTAGCATGCACACAGCCATAGGTTTAGCCTCCAGGAGCTGCAACAACAACAAGGAAAAGTAATAAAACTTCTATTTCCAACTTCACTACTCAATTTAATTAGTCAAGATATGGAAGATGGAATCAATAGTTAAAGTATTCATGTATGAAATATTAATATATTTAAAAGTTGATTTGAAATTCAAGCTCCACACTTAGGGTTATACTTCAGTAAAAAGAGATGGCTCAGCAGTTAAGAGCACTGACTGCTCTTACAGAGGACCCGGGTTTGATTCCCAGCACCCACATGGCAGCTAAGAACTGTCTTTAACTCCAGTTCCAGGAGAATCTGACACCCTCTTCTGACCTCCGCAGCATTGCATAACACAGGTGCACCAATCTACATGCAGACGGTACACTCATACACGTAAAAAAAATTTTTTAAAATTTTAAAAAATCCCAGTGCTTGGGAGGCAGAGGCGGGGGAATCTCTGTGAGTTCAAGGCCAACCTGGTCTACATAGTGAGCTCCAGGCCCACTGGGACTAAAGGGAAACCCTATCTCAAAAAAGACAAAAAAAATGTTTATTAAAACAAACATAGAGTAACCAGCCTTAGAAAATAAAAATCCCTTTTCCCTAGTCAGAGTTCTCTCTCTCTCTCTCTCTCTCTCTCTCTCTCTCTCTCTCTCTGTGTGTGTGTGTGTGCAGGTGTGTGTGATGTACATGTGTACATGTGTGCACTTGTGTGTGGAAACCAAAGGTCAGTTGGTGTCCTCTTTGAGAACCATCTAATTTGTTCTTTTGAGGCAGGGTCTTTCATTGGCATCCAGGGCTTGCTGATTAGGCTAGGATAGGTAGCAAGAGAGCCAGGAATCCACCTGTCTCTGTCACTCTGGTGCTGGGATTACAAGCACGCAGTGTCATGCTTGGCATTTTACGTGAGTGCTGGGATCCAACTCAGATCCACATGCCCGTATAGCAAATACTTTATCAACAGAGCTATCTCCATAAACTCCAAGCATTCTTTTTAACATAGGTTTGCAATTGCCTGCACTTATGGCACCCACACCTTTTCCAGGAAAGCCTATATATCCTAGCAAAGTAAAAATCACAGTCGCTGTGGTTTGAATGAGAAGTGTCCCCTATAGGCTCAAGTATCTGAACACTTGGCCAGTTTGTGGCTTCAGGAGGTGTGGCCTTGCTGGAGGAAGCACATCGCTGGGGGTGGGGAGCTCTGAGAGTTCATAGCTGTGCCCCACTCTGGCTTGTTCTCTGTCTCTACTCAGCTTTTTTCTCTCATGCCTCCTTGCATTGATAGACTCTTACCCTCTGGAACTTTAAATCCAAATAAACTCCCCTTTCTGGAAGTTGCCTTGGCCATAACATTTATCACAGCAAGAGAAAAGTAACTAAATCGGACATGCACTCAGGAAACATTTAGGAGACTTTGCATCTTACAAGGCCAAAGCAAAGCCCCAGAGTTTCCATCAAGAAGAAAGGCTTTGCTTTCTGACTGGAATGTAAGGCAATACATTGTTTCAGTTCCTCGGGCTCCCCAAGGGGGGGAAAAAACACAAAATAAAGAAAGATGCATCAGCTGTCTCTCTCGTATAGTATATGTAGCCCAGTCTCAGTGCTGGGACTAGACTACAGCCTCAAACCATCAGAAGACAGATAGCTGTTGGATGAAGATGGAGAGGTGTGATTGCATCCATGGGTAAGATCTCACAGTGGACAGACAGCAATTTTTCAGCTAGTGGAGATTTTCTTCCTGGTAACTACAGATAACACTCTTACCTGGTTGTCACTTATGGGACAGCCCAAGGTACTTTAACAGGGAATCCTCGGGAAGTGATTATGGTTTAAATTCTGAACAGTAAATGGCAGCTCCATATAAATTACCGATGAGTCTACTACTGCATCCACGCAAAGTTTAGAAAACCACAAGAAGGCATTCCTGCTGTTGATAAAGCATGCAATTTGTGGCGACAGTGAGATCATTTCTCTTCCCATGTATCCTGGTGGCTCTGCTATTAACCCAGGAGATCTTGTTGTGCCCAGTTTCGATAACCCTGCATTCCTTAAGCTAGAGACTTTAAGACTCCCTACACTAAAGATGCTAGACAGCACCCTCCACTTTATCCAAGAGTTAATTCATTTATCCCTTGAGTGTCTATGATGTGCAGTTGAAGAATGAGGCAGGGTCTCTTACTGGGACCTGGGACAGGAGTTACTTATGCAGAATAACTGGATTCTTAGAGCCCTTATGGATACTTGCAAAACATGAAGCTATGTGGTGGTGGAGAGATGTGAGGAAGAGACTCCAACATGAAGCCAATAAATACTCTGCATTGAAACACTGAGATTGAGTTTTTCTGTCTGTACAATGAAAAGATAGTGATAGCTGCCTCTCAGAGTTAATATAAAGGTTAAAGAGACAACACGTGTGAAACAGTTCATGCAAACTGCAGAAGGAAACAACACGGTTCCTTCTATCTGTGTAGCTGCACTTGCATTCTTGGGCAGGTAAGGTACCATGTGTAAAGAGACTGCTCCTTAACTTTAGCTAAAGCAGGCAGCCAGATCTTGACGCACACTCAGCAGAGCAAGCTAAGTGATTCAGGATTGAAAGTAAATGAATATTCTGCAGAAGAGGCCAAACTCAGCCCCACAGTAAAGAATCACCCACCAGCCTCTCTCACGGAGGAAGGCGGGTATAACTGATATAAATAAATACAATATTCCCATATGAAATTCTCAAAGAACTTAACATTTTAATTATAAAGACAAAACAATAATTCACCAAGATATGAGTTCCCTGAGGTTAGAAAAGCATTCAACTCATGTCTTCATGACTAATGACCATTTGACACTGAACACGGATGACACAGCTGCAGTATGTGCACAGTTGAGAAATCTTTTAGGAAATGTAGGATGTTTCCTGGATTGTGGTTCAGATATCAATAATTGCATAACACATGGCAAAATACATCTTTGCTGTTTTAGCTTACACAGCACCTAGGCTATGAAGCAATATCCAGGAATTCCACAGAACACAAAGTGTACAGAGAACTTGGAAACTCAACACAGCCAGAGGAACTGCAGTTATCTCTCCACTTCCCAGAACCAGAGATGCCCCTCGAACCCTGTGACTTGAAAGTTCAAATATAACACAGAACACCCTCAACAAAGACTAGAGCAAAGGACAGCAACATCACCATTGGCTGGATGCAGTGGTCCCCGGTGGATAACCAGAGATGTTTCAAAGCCCAGAAAATGTTTTTATGCAATGAAAGAATTTAAGGGATTAGCTATCTTTCCCCTTTAATCTGAACTAACATCTTCCCCAAGGGTCTCTGAAGTCAAAAACCATTAAGAAAAAGGTTCTTTCTGCCACACCTCCTATGAGGTCACTTCTGATTGTTCTAGGAAAAGCAGTAGTGGCACAAAGAAGGGCACAAGAGTGAACCCAGAAACAGAATGGGTGGCAGCCACTGCCAGGACACTGTCTTCAGCAGCCTGGATGGCACTGAGAGGCTAAACAAACCCCAATTTTCCTTCCTAATAACCCTCTCCTACTGAAAAAGTCAACCTTTTACTTTTCTTGTCCTGAGCCATGCCCTCTCCAGAAAGAAAAGTCTACCTGTGCAATAATATTGACTGCCCCAGTGACTTGACGAGCCAGGATCCACAAGTGCTAATGATACTATTATCTATCTCTCCCTCTGGGTTCCAAATGCCACCACACCAAGACAGAACTTTATGGCTCTGGGAACACTTATTATTATTTGTGGCCCATTTTAATTTGTAACAGTGAGATTTGCTTCTATTTCATTGCAGATCTATTGTGAAACACTGTGGTATGCAAGGCATCAGGACATGGGGCTGGCCATGGGGCAATCACCAAGGAACACATAAGCAGACCATTAAATCAATGAAAATCTGGAAGCCCTTTGAGCAGTGGCTGGCACTTAGTAATACATCTTATTAATATGCTTCATCATTTATATTTCAAGGGGTGACTTTGTATTGGCCCAGGTAACTGTCACCATCTGCAAGAGTATCATGACACTCTTCCCAGAGGACATATGTGTTCCCTCCATCTCTTCTCCCATTCCATCCGCCCATCCCACCTCCCCCTTACAGAATGCACAACCCCACTGACTGACTCTAGTAGCCAATCTAAACAGCCCAGCTGGATGAGCTAAAGGCAGGAAGTAACCTTTGAGGCAACACTTAACATCTACACCTAATGTCTATTTGTCAGCAGATTTTTCTACAAAATGGAATGGTAACAATATATTCCTGCTGTATGGATTACTGAAAAATTAAATGAGTTAATCCCTGCCAGATGCTTTTTCTAGCATTTAACACATAGTAAACACTCAATAAATATCAATGAAAATTATTACAGAGCACTCCACAACTAGACTCTAATTTTATGGCCTAATTTTAATTCAGTTAGCATATATTTAGGTCTTGGCCATGTATGTGGCACTGTATCTGCATGGCCCTTTCTCTTAACTTCCAGTCAGCTCAGACAGAGATATGTGAGCCAGGTACAGTCAGGAGAAAGATGGTGCATTGTTGTGAACCTCATAGGAAGGGTATTAACTAGGGTAGGTAGGAGGCAGACAAGGCATTTCATGTAGTCTGAGCACAGTGGGAGAAGAAAGGTGAGTGGGCTTGGAAGGACACTCTACCATTCTCATCCAAGGACCAGCCACACAAAACTTCTCCCCATTCTCTGATGGCCAATCCCTGCTCTCATGCTCCATGCCTCTTACTGCATTGTACTCTGACTTACCCCTATTTACCTTGAACAGATGGAAAATCCCCACTTAACTGTGCCCCTATGAAGCAATAAATGTGCTGTCCAGCTTGTCTCTGTTAGGAATAAACAGTCTCATTTCCAAAATGGTGGCATGAACATGCTAAGCAGCTCCTGACTTTAGCAAATGCAGACCCTGTCCACAGTTCACATTTTACAAACCTGAACCTGCAAGAAAAGATGGCAGAGGCTCTCTTTGTGACTTTGTTTTACCCTGTAAACCTAGCACACCAAGCAAGAGTTTCACCTCCAGGTTTTCCCATAAGCAGGCAAGTGAGACTCCTTGACCCACATAGGCCACTTCCCCCTCTGAGTAACACAGTCCTAGCTTTGGGCTCTACCAGACCACCTTAGTAACTGGACATTTGTTTAAGATCACTGATGGGTTACATCTTAGAGGTACACTGTGAGAAACATTCATTTAGGCAGATCCTTTTTTTCATTTACACTTACTCTGAGTTGATTAACAGATTCACTCATTACAGTTCACATTTTATTTTCTATCTGCAGAAGATGTATTCTTTTAGCACCAGATGGATTTGGCAAGAGTAATTTAAGAACTTCTGAAAGATACATGAAAGACTCTAAGGCACTGTTGGAGATATGGGATTAAACTAGATCAGGGTTCATGTAACTTTTTAACACAAAGCAAACAAGACAGAGGCAATTTTTTAAAGTTTATTGATGCTAAAATTATTATTGCCACATACTAGACAAATAACCAGGAATTAAGCCTCTATGAGGAAACCATGGGGGAGCAGGGGACACAGACCTTCTAGTGTGGGCCAGACCTGAGTTAGAATGGTAACAGTACTGCATGGGAGTTTTCTCTTCTAGAATATACCATTAACTTCTATAGTAGTTAAAGAAGTTCCTGTACATAAGGCATTGAATGGTGACCTGTACAGTCAGTGTTCAACAGGTATGACCTATTGAATCTTCCACATCTCACAATGTGGGAAGTAAGGTCTGAACAATAAAAATAGATTCAATCAAATATGTCTATGACAAGGACATTATCCCTGGGAATTGTAAATTAGATTAAAGGTGGCAGAACACAGCAACATTTAACATGTTTATAAAGAAGATGCCATTTTCTCTTCAAACTGCAGTTGAGAATTAGAAATTCATCCCTGTCTCTTTGTTACCAAAATTCTTGAAACTGGGTTTTGATTACATTTTTTAATATTTTTTTATTTATTTTCATATGTGTATGAATGTATTGTCTGCATGTAGGTTGGTGCACCTGTGTCATGCAATGCCGTGGAGGTCAGAAGAGGGTGTCAGATTCCCCTGGAACTGGAGTTAAAGACGGTTTTCAGCAGCCATGTGGGTGCTGGGGATCGAACCCCGGTCCTCTGCAAGAGCAGTCAGCGCTCTTAACCACTAGGCTATCTCTCCAGTCCCTGATTACATTTTAATAGAAACTGTTATAGCCTTGAAAATTTACTAGTAAGTTTTCATGTGTGAGTTTTGGAAAATACGGATAATATTTAAACATTTATAAACAAACTCATACACAGAAACACACTCATCAAATGAACAGAAATACTAAATACTAATAAAGTCTAAAGTAGGACCAGTGCTTCACAAACCAAGATGATTATCTTTTTTTTTTTTTTTTTTTTTTTTTTTTTTTTTTTTTTTTTTTTTTTTTTTTTTTTTTTGGTCTTTTTGAGACAGGGTCTCTCTTTAGTCCCAGCTGGACTGGAGCTTGCTCTGTAGACCAGATTGGGCTTGAACACACAGAGATCCACCTGCGTCCACCTCCAGAGTGCTTGGATTAAAGGTGTGTACCTCCACACCCTGCTTAAGATGATTATCTTTAAAGAACACTAATCTCAGCAAAACTATTGTTGATGGTATATATATGCTTTATAGTTATAGTTCACATAAAATTAGGGAGCAGTGAGCATGAATTATCAAGAGCTTTTGCATATGTGTAAGAATGAGAATAAGATTATGTCCAATTAAAATCTGTTATGGTTCACGTTTCACTGTTTTCCCCAGATATGGGAGCAGAACATTTGAAACCTCTTGTACAACACTCCTTACCATCCTAATGAGTTACACATAGTGTTCACTTTCAGAGCTATAATACCATTAATGGTTTTATGATTCTATAGCAACAGGGTATACTAAATTCTCTTAAGTAATCAAGAAATACCAAAACACCATGGAAGAGTTTCAGTGATGGACCATAAGTTTATCAAAATCAACCCTGACACTTCTACATGAACTTTATATTTCAATCCCCAGTTCTCCACGGAAGCACCCAAGAAGCCAAGGACGACAAGCCCAACAGTTGCTCTAAGTCACCATGCATCTAAGTTTGCTGTTCACTGACTCGCACCAGGCCAGCTAATGCTCCCTGTGCCCAGGGGAGGCAGACCAGGCCATAGTCATCACCAAGAACTAGCTGATGGACTGAGATCCTCAGGTCCTGCCCAAGTTCACACAGCTAAAAACAAAGGACAAAAGAAGCAGGAGAGAAGGCAGACTGAAGACCCACGGCCAGTGACACAGGATTTCTGTGCGTTTCACTGGTAGTATGAATCCCCAATGGGTTACAACTCAGCTGTGCCAACTGGTCACAAAACTCTTTGCACAAGTGCCCATTCTTACTATCCACTCCACTGACTATTCCTGGACCTTAAACATTCCCTGCCCAGAAAGAAGCACTACGAACTTTAAATTGAGTTCTCTTACTTCATGGCAGGTTTTCCAACCAGGCATTTATAATGCTTTCAGGGAATGTAGTGCTCCTCCATCTCCAAGTGATGGACACAGGACTGGGAGCATGCAAAACCAGGACACCACCATAAAGGCAACTCACTCACACAGTACTCTGTGGCTGGCATCCCAGCGTTTCAACTCTCTGCCTCCTCACTTCCAGTTCATCTTATTTTTACCCTATAGGACTGAAGGTGGATATATTATTAGGATCTATAGATGTTAAATACTGTTATCCTAAGCCCTATTAAGCTCAAACTCAACCTAAATTAACTTCTTTTTTTTTTAATTTTATTTATTTCCGTATGTGTATGAATGTACTGTCTGCATGCAAGTTTGTGCACCCGTGTCGTGCAATGCCGCGGAGGTCAGAAGTGGGCGTCGGATTCCCCTGGAACTGGAGTTCTCCTGGAATTGGAGTTTCAGATGGTTCTCAGCCGCCATGTGGGTGCTGGGGATCGAACCCGGGTCCTCTGTAAGAGCGGTCGGCGCTCTTAACCGCTAGGCCATCTCTCCAGCCCCTAAATTAACTTCTACAACACAGACAAACAAGTTTCATTCTTTTCAGTCCAATGATCCTCTAAGACTCGGAGATATACCTTCTGAATCAAAAGTGAAGTCAGGTATGAGCTCCGTCTTATATGAAGCAGACCTCAATTCCCATTAGAATGTGATTCGTTACCCCCCTATCATTTGTGCGACTACTGTACCAGAGGTCATATCTCGCTGGGCCAATTGTTCCTGAAGCCCAGGATTCAAAGCTAGGTAAGTTTAATGGTGAATAATAGCATGCCTAGCCCTTCTAGCACTGTGCAAGCTAGGCAGCAGGGATGAAACTTTTGAAATCAGCACCAACTTGATTTCTCCTTGTTTTTTTTTGTTGTTGTTGTTGTTGTTGCTATTGTTTTTTTACAGCTCATATATGTAGTGCTCTCAGCCATGGGGTCTTACTGTCAAGCTCTGGTGGATAGCCAAGAACAGAAACAATCGCTAGTTATTGCTTGAGGGTCTATGGGACCCCTAGCCAATGACTTAAAAAAATCCAATCCATCCTTGGCACTTTTACTTTGCTAGGCTATGCTGTCTAGAAGGGGCAATGGTCCCTGCAATGAGGTAACTTCTTTTAATATCCTTTATAATGCCTGTCATATACTTTAAGATGCTCCACTAGGGGTAGGTTTCCATATGCATTTTTCGACAGGACTTTAGTGTCCGTTATGTCTCCCCAACTCTCTCCTCTGCCTTGTCAATTCAGTCCTGCTGCCCTGTTATTCCTCTTGTTCTCCTCACATCATCGCATTCTACCTCCCCTCCCATGAAGCTCTGCTGCCCCTGGCCATTTGTTTCTGACCTTTCTGAACTTTCCAACTGAAACATGTATATCTAAGAATTCAAAGCCAGCATCCAGCTATGAGAGAAAGCATGTGAAGTTGGTCTGTATGGGACTGTGTTACCTTGCTCAGGATGATTGTTTCCACTTCTATCCAATTACCTACAAATTTCGTAATTTCAATTTCGACAGCTGAATAGTATTCCACTGTGCAAATGGACCATATTTTCATTATCTGTTCATTGGCAGTTAGACATTTAGGTTGTTTCCATTTTCAAGCTACTGTGAAAGAGGCAATAATGAATGAACTTGGATGAACAAGCTTCTCTGTGGTAGGATATGGTTTCTGAGTATATGGGCAAGAGTGGTATAGCTGGGTAATTTGGTGGACTGATTCCTAGCTTTCCAAGGAATCTCCACACTGATTTCCAGAGCAGCTGCAATACGAGTTTCCCTTTCCCCCTCCCCTCACCAGCATTGGTCCGTGCTTGTTTTCCAGATCTTAGCCGTTATGAGTGGGGCGAGATGAAATATCAAAGTGGTTTTAATTTGCATTTCCCTAGCGACTAAAGATGCTGAATATTTTCTTACGTATTTCTCAGCCATTTATGTTTCACCTTTTAGAACTCCCTGTTCAGTTCCTTGTCCCACTTTTTAATTGAGTTGTTTGGTTTTTTTTGTTTAGATTTTTAAGACACAGCCCATACTTAACTCTGATATCAGGCCTAATGGCATGTGGCTAGACAGACCACAGCCCCTAAGGGGGAGCCTAACACTATTTTTCTGCTAAAAAGATACAGTATTAAAGAAATGCCTAATGACTTATTGTTATACCCAAAGATTAATGTACTTCTCAGTTCTCATCAGAGAAGCTTCCTTTTGCAGCAGATGGTGATTAACATAGAAACCTTCAACTGGCCAACATGCAGAGAACAAGAGCCTGTAGTCATTATTCCTGGATCGGACACTTCCATCTCCCAAGCCTCAAGAATCATTGTGAAGGAGGAGGAGGAAAGATTATAACATCCAGAGCTGATGGATGGCAACAAAGAAACAGAGTTTTCCAGAAAGCTGGACCGTTACTCATATTAACTCACAATGATAGTGACAGCATGGACAAGACCCACATAAGCTCAAGCCAGACAAAATCCCAGCACAGATGTGGGGAACTGGGTAAGAAACACCAATCCTACTTTAGGAACTATTGGAAATCTAGGGGTGCTGAGAGGGGAAAGTCAGTCTCTTTTAAGGATATGACTCTTAGTAGGTTAACCAGGCTCCAGTGGATGGAGCCTCACTGAAGGATATTTGGGGCCACAAATTTACCCTATGAGCATATACATATATGTGTATATATACTGAAATATATAATGAAATATAATGAAAAATATAATGATATAATGAAATATATAATGAAATACATATATGAACTTGAGCAAGGTGTAGTATAGTAAGGGGGTACAGATAAGAAAGGAGGTCTAGGGGCTGGAGAGATAGCCTAGCGGTTAAGAGCACTGACTGCTCTAGCAGAGGACCCGGGTTCAATCCGCAGCACCCACGTGGCGGCTAAGAACCGTCTGAAACTCCAATTCCAGGAGAACTCCAGTTCCAGGGGAATCCAACACCCTCTTCTGACCTCCGCGGCTTTGCACAACATGGGTGCACAAACCTACATGCAGACAGTACATTCATACACATACAAAAATAAATAAAAAAATAAAAAAGGAAAGAAGATCTAAACATGATCAAAATATATTGCATGAAATTCTTGAAAAATAAAAAAAGGAAAAAATGAAGTAAGAGTTAACATTGTTTCTTGATCAGTGTGTTTATCAGGACTTAATTGTATTCACTCATAAGAGATGAACTTGATTGTCATTAATAAAACTAGTAAAACTTCTAAAAATATTGAGACATTTTAATTTTAACTGACTGGCCAATACAGCCTCTTTCAATCACATCAAATCTAAGCAGATATACCATTTCCAAAACAAGGTTCAGAAATAAGAGCTCAGTCTGTTCATAGTGATTCTCATTGGATGATATAAAAGTGTGGCTATACCAAAAAAAAAAAAACAAAAAAAAAAACCGGCCGTGTGTGGGCACGCCTTTAACCTAGCACTTGGGAGGCAGAGGCCAGGCGGACTTTGTGAGTTCAAGGCCAGCCTGGTTACAGAGCGAGTTCCAGGACAGCTGGGGCTACAGGAGACCCTGTCTCGAAAAGACCAATAAAAAAAAAAAAAAAAAAAAAAAAAAAAAAAAAAAAAAAAATTGTGGCTATGGGAAGCGACATGCGGACTGAGCGCTTTGGGCAAGGAGGTGAGGGTCCTGCGGGTCCTAGAGGAATGGGGGCTGGAACTGCAGCAGGATATGGTAGAGGGAGAGAAGAGTGTGAAGGCCCAAACAAAGAAAACCGATTTTAGATACCATACCTAGGCTTTCATTCTAGTTTGTTTTTGTCTTTTCTTGTTTAGATACCACTTTTAAATTCTTGCATTTTAGTAAGAAAGCTACCTTTTTATGGATCTTAGCAGTTTATTGACCTGATATTTGTAAATGGTCTGTTTGGGCAGGTAAAATTATGTAATGCAGTGTTCAAAACAGGAGAATTTTTTTCTTTTTATTTACCTTTTTTGTAAATAACTGTATAACATTCCTCAAGTTAATGGCAGTGTGCGTTGTGACACTGAATTTCCAAAGTGTATCAGGTTTTTTTTTTACTGTGCTTCAAATAAATAGTAAATAGTTAAAATACTGATCTTCAAATTTGCCATTCATGCTTATGCACATTAGCTAGCTATCCACTTTGAAAGCATAAGAGAGTCCAGGCCTTTAAATGGCATATGCCATTTCTGGGAAATGTATGTAGAGGCTAAGGGTTCCTTTCTACAGATATGGCCCTTTTATTTCAAAAAGAAGTACACAACATGTTGAACTAGTTAGGGTTTATTTGGCATTATAGAAAGCAAGCTGTGCTAAGTATTTTCTAATGGTTATGTAAGCAAAGCTGAACTATGTACATCTGCATTCAGGAACATGTATTAAGATTATGGAAAGAGGGGCTGGAGAGATGGCCTAGTGGTTAAGAGCGCCGACTGCTCTTGCAGAGGACCCAGGTTCGATACCCAGCACCCACATGGCAGCTGAGAACCATCTTTAACTCCAGTTCCAGGGGAATCCGATGCCCTCTTCTGATCTCCGTAGCTGTCACTGTCACATTTCATGACACAGGTGCACAAACCTACATGCAGACAGTACATTCATACACATAAAAAAATAAATTTAAAAAAAAGTTAAAAAAAAAAAGATTATGGTTGAGTGTAACCTGGTCGTAGTGGGAGAAAGTGGATTTGGTTAAATGGATCTTTGGCCCTACAGATGATCCTTTCTTTGAAAGCTTGAAAAGTAGTAAGATCATTTTGTTTCATTTCCCCTGTTGCCTTATTTTTAAAAGAACAAATCCCAAGCCCTATGAATGGTTTGTACTGAACTTCTGTGTTTGAATTAAAGATTGTTAAAATGAAAAAAAAAAAAGTGTAGCTAAAATACCTGCTATGTTTCATGTTTAACCTACTGTAATTTTCCCCCAAGTTTCTTTCCCTTTGTCAATGTCCCTGATGGGAACGGATAGCTCACTGCTCACTCATCCAGGTTGATGAAGCTGAGTGAAGGTTTTGCAGAGAGTAGCAAAAAACACAACAGTAGATACTTAAGTTTTCTGGATGACGTCAAAGTCCAAGTCCCAAAAGAGTAGGCAAGGCAGACAGACTTACTTCTTTATGGGGTATTAAAACTTGAGAATGAACTTCAGAAATCTACTTGATTTCCTCAAGAAGATTTATTTCATGTCTAATATTGTTTACATCAGACAAAAGTCCAGAGATGTGTAATAAGGCAGCCATCACAGGACCATTCGCCAATCAGAGAACCCTCTTCACACTTTCATCTTAGAATTCCTTCAGAGAAGAAGCTCCTATATAGGGGTCTTTAACCTCTCTGTGTCAGGCAGCGCCATGTACAACTAAACACTGCTGCACTCAAGAACTGTGGTCTAAAACCAGCAGAATACAATGACAAAGAGAAGCAAAAAAATCTGTTAGCTTACTGATTACCTTCTCAAAAAGCTTCACACACTCTGCTGAAATGGCATTCACCTTTAGACACACTTTCAGAGATAAATGGGCTAAAATCTCCAACGGGTTCTACCCAAGCCTATAGCCTATGTAGCCATGACCACAACACAGTTCAAACCATCATCCCCTTCCCTTCTGCCTCTTACAGTACAGATATCTCACATTTTTGTTTAGAGACAAAGAAATAATCTCTACCATTTAATAAGACTAAAATGTAAAACCTTCCTGCCAGTACAAGCAGGGACCTCTGCCTCTGTTACAGGGCATAACTTCCAAGCCATGGAGCTCCAAAACTCTATGAGCTTGGGAATAGAAAGAACCACAAAGAAGCTGCACAGCTTGGCCAAACTGCTTTGAAAATACAGGACTGTAGCTTGGTAAATGACATTTAACTGGCTGTGGTATCTGTTGGTCTGTAATGACAGAGTGCAGCCATACATGGCTCCGGGCTAAATTTGACAAATGACCTCACCCAACGTGTAGAAAGACGCAGAAATTTAGCCCTCAATTCAACAGCATCTTTATGGACAAAAGCCTGTCAGCTGGCCCAGAGCAAGAGTCAACCTGTGTTTAAGTTCGTGACACAGTATTAGTGCTATTGTACTTATAATCTGACGCATGGCTCAGAACAGCTAATGGCCCCTCTGTTAGCTTTCAACCAAGGCCACCAATTCTGAGATAACTCAGCTTTACAAAAGGACAAATTTATTTTGGATCCCATCTTTGAAGGTGTCTGTCCATGGTTAGCTGGACTTACTGCTTTTGTGCTGAAGCATCAGACCAGCGCAGGGAGTAAGACTAAGCTGCTACCTCATGGATTCTGGAAAGCAAAGAGAGGAAGGGAAGGAGCCAGCATTCAATATCTCTTTCAAAGAAACACTCCTTAGTAAGTTTACTTTTCCCATAGACCCACCTCTTATAGGCTCTATCAGTTCCCAACAGGTTGGGGATGACACACAGACTTCTGAAGGACATTGTAGATCCAAACTATAGCAGCTTTCTTGTTAATTAGATCCATCTTATAACCAAAAAAGTGTTTAATATAAACTGTAGTCCTTCTGTATGAGCTTTGAGTCTTGCTTAGAAGCGTGGTTCTCCAGGTGGGGTTCCTGTGGCAACAGCAGCAGCACCTGGACCTCAGTCATGAACGTAAATCCTCAGCTTCCACCTCAGACACATCTAATCAAACGCTTTGGGAATTGGGACAGGGAGCTGTGCTCCTGTTGAACTCCAAGGAGCCCATTGCATACTCAAGTTTGAGGACCATTGGCTTAAAGATCTGAGGCTAAACAACTAACAATGGTAAAGTACAAGATGTTTGTAGGAGGCAATGAGAAAAGCCCTTGGCATCAGTAGCAAAGATGTCCACGAAATAAAGACAGAAATTGGGCAAATGTCAAAGACAATTTAAGACATTTAGTGCCAGACTAGAAGGTCTAAACTAACTAGATATTAAGTGTTCTTGGAAATTTTGGAGGAGACAGCTATAAAGGTGAGTTAGGAGGATTGAAGGAAACTAGACAGAAGGCTCTCAAGAACATAAACCTAGAATAAGATGATGGACTATGGCAATGTTTTAGAATTCAGCCTAACTGGGGAGACACACAGATATCTAACTGGTATTGTTTAGGGAAATGTCAACAGAGAGCATGGCTCTTGAAGAAGACTGATGGAGTTTGCTGTTGGTATCTAAACTACAGTGGGTATCAAGGGCAAATGTCTACTAGACACCTGAAACAATGGACTAGTAACTGGAGAGAAAACAGCATAGCCAGAAAAGAAACAAATTTAGGGTGATGTGTGAGAAAAATGATAGTCTGAGAGTAACCAGAGAAATGTTGAGGATGATGAAGGACAAAATGGAAGAAGGAAGAGGAAGAAGGAGGGGAATGAGAAGAGAGAGGAAATAGAAACCCACAGCAAATATATCTGCTCTCCCATAAGTCTCTTATCTCTCACTAAATTCACCCTGGCCCATACAGGAGAGCCATCCAAATGCTCTCCTTGGAATGAAAACTTGGAATTCAGGTTAGCCTGTAGATACAGAGAAAACTGTGAAGTTTAAGCAAAAAATGTCATCATTTTGGGTTGTTTGAAAGTAATGCTAACTTTAGTTTCGGTTTCACAAGCATGAAGAATGAAGAAGCAGATCCCCAGTTCTGGCTGTTTCAGTAGAATTACCGGCTCTAGTAGTTAAGACAAAATTTTGCTCTAAGTATCTTAAAATAAGTGTGACAGGAATGAGGAGCCCAGAGAAGGAGAGACAATGAGTCATCTCACTAAGCCAGAGCCTCTTACTTGCTTTCAGATACTCACATAGGGACTGTCACCAAGGGAGTGGCCTCCACAGAGCTCCCTACCACCCTGATTCTTAGTTGACCACAGACTTCAGAAATCCAGCCCAAGATAACCAAATTAGAGGTGACCCCAGCGAAGATGCCGCTCTGTTCAGCTTCAAGTCACTAGAAGGTGGTGTCCAGAAATACAGTTGACTAATCTTTCCCAAAGAAACCAAGGAGAGACAATGGAGAACAAACTATATTTTCAATAAACAGTACCAGACCAACTGGACATGCAGACACAAAGGAAACAAAATCTAAGTACAGGCCTTACACTTTTACAGAAATTAACTGAAATGAATCATGACCTACTCATACAAGGAAAACTACAAAATTACAGAAGATTAACATAGGAGAAAATCTAAATAACCATGGGTATACAATGACTTTTGAGATACCACACCAAAAACCAGGATCTATGGAAGAAATAATTGATAAGCTAGACTTCGTTCAAATAAAAAGCTCCTACTCTGCAAAGGACATTGTGAAGAGAATGAGAAGACATTTCAGAATGGGAGAAAATATTTGCAGAAGACACATGTGATAAAGGACTGTTACCTGTGTAGCAATCGGTCCTCTTACATAGAGCAGCCATCTACCAGTCTGGTTTTAACCAGTATGCATGTGGTTTCTTCCCTTCCCTTTCTCCTTTTATAACTCTCTGAACCGCGTTCTTAGCTGGATGTTTCCACCACTGAGACTCAATTACTTCTCATAACATATCTCAAATTAAGACCTGGAAAATAGGTTTGGTAAAGAAAAAATCTGCTTTTTAGACATGGTATAGCCATCCTTATTAAACCTCTCAAAGGATGTTACACCAACAGGTCATCTAACAACTACCAAATAAACAGTAGCATTGAGTTGCCTGTGAGTAGCAATTACCTGGAGAATAAACTCGATCACAGCCACATCCCACACTCTGAACAGTAAAGCTACTGTGAATTCCCACTTTCCTGGAGCCCAGTGGGATGCCAAAGATTGTTTATAAACACGTTATAAAAGCTACAGCCCCAAGAGTATTGCTCCAATATGAAAGACAACCCAGCTGTTTATTCTGTCTTTGTGTGATTGCAGTCTTCTCTACGTGATTAAGATATACGATGTCCATACTCTGAAGAAAATCCCCCATGCTTGAGCAAACACATACTTGGCACACTTTTACATGGAACATAGAACATATTGAAAACTGGAGAGTAGGTAAACATACCTCAGGCTGGCTGGCTGTTCTCTATCAATGTGTGGGCTGCTTGGCCCAGCACTGGGAGCTACTCTATCTCTCCAGGTCAAGGGCTCTTCACCTGGCGTGTAGAGACTATACAGAGAAGTATAAGAAAGCTCCAAGCCTCCTGACATTTACTTTGTACACTGAAATACATAGGCATAGCTTTCCCCAGATTTCCCAAAGGATTCAAAATCCAAAAATAGCTTAAGTGTTATTATACAGAGGCCTGAAGGGAAATACAGAAAAAAAATCATTCCATCTTAAGCATTAAATTCAAAACTCATATAAATAATTTTTAAATCAACCTTAAAAATATGAAATCTGTCCTCTAACCGAACATTTATTAGGTATTTTATTGGTTTAACCAACTGTAAAGCAGGATGAATGTGAGATCATTTGATAAAATAATTGTTATATACCTCCTGAGGAACAATGAACTCACACAGCATTTGACAAAAACACTTATACAAATACCCTGGGTGGTGGTTAATGTGTGTTGTCAACCTAACAGGATCTAAAATCACCAGAGACACGGCTTCTGGGGTGTCTGTGAAGGACTATCTAGAATGGGCTGCGGGCGTGGTGGTGCACGCCTTTAATCCTAGCACTAGGGAGGCAGAGGCAGGCAGATCTCTGTGAGTTCAAGGCCAGCCTGGTCTACAGAGTGAGTTCCAGGACAGCTGGGGCTACAGGGAGACCCTGCCTCAAAAAGACAAAAAATAAATAAATAAATAAATATAATGGGTTAGTCAGGTGTGGTGGCGCAAGCCTTTAATCCTAGCACTCGGGAGGCAAAGAAAGGCAGGAGGATCTTTGTGAGTGCATGGCCAGCCTGGTTTACAGAGTGAGTTCCAGGACAGCTGGGGCTACAGGGAGACCCTGTCTTGAAAAGTCCAAAAAAAAGAATAGAATTGGTTAATTGAGGTGAGAAAACCCACCCCAAATGTGGGTAGCATCATCCTGTCGGCTGAGGTCCTGGACTGCTCAAAAGCGGAGAAAGCAAACTGCACCAGCACCCCTTGCTCTCTGCTTCCTGACTGTGGACGGATGTGACCAGATGTCTCCTGCCCCTGCTGTCATGTCTTCCCTTACAAGATGCACTGGACTATGCCAAAATAGACCCTTCCTTCCCTCCTTAAGTTGCTTTTGTCAGGTATTTTGTTTCAGCAATAGGACAAGAAACTAACATGTCCCGCAATCTTCACAACAAGCTATTTTACAGATAGACGCAGACTTTACACAGTTAAGACATTTTCTCATAGTTATAGTAAACGAAGCTGATCATGATGCCAAAATCCACATTAACCTTCTGTACAATACTAGTTTTAAAAAAGTTACCAAGTAGATGAGAGTCACGGACTAGATTTACATGGGAGGAGGAGGCAGGTGGCAGGAGGCACAAATGGCAGGATAAGTAGGGAAAGATAATGGATGTAGTTTTAGGAAGGTGAGGAGAAAATTCAAAAATTAGATTGTGACAATGGTTGCACAATTTCAATACACTAAACACCACTGCACAGTACACTTAAGTGGGTGTACCATATGGTATGTGGATAGCTCCATAAACCTGTTTAAAAGGCTGTCTCGAAAAGACCAAAAAAAAAAAAAAAAAGCTGTTGAGAATGGAAGGAAGAAGTACATTTCTGATATTTTTGTCATCTCTGAGAACAAGCATCAACTACACAACTAACATCTGGTCTCAGTGTTTTGTTTCTCTAAGTATTTCCAATTCATTTCACATTAGGATTTCCAGTACTACCTGGAACAAAAAAGTTGACTATATATTCCTAGGCTGAGTCCTGTGTGGCTGGATTTACACAGTGAACTCTGGAGTTTCGGCATCTCTTCTTCTGCAGAATTGGGATTACAATACTTACTAACACTCCATACCCCAGTGAGATATAAAAACTGACAGCAAAGTATAAGAGTTGGGTTTAATCACTAACTCATTAGCAGACAGTCCCTTTGTGTGAATAAAGTCAGGAGGAAAACAGAACCGGAGCTAATGTCAGACATGGGGCTCCACAAATAGCAAACTAGACTAGTTCCAAGAGACGGTGTCCTTTAACTTGCAGTTGATCCCCTGCTTCTCTCTGCACTCTGCAATGGCCTCAAATGCTTACTTTACTGCATCCCATCTCTTCTGCCCAGCCCCACAATCCTACTCAGTTTCCCTCCTCTCACTAACAGATAATGCCCTCTCCTCACCACTCTACACAGCACTGCCATCTCCAAGTGAGTGGGGTTTCTATGGCCAATCTCTCTCTCTTTTCTTTCTTTCTCTCTCTCTCTCTCTCTCTCTCTCTCTCTCTCTCTCTCTCTCTCTCCCCCCCCCCGGCTAAATTGTTCAAGCTGCACCTGAAATTGCATCTCCTTCTGCGCCATTGAGTTTTCACTCCTTTCTCTCTTGCCATCACAGTAGACCTCAAGTGCTTTTGTCAAAAGCCTGGGCAGATAGCTGGGGATTAAATGTAACTTTTGAAATAGCATCTGAGGGGTTGGAGAGATGGCTCAGCAGTTAAGAGCACCGAATGCTTTTGCAGAGGACCCGGGTTCGATTCCCAGCACCCACATGGTGGCTAAGAACTGTCTTTAACTCCAGTTCCAGGGGAATCCGATGGCCTCTTCTGACCTCCACGGCATTGCACGACATGGGTGCACCAACCTACATGCAGACGGTACACTCAAACACATAAAAAATAATAAAAATAAATAAAATAATAAAATAGCATCTGAGGGATAGCATGATGGCTCAGTAGGTAAAAGTGCTTGCTGCCTAAGCCTGGTCTCCTCAGTTCAAACACAGAAACTTACTATAAAAAGCCCAGATGTGGTGGTGTCAGGGCCTTAGATCTGTAATCCCAACATTGCTGACAGGGAGGTGGGAAGCAAAGAATTGCCTGGGCTGCAAGGTCAGCTAGCCTGGACTATGCTGCACAGTGGCAGAAACAAGAGAGATCCTGACTCTATAAGGTGACTCTTGGAAACTGTCCCCTGACCACCCCCTACACACGCTCACACGCATGCACATACACATGCACCCATACACATACTACGCCCTAGCAACAATAATTTAAAAACGGCTTCCGATTTAAGAGACTTTCATTGATGTTCTCTAATGCAAATCACTTAGTTTACTATTACAATCAAAATGATCAGAACTGGGACTCCAAAACCTTCATGCTTAAGAAGTACTATTGAGTTAAATAGACTTGCCACATACCAAAATCACATTTGCTCATTTATTCAACAGTGTTTCTGGATGCTTACTGGTATCAGAAATGTAGCCACAGAAGGCTAATCCAGTCTCAGGAGATGAAATGCTGAAATTCTTTATTGTCATGTTAACCTTGCATGTCAGAAATATAAAGGAAGCAACTCATTTGCCTACACGCAGGGAACATCTTGTCAATGATAGCTGCTCACCACAAAAACACCAAGAGCCCCTCCTTTACCTAATTGGTCCTGACTGTCCCAACCCTGAGCAAGAATCACAAGTCTCCTTCTCCTTGGCAGGAATGGAGACAAACCCAGTTCCTTTCAACGGAGCCCATCTCCACCCACCAGAGAAGCATGTCTGAACCCTAGCAAACCTTCTCTAAATGACACCACTCCGATGTACACTTATAATCTTCTCAACCACCAAGAACAGAATGGATCCTTCTCTCAAGCAGGTTCATGCAATTAGAACTGCTCTAACTACTCATGCAAACCAATTACAGGCTTTCTTTACAAAGTACACTGAATGGAGACATGGTTTGGGCACACCCTAACATCTGTCTCAGAATGAGCTGGATGTACTTGTGCCTTCCTCTACTTATGTCCCTTCTTTCTAAAAAAAATTTCTGAGCCTGGCTTTCTACTACACAGCAGAGTTACTATGTGCTTGATTTAGGACAAGCCATTGAGTAGCTAAAAATGAAAGGAGAGAGAGAGAGAGAGTCACACAGAGAGAGGAAGAATAATTTTATACCAGGATAGCAAACTGCCTAGACACATGGCAAACTATTTAATTGATAAACTCCTAAAATTATTTTTAAAAATTATGTATGAATGATGGGTCTATAAATACTAGATAAATAATGTCTGTCTAATCTATTTTGGCAGGATAAAATTTTTTACTATAGCAAATGTGTGGATAACTTTGAAATGTCAGCCATATATATGGAGTGAGAAATATTCAATATCATTACAAAAATAATCAGAGTCATACATTTTCTAGTCAAGTCTGACTTTCACGTATGCCACTTACAATCACATTTGAATATTGTGTGTATGCAGTATTCGGAGGCTTCACACCAAATTCTATTTTCACAGCAAGCTTAAGAAGTAGTATAAAAGTTCAGCTTTCAGTAAATTAAACAGTTCATTCTTTAAACTGGAAATTGATGATTCTTCGACTAAAATTATTCACACAGTTTCAACCCTTGTCCACACCAGGTAAAAGAGTTTTTAAATATGTAGTTTTGTATGCACACTTCATCTTGCAGATTGAATAAAGAGGGCTTGAAAGGTAAACAAAGGAAAGACATTGGTGCAGAAAATACCATTACAGTTGAGGGCTGAGTTTTATCTTGAACAACTGAGAAGTGGCCTAATATTCTGAAAACTTTCAAAATATACCAAAGGGAAAAATCTTTAAATCTAGCCTAGCTTAATGACACAGAGCTTGCATTTAAATGGTCCTATAATTCCTCTTATATTGGTATTGTCTGTGCTTTTCTACCTGGTGGCTTCTAGCAGCTACTGGAACCAATTTTTATGCTTTGTAAAGATAATCAAATTTTAAGATGGAGAAATCAAGACAATAACAGAGCTACTACACTTCACACCCTCCCCACACTCAATAGATATTGCTTAATTGATTGGTGTTAGAACTAAACAAAACAAAGGATTCCAATTTTGTCAAAATTTAGCCATACTACATTTAATGCACACTAACTGCATCCTAGGGGCTCTCTGTTTTTATAATATTCTGTGAAAGAAGGAAAACCAAGTCTGTACAATTATTGAGTTTTTGCATCATCCATTCATCTATGCTCCCATCCATCCATCCATCCATCCATATTATATGGGTGCCTCTTCAGTATAAAGACACTATGCTAGAGGCTAAGAGCACAATAAATAGAAAACTGGGGGCTGGAGAGATAGCCTAGTGGTTAAGAGCACCAGGACCTGGGTTCAATCCCCAGCACCCACATGACGGCTAAGAACCGTCTGTAACTCCAATTCCAGGAGAACTCCAGTTCCAGGGGGATATGAGACCCTCTTCTGACCTCCTCGGCATTGCACGACACTGGTGCACAAACCTACATGCAGACAGTACATTCATACACATACAATAAATAAATAAATAAATAAATAAATAAATAAATAAATAAGAAAACTGGACAAAAACTCTATTCAATAAGAGCTTTGTTTATTGATCAGACAATCAAATGATACCAAAAGTAAATACAAACAAAAAGTACTTGCAGGAAGAGGGGATTGGAACTATGAGAACAGAAAGAAAGAGGGGAGGTGGGAGGATGGCTGGGAAAGGCTATCATGTTGTTGGCCTGAAGGATGATTAGATCTTAACCATAAGAAGGAAGGGAAGGAAGAAGAGAAAAGGAAAGAGAAGCTTTATGCATAATAAGTTATGCAAAGGCCACCAGATGGAGGAAGCAGGACACAGAATTATACTCTGGCATGCCAGCCTGTACTACCTAATGCAGGAAGGCAGAGGCCTTGGAGAACGGAAGGAGAAGCACACATCCTGGTCTGCTGCTCTGGTAAAAATCTGTCTTTATCTTAACACAAAAATGAAGAAAAACAACCCCTCAAACTTTTGTGGCATGGATGACCTAAACTGGAGGCCCAGGGGCCACTGATGGATGCTGGCAACCTGATCTCTGTCCCAGTCACATGTCAACCCAATGCTATAGCTCTTATGTCAGAGTACAGAGAACAGGTGAGGAATAAAGCAGATAGAGCATGTAAAGTTGCCTTGTAAAAATAAACTGTTTTAGAAATTAACCACATATACTATCACAGACTTTAAAACATGTTAGAATACAAACCATAACCTGCTTAAAACCACTTTTTTCTTAAAATAGTCCAAGATAAACAAATGTAAGAAGTATGTGTCCAAAGAAATAATAGTTTTGAAAGTATATACTAACACTTTAAAAATATTAAGAGGATGATATCCACAAAACCTAAGACTTTTTATTAAAATTTATAAGTGAACCTGTATTATAACTGTACTCATGCAGGCTATAAAACTGCACACATACACTTATACTTCAGTAAGCCAGAATATTGAATTTAAAGTAATCATCACACAACTTCTTTAGGAAAAAATAACCTAGGCATAAATCAAGGGTAACATGTTATCGGCTGATTACCTTATTACTGGGAGAGCTCAGAGCCAGCCAGGTTAAAAATCTTCATATAAGACTATCTATCAATAAGCTGAAGAGCCAGTGACTCTCACCATCCAGGTGATATCTGAACTCAAGTAACAAATGATAACAAAAGATAATAACACTGTGAGACTTTAAAAGTAGTTAAATGGCTATATTATCTCCTGTCTTATTGATAAGAGCAATGTGCAGTTCCTTTTGCCAAAAAATAGCACAAAGGGGAAAATGGGGGCTGGAGAGATGGCGCAGTGGTTAAGAGCACTGGATTATACTCCTTACACCAAAAATCTTTTTTAGTGCTTAAATTTTTATTTTATAAACATTTAGTGCCTAAGTCAATTATGGCTACAATAAGTGATCTAGTATCTGAAAAAATTCCATTGAAAGTAAAAATAGAACAGCAAAATAAAGCATTTCATACACAACCTGCATAGACAGAATGTATATTTAGAAATTACATGCCATCAATTAATTGCAACAATAGAAATATTGTCTTACAAGATAGAATTATTTTGAAAGTTATACCTCCCAATCACATTTCTCTTTAAAAAAATGTATTAAATCAAACTTACTTTATGCTTTTCAAGAAATTTCTCCCTCAATGTAAAAGGACATTTTGTAAAATAATGGTGCAAATTTTTGTATATTTTTTAAATTGACACTTGCATTATACATAATCCTATAGGTGCCTAAAATAGGATTCCTTTTCATCAGGCTAATTATAAAACAACTATTCAGGAATTCCTAAAATACCTACAATTCTTCTCCATTCAATACTAGGAAATATTTAGAAACATAATGATTTGGAGAAACATTACTCTCTTATCAAGACACCAGAGGAATTTCAACATTCGGAATGTCCTAACATGAGAGCCTGCAGAAAAGGGATCATTTTTTTTTAATGAAAAAGTAATTAATAACAATAAACTATGGCATCCTTTCTAAAGAAGATGGTAAACAAGAAACAAAATTGGCTCCACATTATGTAGAGCTATTATACACTATGAGTCAAAGCCAAAACCTACAAATGCTTCTGTCTCCATCATTTTTAGTGGAAATAAACAGTAGGACTTTACAATGATAATCATCATACAGTTTTACATGTGGCACACATCAAATGTATAAACTGATCACATTTTCTCCCCTAGCTTGGTTTGTGCTTTAGTTGGACCAATTAACTTCCACAAGATTTGCAAATATTGAAAAGATAGGAAATGTTTAGGGCTTGATTTTCTTTTAGAAAATCAGTTTGAGGGGGCTGGAGAGATGGCCTAGCGGTTAAGAGCGCCAACTGCTCTTACGGAGGACCCGGGTTTGATCCCCAGCACCCACATGGCAGCCGAGAGCCGTCTGAAACTCCAATTCCAGGAGAACTCCAGTTCCAGGGGAATCCAAGACCCTCTTCTGACCTCCGTGGCATTGCACGACATGGGTGCACAAACGTGCATGCAGACAGTACATTGATACACATACCGAAATAAAAAAAAAAAATTAAAAAAATAAAAAAGAAAATCAGTTTGAGAGTCCAAAGTTTAATTTATCCAAGACAAATATATCAGCTGTCCATGGATTTAGATTATTGATTTATACATCCAAAACATTCTTATTTGTCCCAAAGGTCACTTTTTTAAGGTTACGTGTAACCAGTTTTATGTTAAGAACTATGTGCCTTTCTTAGCAATTGGACAGAATTTAGCCAAAAGCACAGCTAACATGACACCATTTGCTGCTCCCTCAATTTTGAAACTCCAATTTGCCAAGATCGATAACATAGGATATGATTCAAGAACTTTAATATATCAAAACAAAGGGATGAGATCCTCAGGGCCTCTAGACAGAACATAGTCCCAAGATGGAACTCAGAATAAAAACAAGTTATAGTTTTATATTAGATACTAGAATCAGTATTTCATTCCTTATTTCACCTGAAGGCTGAGAGATTGACTGGAATAAGATGTGGATAAATCAGAGGCTCTGCCCAAGCCCATGGAGGGAACAGCAGCATCCTACCAGAAGCCAGCCTCATCAGTGTGCCCCTGATTCTGTTGCAGAACAATGGGCTTTGCTGTTTGGGCCAAATTAGTATATTGCAGCAGTCCAGGGAGGCAGCATAAATCGCCAGCCCCTGCCAATCAAGTCCACAACTCCTGTAGCCACATACCTTGCTCCCAACAAGAAACAGAATGATCTCACTTAAGAAAAAGGAAGAAGGAAGAAAAGATTGGAAAACTGAGATTTCCAGGAAGATTTATTCCAAGAAAAAGGAAATGAGTTCAAGGGAGCTTGGCACCCAAGTCCAGAGGAGTAGGGGAGGGACAATTTCCCAGAGTACTGAGGTCTGCCCATGTGCAGCCCTAGTGAGGTCTCTTTCTTATTTTATTACAAAATGACCTGTGTGCTCTCATAAAGGATTAAGCTTGATTCTTTGCAAAGCCCATCAAAATCCAAATGAGCCACCTTGAAACCATGTTGCAGCTGGAGATGAGAAGCTGATTGGTTAGGAGCAGGGATCTGCAGCTTGGTGGGTTACTCCTGCTTCCAGCAGCCCAACAACATAGTCAAGTTACTGAACTGCTCTGAGTCTCCAATTTCCTCACATGTGAACTGTGGCTGATCACAGTACACCTGCCTGGTAAGATGGCTGCCAAGGATCCAATGACTCCAGGAACGCAGGATCCTGAGAACAGTTTTTGCACACAATAACCATGCAGTACAAGAGTGACTGTTGTTGGGTATGGTGGTGCATGATTTTTAAACCCAGCACTTGGAAAGCAGAGACAGGGAGATCTCTGTAAGACTGAGGCCCTCCTGGTCTATATAGAATTCCAGGCCAGATGGGGCTACAGGAAGACCCTGTCTCACAAAAAAAGAAGAAAAGGAAAGGAAGAAAAAAAGAAAAAAAAGTGATTTTCCCTTGTCACTATCTGCCTGGGAGAGGGCTGTTTCATGCTGAGCCAGTAAGGAAAAGGGGGGGGGGCTTGCAGCTCTGGGGAGGGAGAGGCAGGAGGATCCCTGAGGCTCACTGGCCAGCCAGCCTCGCTTACTAAGTGAGCTGCAAGTCAGTGAAAAAAAAGTGGAGAACACCTGAGAAAGTACACCTGTTGACCTCTGCCCCACCCCACACATATGCAAACACACACACACACACACACACACACACGAGTGTACACACGCATACATACACCAAAAAAATGAGTTTTGAATAAGAAAATTATAACCAAGAGCAGACTCTTCCTCAATTACATTTAGTGTGTGAGAACTTCTTGGGACTTTTAGGATAAACGTGTTGCAATGATGTGACAGGAATCTGTATCTAAGCCACCTGACTAAGCTAAATGTGGGACAGAGAAACTCTCCCCAGGGTCATGGTGCTTGAATCAGGCAGAGCGTGGGGCTCCCCAAGGAGAGACACCTGCTAATCTGGTAGCTCTCCTCATTCCCAAGGCCGGTGGGGACTAGGCCGGTGAAGAGGCTACTCACTAGCTGAAAGGAGGCAAATCCTAAATTGTCCTGAACAATAACTTGTCAGCTGGGTACACCTGTAGACAGATGGTTACAGACATTGCACGAAGAAACAAAGGACCAATAACCCAGAACCTAGAAAACAGCTCAGGACACCCATCAGTAGGAAGCAGTTTGACTCTTGGGTAAAACCTATGCAGGAGGCTGCTGAGGAGAAAGATCACAGAAGAGCATGGACCAATACGCATATACTATGTCACTTTCTAAGAATCACTGCAGTATACTTCAACTAGAATATCTCTTTACTTTCTAATACAACATGCCTAGAGAACAGAGACTGGTTCTTTTGAACTCTTATTATTTCCCAAGGACCCTAAGAATCTGCATAGTTGGTAGGAATCACCCAACTTCACTGAACATGTGACACGAACCTCTTAGAGAGTATCAACTCTCCTATTTCACAAACACCTTCAACAAGTGTCGGTTCAATAATAAAAATACTGTCAGCTATTCCATTTTGGAGTGGAATTTCTCTATCTCTGAGAATGAATGACCATTCTCTCAGGAGCTTGGATTATAACTACTCTCAAAATCGCAGAGAGAGGGGCAAGCCCCTGGTTTTCATTCTGATTTTCATTTTCATATTTTACAGCATAATTACTTGTAAACTGAGATCTCTGACAAGGTTTTTGAGTTCCTGCTTTCTGAGAAGCAGAGCCATCCCAGGCTACAAAATCGGTCTATGCATTTGGAAGAAATATATTAACCAGGTAAACCCCCAAACTCCAAGTATAAAACTTCAACCCTAGTGTCAGATTTCAGGTCCAGCACCTAAAACTGGGGGGTTAGAAAGATTACTGATTCTGTTCTGTCAGCTTAGAGAGGCATATGCAACATTACACATAATGTACACACAAGGAATGTGCAGTCCAAAGTGACTGTCGCTGGCTGTGCTAGCCCTTGCCTGGCTGTTACTAAAGTTTCTATGTTCTGGCTCAAGATACAGAAATAGTTTGTAGATTCTGGCTCAAGATACAGAAATAGTTTGTTTTAAATACGCTCATTAAATTTTAAAATATCAAATTCAATACGATTCATTGCACTCCTAGACAAGATACTTCTTTTTCTTTCTTTCTTTTGGAAGGTTGAAAACATATTACCCCTGTGGTCAAACAAGAAACTGGTATGAAGACTTTTAAAACTATGTTTCCTTGAAAGGAGATACCATGGTAACAGTCTGGTGAAGGTTTCCTAAATAAACAAAGGAAACAAATGGCCAATTACCAAACATTCCTCAAATTACTGGCTCAATTAGCCCATCAGGTAAAAGACAACTGCTTCTATCTGTCCTTCTGGGCTGTGAGTCCTCCATGGAGTTGTTTTCATTAGCAGTCAACTCTGCCCTTTCCCCAGAGCTCAGAGGCCACTTATTTCTTCAAAGGGTGCTCCAGTCACTACAGTCCATGTGCAGTTCTCAGAGATAAAGACTTCATTTTCCAGGGTTACCTATGTGATAATGTTTTTGCTGTTCCATTCTTAACCTATTCCATTTCATATGTGTCAGATTCAAGAGTCAGACATAAGAGGTGAAAGAAAAGATTCATTTTGTTTTCTCTGAGCCAAGATCTATGGTTGGAGAATTATGTGAAGGAGGAAAGATAAGCAGAAAGTTTAGAAATACTCAAAATTGATTTTTTTTAAATTTTATTTATTTCTGTATGTGTATGAATGTACTGTCTGCATGCAAGTCTGTGCACCCGTGTCGTGCAATGCCGCGGAGGTCAGAAGAGGGTCTCGGATTCCCCTGGAACTGGAGTTTCAGACGGTTCTTGGCCGCCATGTGGGTGCTGTCAAAATTGATTTTTAAATGACACACTTTCTTATGTTTTTCTAGCAAATGCCTTCTCAATTTTAGTATAAAAGCACTGTGTTGTATACTCTATGTTCAGGTTCCTATACTCAGACTATGCAATAAATGTTTCTGACAGATATAGTTTGTATACAACTGAGAAAAGGTTCCTGGGCACATTTGAGTTCAATTTGCTGAACATACTGGTGAGAGAGAAGCTTACACAACACAATATTGCACTGCAGTATTCCATTAAATATGGCATCTGCTCTGTATGTACACTTTGTTGAGATGAACTGTTGTTCTGTTCCACATACAAATTGGGTCAAAGTTTGCATTTTTAAATTTTTATTTCTGTGGTCCTATTTTTCATCAAAATTGAAATCAATCCAGTGAAGTGTGCAGCCCTCAATTCTTCAAAGTCCTTGCATTATGTATATTGCAATGTAAACTCTCACTGTTAAAACTGACAGTTTAAACCAGGCTCAGACTAGAAAATCCAGTCCGTGTCTCGTCATGGTCCCTTCCTGAATCTCCTCACTTTTCACTAAGTATTTTTACTATGTCAGTACAGAAAAAACATAGCATCACCATAACATTAAAATCAAGTTTTAAAAATGGCCCCTGCACACACTCCTGCCACAGAAGATAAAGAAGTCCCCCGTCCAGATGAATCACACTGTATGTCTGGAGCAAAAAACACTTGTGATTCTTAGAACTGCCTTTTTTCTTGACAATTCATGTTTAGGAAGGTATCTGACACACAGTAAATGTTACCTTTATTATTAATCATTATTATTATTATTATTATTATTATTATTGTTGTTGTTGGAAGTTACAGACAACTACAAAAAGCTACCTTAAGGGTGTGAGGTGTGGAAAAAAAAAGGGACTCAGACCTAGTCAGACCAGACGCTAAAACACAAAGCATCATTTTTTTCTATTATTTTTTCATTTTTTATTGAAGTTTTGTATATTTCATACTACATTTATTTTTTTAATTTTTTAATTTTTATTTATTTATTTTTGTATGTGTATGAATGTACTGTCTGCATGCAGATTTGTGCACCCTGTGTCATGCAATGCCACAGAGGTCAGAAGAGGATGACGGATTCCCCTGGAACTGGAGTTAAAGACAGTTCTCAGCTGCCATGTGGATGCTGGGGATCGAACCCTGGTCCTCTGCAAAAGCAGTTGGTACTCTTAACTGCTAGGCCATCTCTCCAGCCCCCATACTACATTTCTTAATCAAGTTTAGACCTAATTCCTCTTCTTTGCCCCCTCCCCATCAGAGCTCATGCATTCTGCCATACATTTTTTAATTCACATTTTTCCCATTTAATTTTATACTCTAAAGTATGTACATGTACCCTCCCCCCCATATACCACAATTACAAAGTCTAAAAATAAGTGGTAGGTTAATTGTAGATCCCACTGAGGTATTCACATTATAATGGTACAGTTGGTTTCAGGTAAAAGAAAATATTGCTCAGTTTGCCTTACTACTAGGTATTTGGTGCTAGCATCCACAGATGAGGGATACCATTCGTCGTTTGTTTTTCTGGGACTGTGTTACTTCACTTAGCATAATATCTTCTAGTTCCATCCATTTACCTGCAAAGTTCATGATGTCATCTTTCTTTACCACTGCATAGAACTCCATTGTGTAGATGTACCACATTTTCTCTATCCATTGGTTGAGGGGCATTCGGGTTGGTTCCAGCTCTTCACTATTGTGAAGAGAGCTGCAATAAACATAGATGTGCATGTACCTTTGCAGTAAAATGAGTCTTGTGAGTATATACCCAGGAGTGGTATGACTGGGTCAGGTGGTAGGCTCATTTAAGGGTTCTCCGCACTGCTTTCCATAGTGGTTGTATGAGTTTACATTCCCACCAGCAGTAGATAAGTATTCCTCTTTCCCTGCAACCTCTCCAGCATTTGGTATCATTTGTTTTCCTAATCTTAGCCAGTCTTATCCAAGTGAGATGATATCTGAGAGTGGTTTTAATTTGTATTTCCTTAACTATTAATGATGTTGGACACTTTTTAAGATGTTTCTCAGCCATCTTTATTTCCTCACTTGTGAAGTCTCTGTTCAGCTCTTTACTCTATCTCTGTAGTGGGTCATCTTTGTTTTTGAGTAGTTTATATATTCTGGATGTTAATGCTCTGTCAGATGTATCACTGGTGAAAATTTCCTCCCACTCTCCAGGTTTTCTCTTCACTTCATTGATTGTTTCTTTCACTGTACAGAAGCTTTTGAGTTTATTGAGATCCCACTAGTCAATTGTTGATCTTATTTCCTGCACAGCTGCTGTTTGATTTAGAAAGTCTTTTCCTACACCTATGTCTTGTAGGTTGCTGCCAACATTTTCTCATATCACCTTCAGAGTTTTGGGTTTCATTTTGAGGTCTTTGATCCATTTGGGGTTGATTTTTGTACAGGGTGAGAGGTACGGGTTTAATTTTATTCTTCTATAAATGGTGATCCAGTTTTGCTAGCATGATTTGCTGAAGATGCTGTCTTTCCTCCATTGAGTCTTCTTGGGCCCTTTGTCAAATATGACATGGCTGAAATTGTATGGACTTAAGTTTGGATCTTCAATTTTGTTCCATTGGTCTACAGGCCTGTTTTTGTGCCAGTACCAGGCTGTTTTTGTAACTATAGCCTTGTAATATAGTTTGAAGTCTGGTACAGTGATTGCCCTTGTATTGTCCTTTTCCCTCAGGGTTTCTTTGACTATTGAGGGTCTTTTGTTTTTCCATACAAATTTAAGGATTTTTTTCCAAGTCTGTGAAGAAACTCTTGGGGATTTTAATTGAGATTGCATTGAATCTGTATATAAATTTGGGTAGAATGGACATTTTTACTATATTAATTTTCCCAATCCATGAGTATGGGAAGTTTTTCCATCTTCTGATGTCTTCTTCAATCTCCTTCTTCAGGTATTTAAAATTTTTGTTGTAGAGATCTTTGGTGTCTTTGGTTAAGTTTGTTCCTAGGTATTTTATTGGTTTTGTGGCTATTGTGAGTGGAAAGGTCTTCTTGTATTCCTTCTCCAGTTGGCAAAGCATCATTTAAATCATTTAAACCTATGTCTTGCCAGCCAACGTAACACAAGCCTCTAGTCCCAGCACTCAGGAGGCTGAAAAGCAGGTAGATCTCTGTGAGATAGAGGCCAGTCTACATAACATGTTACAGGTCAGTTAGAGCTACAAGAAGACTCTCTATGAAAAAAAAATAACCACCAATCCCATGTTTTTGTGTAAGAATCACCTAAAAGCTCATATCAGCATGAGAAGTAGATGTCCCACCCCCAGATATAGCCAGACAAAACTTATTGTCCTCTGTAATTATGTTTTTTCAAATTTATGTGTATACACATATGTCTCTGCATATATGACATATGTACAGGTGCCTGAGAAGGCCAGAAGAAGGCATCAGATCTCCTGGAGTTGGAGCTTCAGGTGGTTGTGAGCTGCTAGAAGAGTGCTGGGAACTGAACTCAAGTCCTCTAGAAGAGCAGCAAATGCTCTTCACTGCTGATCCATCTTTCCAGCCTCTGTCTTCTTCAGTTCCTATGGTGAACTCGCAGTACTTCTAGGACTGAACACTGTGTGAGGCCAATACAGACAGTCCCTGTGGGCCTGGCACATAAGCCACCTAACAGCTCCTGGTAACCTCTTCCATAAATAGCCCAGTGGAGAGTGTTGGAGAGGAGGTGATCCCCAAGTTTACAGAAGAGCTTGAGTCATAAGTAGACCTTCTTGATCCACATTTCCCATGACTCACACTGTAGTGGAGTTAGAGAAGTCTTTTATCATATAAGTTAATGAGCTAGATTTTCATTGTGTGACTAAGGCTTGAGAGGCAGGCAGATCTTTCTACAAGACGCACACAGAACCACTGAAATATTGTCAAACCTTTAAGAAAGATACAATAACAAATTGAAAATGGTCTGCATCGTTTTCCCCCAACTCAGATATGAGGCCATTCAATCTTGACACAAAAAGCTTTTGCAAATCAATAGGCCATTTAAAAATGGCCCGTTTTCATTCTAGCACAGTGGCTTTTTAAAAATTGTCACACCCAATATAGCAGCCTTGGGGCTCTATGGAAGGGTCAGTTCATAAAAGCTTTGCTCATTGTGATAGTTACCATCAGCTGAGGGGACTTCACAGCAGGACGCTCCACTGGGTCCATTAATCAATATATGGAAATCCAAACAAAAAGCTTGTTTTAGCCTCCCTTCCTAAAAGCATTTTTAATTCCACAAAGGAATAAGAAGCTGGAGACTCTAGCATGCTTAGAGGGCTAACTGTTCTGACAAATCTTTAATGAAACACTTGAGCCATATGCTCACACCTGGTCTTGTTTCACACACCAGCTTTTATCCTTCAGCTCCAAACTTGATAGTAATTCACATTCTTACTATTAAAATAGCCTTCTCGCCGGGCGTGGTGGCGCACGCCTTTAATCCTAGCACTTGGGAGGCAGAGGCAGGCGGATCTTTGTGAGTTCAAGGCCAGCCTGGTCTACAGAGTGAGTTCCAGGACAGCTGGGACTACAGGGAGACCCTGTCTTGAAAAAGACCAAAAAAAAAAAAAAAAGCCTTCTCTTTTTCTTCATGCTGTAACACTGAGATGGCTCCATAAGGAACAGAAAAATTCATCATTCGTTCTACAAAAAGCCTCCTGCTTACCCCCCCCCCCAGTTATTGATGACAGCCCAGCCATGGAAACGGAAACAGAGGGTCTTCTCCAGGACAGCTGAGCCTTCTCCATGACTCCATCTTATGGACGGCTCCACCTTCGTTGTTCTTTGTCTACTGTTGATCCCCTAAAGTGAATTTATTCTGAAATTTTAAAGACAGAGGTTGGAAAAACAGGCCAGCAATCAGCCAACACTAAATCAGCACATCACCAATCTCAGCAAGAGCATCTGTGAGGATGCGGCCCCACCTTGACCCATCTTCCCCATCCAGCACATGCCCACACAAAATTCTAGCATTTCAGGAAATTGGTTCAAGAGCCTTTGTGTACATTTAGTGTTCATGAGGCAAATGCGAGGCAAATCCCACTACTAGACCAATCACTGACCCTGTGCCATTCGAGTATCTATGAGGGTCTATTATCAGAACTTTAGAAGAGTGCATTTAAAAGTTGACCTTTCTAGAACATTTCAGGGATTTACAAAGGGAAGAGTTCTCTGCAACTTCTCAGCAGTGTTTACCTTCTCCCCTGGAAAAGGTTCTACTTTGAATTCCGACTTTGCTGCTCCCTCCTCCTGAGAATCACCTTGGAGGCTTCCCTAGCAGCCCTGAAGGGATCTCCCAACTAGCTTAGTCTAAAGACTTCACTGTAAGCTGTAAGGGCAGCAAAAATGTGTAGACCCTGCTATTCCATCAGTATATTCCCATAAAGCAGGGCTCCATGACTCCAGGTTCACTCAGATGTCTGCTAGAAATGTAGCTGCCTGAGCAACACACTAGCCTTGACAGAATTTCGTAGTAGGAAGAAACATAGCAATCCAAGCCAATAGACTCTAGGACGCCTATAGCTTAATATTGTTCTCAAGTAATCAGTCTTCCACTGATACCTGGGTAAAATTCAGTTCCCGCAACTCCATGTTCATCTTTACCTTGGACTTGGTTCATCTCTTACTTCTATAGGAAAGCAGTCTAATCTCCACCTACCTACATCTTACACATCTCAAAAGACCTACATCAAACTCGGCATTCCTGATGCTGTTCTATTCTGGTGTCTCTCATGATTAATTTTTGCTTTATTCCTGACATCAAAATTACTTTGCTAGGGGAGGCAGAAGTAAAGAAGTTATTAAAAATGCCAGTCGGTAAGACAGAATTGGGAGAACATGCAATAAAATCTAAACATGTCAGCATTCAAGAAACTAAGTTTACATAAAGAGAGCTCTCACAAGCCACCAAAGTCTTAGCTATTGAATGTCTAACTAAAAATAAACAACCAAGGGGTTGGAGAGATGGCTCAGCAGTTAACAGCACTGGCTGCTCTTGCAAAAGGTCTAGGTTCAGTTCCCAGAACCCACACGGTGGCTAACTATCCTTAACTCCAGTTCCAGGGGATCCAAGACCTTCTTCTGACCTCCATGGGAATTGCATGACAAGGGTGCACCTACCTACATGAAGGCATAGCACTTGTACACATAAAAATAAAAGCACTTTTAAAATAAATAAACATACAAAGAAAAAACCCTAAAGTATTTCCAGAACCCTATGCTAGACAAAGGAGTTGAAATCTTAAAACCTACTCTTTTAACTACAGCAAGAGCCGCAGGAACAAAGCTAGTCTGGTGGGCCAGCTGGACCCCAATTTAGCCTAACAGAATATGCTGGCAGCACAAGTAACCAGTTCAATGAGCTTCTAGCAGGAACCTCATTTCTGTACTTCTTCATAAGACACTTTCCAAAGCACATACCTATGTGATGTCATGAAATGGAAGGCCATAAAAAGTAGGGCAGCCTTCCAATAGTATATGATAACCTACTGCAAAAAAATATACAATTATGTTTCTTAATTATGCACAATCTGGGTGATAATTATACCAACATAAAGTTCTCTGTAATATCCACGTGCCTCAAATGTCTGCAATTGCCTCACCTCTTGTGAGTGGGCACAACTATCTCTAAACCCATTCATTTACTGGAGGTCAGGGGGCTCGGGCATACTGAGATGAATAAGGAAGCCCCTGCTCTGAGAAGCTCATGCAATTGTAATGAAGACAAACAGCTACAGTGTAAAGCAGTGTGTGATAAGGACCATTAGAGAAATCTGAGGTACTATAGCAACTCAGGAAAGAAAAAGGAATTACCACAATAGATAGAGAGAACATCACTGAGAAGGCAGCATTCCAGTTTGTTATTAAGGGGTGAGCGTAAGTCTTTCTGGTGGAGTTTAGACTAGAAAAGATGGTCAGTAAGAAAGGAGGATAAGGGGGCTGGAGAGACGTTCGGAAGTTAAGAGCACTGGCTGCTCTTACAGAGGACCTGGGTTCAGTTCCCAGTACCTACATGGTAACTAACAGCGGTCCATAACTCCAGTTCCAAGAGATCTGACGCCCTCTTCTTGCCTCTGCAAGCATTACAAACATAGGTGCACTTACATATATGCAGGCCAAACACACACATAAAATAAAAAAAATAAGAAGGAAGAATGAGTGCAAAAGAAGACCTGAGGACATGGCAGGAAGTGAACTGGGGGAGAATTGGCAGAGGACATGTGAAGCACGAATCTTTGACTTCTCTGGTTCTGTAGGCGAGTCAGAATTTGATTTCAGTAAGTATGCTTTGTAGATAGGTAAACCAATGTCTAACAGACCCAAAAGCATTTTGGTTCTTTCTTTCCTAAGAAAGACCAGTGTGGCATAGCCCCCAAAGTAAGGCGATGGGAAAGATACTGGAAAAGCAATTCTTCATGAATACACTGGGCAAGAAGAAGTCTAAGAGATAATCTCCAATCTAGAATAAACAGCACGAAGTTAGAAGCCTTGAATTTGAGTTCAAATTCATTCTGCCAGCAGTCACACCTTGAGTATATCTGTTTCTTCCCAGGTAAAATATAAATAACAAGCTGGGTATGATGGTACACACCTGTAATCCAAGCTCTGGGAAGACAGAAGCAAGCAGATCTCTGTGAGACTGAGGCCAGCCAGTCTGCATAGCAAGTTCCAGGCTGCTGGGGCTACAGGGAAACCCTGCCTCAAACAACAATACAGGTGCATATACATATAATTGTGTCCCCATCCTGAAAAGTCAGTGTGAGTTACATCAAATTATAAAATTTAAATGATAAAGCCTTTTCAAATTATAGCACATTATTGCTGAGTAACTTTTGAAAATACTTTTAAAATTTACTTTTAAAGCACACATAACTCTACACATGCATAGATGCACGTTCACACATACACATGCATATATATATATATATATATATATATATATGTTATATGTATATATATATATTGCTGTCATGATTAAACCTCAGAAAATATGAAGGTCATCCATACCAAGAGGAACAGTCAGTTCAGGTGAAAACAGATGATAGGAAGCTAGGGCAGAGGAAGGGGAAGACACAAACCCCACTCTGTTGAGATGCTTGGGCTGCTGGGCATCAACCATGAAAGGACCTGCATCTTGTCCTTCCATTTATTTTGACTGATATGGCACCTTTATAAAAATTCAGCTTAAATTGTTCTAAACAGAAATGTTCATCATAAAATCCCTAAATGATATTTTTAGAACACTCACTTTGTTCCTATTGCACGATAGACCCTCTACAAATACAAAGACACACAGTTATGGTCCTACCTGATTCCATTACCAGCATGGCTTTTCCTAACATTGCTTATTAGGCAATATTAATCATTACTGAATAACTATTGTATAATTATCTAAGTTAAAACATACAGGTATGGAGCAGAATTTTAAGAGACCAAGTTCACTGTAATGGTTCAGGAGCAAATGCAGCTAGGTATGGGAGTTCATGTTGCTAATTTAAGCACTAAGGAGGTAGAAGCAGGAGGATTGCCCCAGGTATGAGTCTAGCCTGAACTATGCAAAAACACCCTGTCTCAGAAACAAAAACAAAAACACAGAAATGGAAATAAAAGGAGAAAATACAAGATACGTACACATATCCGTATGTTACAGTGAACTCTTGTCATTAGCCATAAAAACGTTTGAAGCTCTCTGTAAATTTATTAACTTGTTAATCTGTGCTATACTGTTACTAATTAAAATAAGCCCTTCTTTGATCCCATGCAGTTCAAGCTCTTAACATAGATCAATATACTTATTATTACAAGTCAAATATTTTTGCATCCAAAAAAATATCTAGCATGCCAGACCATATATCTTCCCAAAACCCAGATTGTTTGAATCCAACCAGCCCAATTTACCCTTCTTCTTTCTCCAACCTCCACTTATAACTGATTCTCTCTACATGTCCCCTTATGACTGGGGTAGCAATAAAATTTACCATCAAAAACCAGAACTTTGCAGAGTGGAAGAAGGAGTTATGAATAAGTAAGCCATGCAAACATGCATTAAACACCAGGGTGTTATTTACCCTTTTTACTATTAATCTGTGCAGAAGGGGAAGTATATCACCGAGAAAGAGAAGAAATGTCTTATTGAATAAGCTAGTCATTGACTGCCAACTGGAATCACATACAGAACGCAAAGAAAAATTGTCTACTCAATGAATGTTGCCCTGCTCCGCCCACCCCCATCTCCCCAGGACTCTCAGTCGGATTAGTATATACAGGCAGTTCTCAGACAGAATTCTTCAGGAGCACTGGAACAAAGCTTGAGGGTTTGTTCATTCCCTGCTGTAAACAGCAGACCATCCTTTACCACTGAAGAGGTATTAATAACCTTCAATTAAACAGGCATTATCCATGTCAGCTTCCAACTTCAGAGCCTCCTCCTCATGCAAAACATTCATTAAGCAAAGGTCAAAGTGCAGATCCCAGGTCCTCTGTGAATTTTAAGTCCAAGCCAGAAAACTGTGTGGGCTGTAAACAAGAAATACATGCTCAAGGAATAAGGATGTGAGCACGGCTACCAAGGTGGAGGGCTAGACTTGGCAAGAGCAGAAGGCAAGCCAATAGGACACCGTGGCTTTGACTTTGAGATATAGCAAGAAGGCAGCCCTGCATGCTATCAGGAGAAGCTGGGCAGAAGGGAGAATCTCTCTCTCTCTCTCTCTCTCTCTCTCTCTCTCTCTCTCTCTCACACACACACACACACACACACACACACACACACGCACGCACCAAAGAATTACAACAGCATCAGTGACCTGTGAGCTCCCTCAAGTCTGGGGGACATTTATACAGACTCAACTAATTAATTGAGTCAGGTCTCATTTTGTAGCCCTGACTAACCTGGAACTCATCCTGTAGACCAGACAAATTGGTCTCAAACTTACAGAATCTGTCTGCCTTTGCCTTCTGGGTGCTAGGATTAAACATGTACAATATGATGGGCCTAGATGATAGATTTTTTTTTTTTTGGTCTTTTTGAGACAGGGTCTCCCTGTAGCCCTGGCTGTCCTAGAACTCACTCTGTAGACCAGGCTGGCCTTGAACTCACAAAGATCCGCCTGCCTCTGCCTCCCAAGTGCTAGGATTAAAGGTGTGAGCCACCACTCCCTGCCTCTAGATGATAAATTTTATGTGCTTTTTGACTGCAGTTATTTTTTAAAGATTTTTTTAAGGGCTAGGTATGGTGATGGTAACATATACCTTTAGTCCCAGAAAAACAGAGGCAGGCAGATTTCTGTGAGTTTGAGGCCAACCTAGTCTATACATAGTAAGTTCCAGGACAGCTAGGACTACATAATGAGACCCTGACGAGATTGAGCACATGTAGCACCACACAAGGCTCCTTCTTCCCTTTATTTTTTTTTAATTTTTTTTTTTAATTTTATTTATTTCTGTATGTGTATCAATGTACTGTCTGCATGCAGGTCTGTGCACCCGTGTTGTGCAATGCCGCGGAGGTCAGAAGAGGGTTTCGGATTTCCCTGGAACTGGAGTTCTCCTGGAATTGGAGTTCCAGATGGTTCTCGGCCGCCATGTGGGTGCCGGGGATCGAACCCGGGTCCTCTGCAAGAGCAGTTGGCGCTCTCAACCGCTAGGCCATCTCTCCAGCCCTTTCTTAATGTTTCTTTGTTGTTGCTGTTTTTGAGACAAGGCTTCACTACAAGGCAGGTCTTTGACTTCTAGTCATCCTGCTTTGGACTCCCAAGTGCTGGGAGTATAGGCGTGCATCACCATACCAGCTACCAACTTTTCACAAAGGCTGAATAGTGTTCTACTGAATCTACTCTCTCTACATTCTTTGTTTACCCAAAGTAAGTACATTTTTAATCAATGAAGGAACTATATTTCAGAGACTGGAACACAGTTTCCTTCAATGTCAGGGCATTTTCAAGTCTCTTTTTCACATCAGAATAAATATTTGATATTTCTTACAAGAACAGAAATAAACTTGAAATAAAAAAAAAGTTTAAAAAATGTTTTAAAAAGACCCTGCTTCCTCAAAGCTGTCTTCTACATTAGTCCATCAAAGAAAATGGAGAACTCAATATAACCTACTTGGCCTGAATGAGCTAAGACACTTCCAGCAAACTGTCTTGCTTTCTCTTAGCTTATAATTTAATGCCTCTGTTTCAATGCTGAGGTAAAACTTATTTCACTGAAGGCCAAGAGGATAGCTCTTCATCTGGAACATGAAAATCACTACAGGAAGAATAAAACAACTATTGCTAAACCTTTTCAAACCCCAATGTCTAAAAGCCACAGAAGTTTGGGGACAGAGCAATGGCTCCAGGTGACCACTTTTCACTAGAGTGACCTCCCAGAGAGTGGAGCAAGTGAACCTAGGGGGACAGGTGTATTAGTAACTTTTCTGTTGCTCTGATAAAACACCATGACCAAGGTAACTTACAGGAGAAAAAGTTTATTGAACTTAGCCGAGCGTGGTGGTGCACACCTTTAATCCTAGCATTTGGGAGGCAGAGGCAGGCAGATCTTTATGAGTTCAAGGCCAGCCTGGTCTACAGAGTGAGTTCCAGGACAGCTGGGGCTATAGGGAGACCCTGTCTCAAAAACAAAAACAAAACAAAAAAAAAAAGTTTATTGAACTTATGGTTCCAGAGGGATTGGAGTTGGTCATGGTAGGGCAGGCATGGTAGGTGGTATCAGGAGAGTAGCTGGAGATAACTGTGCTCTCACATCTTCAAACAGGCACAGCAAACAGAAAGTGAAGATGGAAACGGGGAAGGCTAAAGCCCATCCCATCCAGAGAAGTGCTTCCTCCACCCAACATCTCCTAAACCTCCCACAACAGAGCCATCAACTGAGGACAAAGTGTTCAAATACTTGGAGCCTATGGGGGACATTCTTATTCAAACCACCACAGCAGGTGAACCCAGGAAAGTCCCCATTTAAAGTGGGTCTTCAAGACTGAGTCTATTATATTTCTTTTTTTTCCCTTCCCCTAGTCTTGAGATCTGAATTCAAAAAGCACAATTATAAACAATTTAATAATGAACACTGCATATTTTCCCTACTCCTTAGAACTTGGGGACTTGATCTAATATCTCAATAAACTGAAATACAATGGCCTGCTTTAAAGTATATCTTCTATCAACATGGCCCCATTTTTCCACCAAGTTCATTGGTCAGAACAGCTTCCATTTATTTCTATTCTATGGTGTTCTAAGAGTAGAACAGGGATAAATTATACCTTGATCCAGAAATGACACCTTCACAAATAGGAAAACAAAACAAAAAAAAAACAAAAAATGGGAAAAAAAACAGGAATGACCACCAAAGGCTGAAAACAGTAACTATGCTATCCAACAGAGGTCAATGAGAAGAATGGGAAAATGTGAGAAGACAGGGTTACAGTTAAAGCCTATTTAGGCTCTTGCTTTTTAAACACTAATGACTAGTCAATAAATTAGACCAGAGTCACATCTTACATTTCTTTTGTTGCCTGTGATTGAATGAGTACTGGGCAAGCATCCACTCCACTTAATACATGCTGGTTTGTATGAGTGTTCACAACAAAAAGGCAAGACTGTTCCTCATCTTCCTTTCTTAGTATAAAGTTTTAAAAGTTCAAATTCAACCACATAGTAGGAGGAGTCACTATAATATAAACCCACAAATACTTAATGACTTTGCCATATGTGCAACCCCACAAAGCACAAAATCTAGTTTGAAAGATCAGTAAGGAAAAATAAGTACTCAAAAATGTTTGCAGAACATACTTTAATATCCTCTCATCACACTTAGATGTGCTTCATCTTTGAAAACGTGGGAGATGAAAGATCTTCCTTTCATGTTGCTTCTGCAGAAACTCTAATGGTTCATGTAGCATTAGACACATAAAATTTCATGGTCATTAATGGTTATTGCAAGATTATGACAGGCCCTGGTTTGCATTCTAATCTTCAAAAGGAGAACCCAAAAATGATTATAGCATAATCATTTTTGTCTTTTGGCCAGGTTTTACAATTTGTTTATCTTTCTGAGACACACAAATCAGTTCCAAACACACAGTTTAAAAGGATATGTTAATACTTTTCAGGCATTAAAACCAACTAAACACACCCTACCTTGTAACTGTCTTTCACGTAATTCTCACAAGAATGATAAAAAACTAGGTGGCAATCAGCCCCATTAAAGTCAATGTGCAAAGACAGCTTCTGGGTCCAGTGGGCTGGCAGGGCTGACCCAACCAGGAAGTACAAGCAGTTTTCTCTAACTGTGCTCAGGGCAAATGAATGTCTCTAGCAATTACTCCTCACATTGCAAGGATTTTATTGGATTCTTAATATTGCATTCACAGCTCAGCAATGAAGATGCTTCTAAAATATAAGAAGTTGCCATGGAAACGTCCCTCCTTCAACTTTTAGCAATTAAGGAACTTGTGTCTACTGGTTCAGATGCCATAGAATTTGAAGCAGATAACCCTACTTTCTTCAAACACAGTTTGAAGATCCTTCAAATATATAAAATGATAAAACTCCTTTTATTTGCTTTAAGGGGATTTATCATTGGGACTCTTATAAGCTTCAATCAATTCAATCTAATCAGAAAAATAATTCTAAAAGTAACATTTGCAACAAAACTTGTGATCTACAATATCTTTGGTTTGAAATATTTAGCAAATGCTTATTTTTAAAGTGCATTTGTATTTTATATACTTTTATATAATTTTGTTATCATATAATCTGAAATAGACTGCAGGGAATAAGAAGCTGTATATATATATATATACATATATATATACATATATATATATGGCTAGCTTTCCATATAACACAGCCTACAGGAAATAAGAGTTTGTGTATGGCCATGACTCAAGTCTAAATGTTCAGGAAACAATTAGGCCTGAAGTCAGGGGTCTCTTGTAAATAAAAAGACAAAGCTGACAGCTTGAAGTGCATTAGCCCCTAAGGAATAGAAATATAATCTCTTTTTTTCCTATCCTTAAAATCAATGCTACAACCATAAAACATAGGGCTCATTAGAATAGCATTTGAAACCAGTAAAACAATAGCTGAAATATCCCAAAGCAAACATCTTTCATAGAACAAAACCTATTAATTTCTTTTAACATCTCTAAAGTTGGCTGTTATCAGCTTAGGCCTGTCTACTGAAGTTCTAATGGAACAACTCCTTGATGAAGCACCTGAACCTTGATGAAGCACCTGAAACTTGATGGGTTTTCACACAATGGAGATTTCTGCCATTCAAGCATCTCTACGCAACACAGAGGGAAAGGACATAGATAATGAACCCTAAGGAGATGGCAGAGGCTGCAACTCACTCTTCCCTGACTCATCTTCACATTTCTTTTTTTAAATATTTTTTTAATTTTATTTATTTTTGTATGTGTATGAATGTACTGTCTGCATGTAGGTTTGTGCACCTGTGTCATGCAATGCCACGGAGGTCAGAAGAGGGCATTGGATTCTCCTGAAACTGGAGTTAAAGATGGTTTCCAGCCACCATGTGGGTGCTGGGGATCGAACCCGGGTCCTCTGCAAGAGCAGTCGGAGCTCTTAACCGCTAGGCCATCTCTCCAGCCCCAGCATCTTCACATTTCTTAAAGTAAGCACATGACAGAGTGCACGTTGCACCATGCAGGACTGTGTTTGGCCCTTTCACTTCTACATCCCTGGCACCTAAGACCCAAAACCCTACTAGATATACAACAAGTTCTCAAATAAGATTGGGGTATATCTAAAAGGTTCTTAGAAATGTGACTGAGGCCGGCATGGTGGCGCACATCTTTAATCCTAGCACTCGGGAGGCAGATGCAGGGGGATCTCTGTGAGTTCAAGGCCAGCCTGGTCCTTAGAATGAGTTCCAGGACATCTGAGGCTACAGGGAGACCCTGTCTCAAAAAAGACCAAAAAGAAATGTGACTGAACCATCCCCACAGTCCCCACCTGGCAGTAGCCATGTCAAGACCAACCTTCATCTGCCCCATGCCTATTTCTGTCTTGGGGTGGGAAGTAAAAGAAGAAACAAGAGGAAGAAAAAACAAGCTGATAACCCATTCTATTTTCAAATTTCTCACCCATAAATTAAATTCCTCTGAGAGGAGAGCAGTGCCATGCGAGCGCTGTGGCGTCCCGGGGCTGTCTCCGCACATGTTATTAGGCTGACAGACACAAATCATCTCTCTTCGATCTTGTTCCTTCAACATCATACCTTTGACCTCCGTGAAAAAGCCAGCCATTTCTATGATTCATAAAACTGCCTAATATAATCCTTATCTGGTATGGCTATGTTTTTGTATTCTGTCTCAAGTTGGGAGCTCCAAAACTCACCCCCTACATCCTCCAATGGAGACTCCCTGCTTTGTTCAGCAAAAGCCTGATAATTATAATTGCGAGCTACATAAGAAATACAAGAGTGTTCTAAGTTTTCGATGGAGATGAGACTCAGGCTTGACATTTCCCATACGATTTCCAAAGTTCAAGTATATACATATTTCATGCTCTAAAATCACAGAAATCCCTCTAGGTTGTCAGACTCTCCTATTAACCAGTGGGCATTTGCAAGTTAGTCAAAATAGGGCCTTCAGAAGCACCTGAGAATCTTCTGTTATTTTTCTTGCTGTTTGGGGGATAAAAGTTTTACTAATGTAACTGGGGCAGATACAGAATTACTTTTTATTTATTTATTTACTTATTTATTTACTTATTTTTTAACTTATTTCTGTGTGCCAGATGTTATCTTTAAGATCCACTGATTAATTTATTTTTGCAGCATGAAATCTCTTACAGGTAGTTGGTATTACCTCTCACTTTCCAGATGAAAAATAGCAAAGGCAAAGACAGATTAAGGAGCATTTCTGAGGACACATCCCTCATAATGGTAGGCAGTGCTGTTCTGTAACTTCCGTCTTCAGACTAAATCCTTCTGATTTGCCACAGTTAGAGGTTCCAAGAAGGAACTGAGAAGAGACATCCTGTCCCCATGTGCATCTTGGCTGGCACACATATGAGCCCATGTCAGGGTGAACCAAGCCACAACTACACTGGAATTGGTGAGTCATGACATAGAGTTGAAAAAAGAGCTGAAAGGCCAGCATAAATGAACTACAAAACCATGGCAGGTAATCATGGTTTCCTACTATTCTTAAAGGAGTTAAATACTTAATAGACAATAAATCTAACGATAAAGGTGGTAATGGTTCAGGATATATTTCCTTCTCTTTTCCAACTTGATCTTTTTCTCCTTTTTCTTCCACTTTGCTTTGTTGTTTCATTTATTTTGTTTGAGACAGGATCTTGCTATAAAGGACATACTTGCCTGAAACTCACAATCCTCTTGCATATACCTCTGTGGAGTTGGGATTATAGGCATGTGCTAGCATACACAGTTTGAATTTTGAAAAGTGAAGTGAAACACTAACATGTAGGTTTTATACATTGATTACATTCTTGGTTTGTGCAAACAAAATAATTTACAGTAGCTGGATGTGGTAGCACACACCCTTAATTCCAGCACTCAGGAAGCAAAGGCAAGCAGATCTCCGTGAGATCATGACCAGCCTGGTCTACAGGAAGACCCCGCCCCCCCCCCAAAAAAATATATATATCATATATATAGTGATTTGGCTGTTTTTAGTCAAATTTTTAAGCTTTTTTTTAAGTTTCTTATTTGAAAATGTCACACATGTGCATACAGTCTGATCACTGTCACCTCTTGCCCTCTTTTATCTCCCTTCCACCTCTGTGAATCCCCCTTCTACCTACAAATGCATGTCTTTTTGTTTTGTTTTGTGACTCACTGAGTTTACCAGGGCCATCTGTGTGAGCATGGATTTGGGGCTATCAATTGGAGCCTAGTGGGTTCATTAGCAGGTATAGGACAGAAGACAACGGCTGCCTCTTTCCTGGAATGTTAACAGCAGCCAATAGTTTAGCAGGAAGGGTAAAGACCCATGAGTTCCTCCTCAGCTCAGGATTGACTATTGGCAGGCCCAGTCTTGGGCAGTCCCATTGCAGGCATCTGAAGCTGCTATAAAATCTTGATTGAACTGGTAGTATTATGCCCAGAAGACAGCATTTAACATCCTGCCTCCCTATCTTCCAGCTCTTCCATTTTTTCTTCCCCCTCTTTTGTGATGGTCCCTGAGCCAGGGAGGAGGTGTTTACAACTTTAAGGTTTAATGTGAAATAGTTTAAAGACTTTTTTTTTTTGCAATTTATTTTTTTTTATTGATGCTTTGTGTATTTCATACATCATTTTCCAATTCAGTTCAGGCATATATCCCCTTCCCTTCCCCCCACCCCACCCCTACCCATCCCAGATCATGCATTCTGCTGTAACTTTTCTGCATCTTTCTCTGCTTTTTTGTTTTGTTTTGTTTTCATTTTTTTAACAATAAGTGATAATTTGTGAGTACAAGCATCCTTCATGTAAAACCAATTTGCAAGCAGTTGTGTCCAAACCCACACAGCTCATGGGTCCCACCATCCACCGGGGGGGGGGGGCTTGTATGTTCAATCAAGTTGATCAAATGAGTGTCCAGTCTATATTGTTGTAGTTTCACCATTAACCCCAATCGAAGCTCTTACATTCTACCACGCCCCCTCTTCCGCAGATTGTTCCCTAGGCTTAGAAAAGGGGCACAGGTGGATGAGAAGCAAAACACTCTACTTTCTCTGGAGCTGATGTCTTGGTCTCTAGTCAATTCTGGCTGTTTTCTTTCATGGGCTTGTTTCTTTCATGCCAGCTTGTCCAGGCATAACCTTTTGATCCTACTAATGAAGCACATGCAATTAGATATATAGGTATTTAAACAGTACTAATTGTTATGGTAGGTTACTTTGGTATAGACACAGATGTTTGGATGGTATGTTAATTCATGAATTACATTTTCTTCTGTTAAGTATGGCAGGGTCTTCGTGTGGTTTATAACATCTCCTAACCATTAGAGGATGTAAAGACTTTTTATTTTTTTAATTATGCGTACATGAATCTGAGTGTAGATATATGCACATGAGTGAAGTTGGCCACAGCGGCTCGCTGGCTCCTCTGGAGCTGGAGTGACAGGGGGTTTGAGCCACCTTCTGGTCCTCCACAACAGCAGTGCATATTCTTAACTGCTGAGCTCTCTCTAGCCCCAAATGTGATTTTTTTTTTAAATAACCTTTTAGCGGCCAGAAAAATGCTTTATCAGTTAAGAGCACTGGATGATCTTACAGAATACCTAGGTTCATATCCCAGTACCCACATGGTGACAAACAACCATCCAAAACTCCAGTTCCAGGGGATCCGATGCCCTCTTCTGATCTTCACAGGCCCTGCACGACACAGAATCTCTTACACACATGCAGGCAATACATGTACACACATAAAATAAAAATAATGAAATATTTTTTAAAATAATCTTTTAGTCAAAGAGATAAACTTTTGGGGAGAACATGCCTCTTAAATACCCTAAGACCAGAACATAACAAGGCATCCTTGTGTAAAACTGAAGTATATATTCGACTTCAGTTTCTATAGTACTCAGATTTTATTTATGATAACCTCAGTAAGTAATTGTATGACTTGGAATGAGCTACTTTATATCTCTGGGTCTTGATTCAAAAATAAATGTACTGGATGGTGGGGCTGTGGGGGTTTGGGCACAACAGCCTGCAGATTGGTTTTGCACGAAGGATGCCTGTACTCATGGATTATCACTTATAGCCAAAAAATGAAAAAAAAAAACCAAAAAACAGAGAAAGATGCAAGACAGTTATGGCAGAATACATGATCTGGGAGGGGGGGGGGGGGGGGGGGAAGGGAAAGGGAAATATGCCTGATCTGAATTGGAAAATGATATACGAAATGCACAAAGCATCAATAAAAATTAAATAAAATAAATAAATAAATAAATAAATAAATAAATAAACTGCATTTGTAGAATATGAGGGTTGGGTTAGATCACAGTTTCATTGTGCCAGGATTATGATGCCTCTTAGCACTTGGGGAGGTTGACCAGGGTTCACACTAGAAGCTCCAGATGACCCACCTCTGGTTAAGAGTCAGGGCTGCAGAGATGGCCTAGTGGTTAAAAGCACCAACCGCTCTTGCAGAGGACCCGGGTTCGATCCCCAGCACCCACATGGCGGCTGAGAACAGTCTTTGACTCCAGTTCCAGGGGAATCCGACACCCTCTTCTGACCTCCTCAGCATTGCATGACATGGGTGCACCAACCTACATGCAGATAGTACATTCATACACATACAAAAATAAATTAAAAAAAAAATCTCCTCAACAGTGTACCATGCAATCCCTGTCAATGTGTCTCATGATGAGAAAATTGTTGGGGGAATTAGGTTTGGTGACCTTGACCTCCATACTGTCTGTGCATTCTGTCAGTGTGATTTTTGAGTCTTTTCAAGGTTCCACCCACTTCCTCTCTGTGGATTTCTCATCTGCAATGCTATCACTGTGCAGCAGGCACTCAAAAATATGCAGCAATCATTCAAATTCCAATGACATCCTCTAAAAAGTCAACAGTACTTTAAAATTATATATATATATATATATGTGTGTATAAATAATTAAAATATTATTTACTAGTACTCTGTGAGTTGTAACTTTCCATTATTTATTATTTTAACATTTACTCTATTCTCCAAATAAGATCATCACATATTATATAAATAAAAGAAAGTAATTTACATTTTGCACAGTTTTAATACCAATAGGATTGTACCATGTTGGTATTTATTTATTTTTCCATGTTGGTATTTCTAAGTAATCACTGTATGACATGTTAGCCCAAGCACGTTGGAATAATTATATTCATGGTGAAGTGGCATGGACTTCACCTGATTCTCCATATGTTTGCCACCCAACCACTGGGAAAACACAGTCATCCTTCAAAGGCTCGAAATGTTAGGAGTCAATGGAAGCTAGCTCTTTTCAGATGACAGAGGAAACAAGGTGTAAACACCTTTAATGTGTATAACATTTATCCCACACTGAAGCAAAATCAGTGAAAAAGCAAGGGGAAAAGGCCACTTTTTCAAAACAAATTTGCTTTGAATAAATAGGTTGGAAAGTTCTAGGCATCTCATTATGAGAAAGACGTAAAAAGCAGGATGAGGGAATGGAGAGAGGGCAAATTATAATGAGCCTGGAATTAGACAGGGTGGCTTATGAGGGACAAGTTAAAAACAGAATCTGCATCCCTTAGCTAAGTGGGCACGAGGGACTTCTAGCTATATACACACAGGGGACTGAGAACCCTTTCTTTCTTTGTCAAGAAAGAAAGGTTCATTTGACAATCTCAAGGAAAAAAAGAAGAGAAGAAAGCATTTAGGAAGGGAACAAGAAGACTTCTGGTATAATCGACCTCAAATAGGAAAACTTCTAACTCACTCTGCTGACAGGCCCTCTGTTCAACTGTCACGTCTTACAACATTGGACAGCCTTGAAAACAAGCAGGGATGGAGCCCTGGGATGCTAATGCCTCGGGGCATCTAAGTAATGACAAACTGGTGCATGTTGGAGGTTTGATCTTTCTTACATTCTTAACCCTGACAGCCACAATAATCACTTTTATACCCATGGAATTTTAGAAAATAAGGAGAGTTACAAGGGAATATTTCATTTCATTTAGTTTCGTTTGAGGCAGGGTCTTACTCTGTACTCCAAGCTAGGCTGGAATTCACAACAATGTTCTTGCCTAAGCCTCCCAAGTTCTGGGATTGTGGACCTGACCCATGACACCTGGCAATTTGGTTGCTTTTGATAATTTTTACTTATTTTAAATGTATTCATAACATGAGAGAATTTAAAGATACAGATTATAAATATGAAACAATTATCAGAGATAGTTACTGACACCATTTTAATGGATTTTTTCTTCCATTTTTTTTTAATCTTTTTGCTACAGGGTCTCCCTGTAGCCCCAGCTGTCCTGGAACTCACTATGTAGACCAGGCTGGTTTTGAACTCACAGACATCTGCCTGCCTCTGCCTCTAGAGTGCTGGGATTAAAGGCGTGCACCACTATGCCCAGCTTCTTCCATTCATTTTTAAAACAGGCTCCTGATTGTTGTGCGAAGGATCCATGGTCCATTATATCTGAGATGATCTATGCTCCCATGTAGCTTTCATCTCTTTAATGTAAAAGAACAATCTGCTGAACATGTGTCTTCAGCATGGGGTGTGATTTGTGGCAGTATTTTCCTAGATCATTGGGGGGAAAAACAAATGGCTGCTTTTCTCTTGAGGCGAATGACTCAGAATCTCCTCTTGAGCTATCATGGCATCTGAATCTTAGCCCCACCATAGCAGTGCATCCTAACCTGAAGACTGCTGGATCAGCGTTCTGATACTTCTAGAGGCAGGAAGAATTGTCAGAAGTTTCCTATAATAACTGTTCTAGAAGATGAGTAGCAGGACATGTTTCCTAAACTGAATAGTGTTTTCCTGGTAATATTGTCCCTGTTGCTCCAAAGGGTGCTTTCAAACAATCCAGAAGCCCTGTGAGCATCGCCTCTCTCCTCACCATGTCGATGGGCAAACAGTGCCTATACCAAGTACCTATGAAGGTTCTGAAAAAAGAAAGGGCCTTTCCCACTTTTCTCACTGGAATTTCCCCCTCTCCACTCCCAGTAGAGGTACCCCAGTGCTCTGCACATGTTCTATGTTAGCAGTCATGGAACATAGAAAAGATATTCCTCTACTTTTCCCATCGCATCAAAGACAAGACATCTGGTATACCTTTTCAAGCTTCAAGGAAAGCAGAGAAGAAATTTCTGTAACTATAAAACATTTGGTAATGAATTTACTGGTAACATGCTGCATAACAAGCAACACACGCTGTTTTATAGTAAGAGGTTTTTACCATTGCTTCAAGGAGATCAACTTTGTGTTGCAAGCTTCTACAGATAGATGATAGATAGATAGATAGATAGATAGATAGATAGATGATAGATAGATTACAGATGATAGATAGATAGATAGATAATAGATGATAGATAGGTAGATAGATAGATAATAGATAGATAGATAGATGATGATAGATAATAGATGATGATGATAGATAGATAATAGATAGATGATGATGATGATAGATAGATAGATAGATAGATAGATAGATGATAGATAGATAGATAGATGATAGATAGATAACAGATGATAGATAGATAGATAGATGATAGATAGATAGATAGATAGATAGATAATAGATGATAGATAGGTAGATAGATAGATAATAGATAGATAGATGATGATAGATAATAGATGATGATAGATAGATAGATGATGATGATAGATAGATAGATAGATAGATAGATAGATAGATAGATAAATAGATAGATAGATGATAGATAGATAGATAGATAGATAGATAGATAGATAGATAGATAGACGTTCCCACAAATAAAAGCCCTCAAAAACCAACAGTGGTGGGATGTTACAAGTAAGGTAAGGTTGTAAACGAATCTCTAGCACTTTCAAACACCAGCTTTCTTATCTGAGGTCAGTTAACTTACCTAGAAGATGACCAGGTTCAAGAAAGTTTTGTCAACAAAGAGCTTTAGTAAGAGAAGACGGAGACTAGAGAAATTTTGCCCAACTCTAAGCTCCCAGGAAAAGAACCTCTTCTTCCTGACTTCTAAGCAGCCTCAAGCAATTGCAACCAAGAAAGGATAGAGGAAGACAAGATGGTGAGAAAGGATGGAGTACAGCCATGCTCCTAGAGAAGCAGGTTCTGATAAGGAACACCCAAGAGCCAAGGACTTAGGCATACCACGCCATGCCAAAGAAAGGAGGCCCATAAGTCTAACTGAGTCCAGGGGCAGGATGGCTATTGGAGGAGAAATGAAAGGACCTGCAATGCCCACCCACAAGGGTAAATGCCAAGGTGAGCAGCAGATATTTTCTAGGGTGACCAGGACCAAGACAGCATAATCTCTACCCCAGGATCATCACACACTGGTCAGAAGCCTCAGCACTTCTTGAATCCAGACTAGCAAAAGATATGACAGAGCACACCGTGAGGAAGAAAATGGGCTTCTGTGAACACCAGGGACAAATGCGACAAAGGCTGAAGTCATGAGGAAGACTTGCAGGAAGAAGGTCAGCAAGTGACCTGGAGTCACAATGCAATTCTGTATTATAGTGATCTAACTCTTCAAAGCTCACATGGAAATCTAGGTTACATGTTAAATGTCTTCTCTCACTCAGATTCTTGTGAAAAAAGCCTCTCATTGTAACAGCTGGGCAAGGTAGTGCACAACCAAAATCCCACCAGTTGGAAGGGGAGGCAGTAGAATCAAAGGCTTAAGACCAAGCTCAGGTACCAGTGAGTGTGAGGCTAGCTTGGGCTACAGAAGATGCTGTCATAAAACCAAACCAAATCAACCAAATAAACAAAGGAAAATTTTCAGTTTCAGTGAAAATTCACATGTTTGTAAGACCACATGAAAAAGTAAAGCTACTCCCTGAGGTACACAAATGAAACTACATTAGGTCTCACTACACAGCCCAGTGAGGCCTGTAGAAAGAGGGAGGAAGAATGGGATTTAATTATCACTGGAACGGGCTGGAGAGATGGCCCAGTGGTTAAGAGCACTGACTGCTCTTGCAGAGGACCCGGGTTTGATCCCCAGCACCCACAAGGTGGCTGAGAACTGTCTTTAATTCCAGTTCCAGGGGAATCAGTCACCCTCTTCTGACCTCTGCGGCACTGCACGACATGGGTGCACCAACTTACATGCAGACAGTACATTCATACACATAAAAAATAAAATAAAAAATAAAATAAAATAAATATCACTGGAGCGTGTTGATAACAAGCTGTGGAGAGCTGATCTGATATTCCCAGCCATCCTGAAATCAACCCCAGGCAAGAGAGGAGTGAGTCAAAGACAAAGAACCCTAGTGCTCTGCCCAAGGAGACTTCTTTGTTTTATTTTATGTGTATGAGTATATCACCTGCATGCATATAAGTGGTGAAGCTAAGAAGAGGATGTCAGGTCCCCTGGAACTGGAGTTATGGCCAGTTCTGAGCGCCATGTGGGTGCTGGAAACCAAACCCAGGTCCTCTGCGAGAGCAGCCAATGCTCTTAACCACTGAGCCACCTCTCCAGCCCCTGAGCCATCTCTCTAGTGCCCAAGGAGAGTTCGTAATACTGCTTTCAACAAGGACTTTTAAGGAGAGCCTGAAGTTCCACATCTGAAAATAGAAAAGCTTCTATCCTAAACTAGAGGATCTAATTGAAATTCACTGTTGGTGTGTTTCTGATGTTTGGGGTGTGTGTGTATGTGTGTGTGTGTGTGTGTGTGTGTGTGTGTGTGTTGTGGTACATGTGTATATCATATGCTCAACAGATGTGAGCGGGAATCAAAGCAAAGCCACATAGAAAGCATGCAGGAGCTCTCCACACAAAGGTCAACCATTTGTAATGACATCCCCAGAGTGATATCTGTGCACATTAGAAAGTTAAATCTCGGGGCTGGAGCGATGGCCTAGCGGTTAAGAGCGCCGACCGCTCTTGCAGAGGACCCGGGTTCGATCCCCAGCACCCACATGGCGGCCGAGAGCCGTCTGAAACTCCAATTCCAGGAGAACTCCAGTTCCAGGGGAGTCCGACGCCCTCTTCTGACCTCCGCAGGCATTGCACGTCACGGGTGCACAGACTTGCATGCAAACAATACATTCATACACATACGGAAATAAATAAAATTAAAAAAAAAAATTTAATAAGAAAGTTAAATCTCAAGAAAAGAATGTCCAATAAAGCCATCGGTTTTATTTTTGGTTCATCTGCCTGCAATGTCTGCTTGCTGTCAGTCTACTATGAGATAACTCAGCACCAAGCAGGCACCTGGACTCACTTCAGGGTCTCTGGTCCATGAACTATGGCATTCCACACATACCTTCCCAAAGCAAGGACTGAAATGTCAGCTACTTCTGAGTTCACTGTCTGTTGAACATTCCCTGCTCTTTGATGTGAAAGACAAATATTCTGCTTTACAACGTTTCAGGGACTGGGCTTCGTTTTTGAAAGAAATCCAAACACCACCACTCCTGTGGCCACCCTGAACACAGCAGCAGCTGTGGACGCTGTCTTCACGAGGAAACACACGGAATGTTTACCTCTCTCTAAAACCCATTCTCTGCCTAGTATGCCAAGGGAAAACATGAGCAAATCTTCCCACAATTATCCATGAACAAAAATTTATCTGCTTCAGATAAATCGTTGTACCAAATCCTTAAGAATCTCCCTATCCTTAAAGTGCCAGGGAAATTTGTTGTTAAGTGGACATTTTAAGGCAAGGTTTTAGAAGTTTGCTGTTTTCAGTGACGTTCTCCTCCCCTTCCGACCGGGCATTTGAGTCTATGATAGCAATCCCACAATCATCTCCTACTGAATAATCATAATAGTGGTCTAATTAAACTAATCACCTTTTTGCATATTTTATATAGCTTACAGATGTAAACCTCTCCTAGAATGTGGAGAATGAAGGCTCTTCTCCAATGGTACCCAGGACTCTTCTGGAAAAGCCAGGGGCAAACTCAATTCCCAGCAAAGTTACTAAGTCATACTTCCAAATATGTGATATGAACAGGCATCATTCTGTATCTCTCTTCCTTAAGAAAATCTACAGGACTCCCCACTATGATCCATTCCTGAATGACTTCTATACTTCAGAAATCTCCACTTCTAATTCATGTGGTTGAGCTTAAACAGAAATACCACCAAATTGTTTTTTAAAGGCGATTTCAAAGAATGACAGTGTTACAATGTAGGATTTTGGCTCCCCAGTAAGCCATCACTTGAATTTTTGGAAGGCAGCACTAAGGTGACTTTTTAAAAGAAATTTCAAAATCTGAAGTTTATCACTCTAATGTGAGCTATCTACAATGGAGTGACTAAACTCAGAAGTCCTTGGAGAAATTTCCCTTCATGAGACACAACCCTCTGTCTGGGAAACAGAGGATGCATTTCTAGCCAGATGGTGAGTGACAAGCAGGAAAAAGGGAAAATGCCAACCCTCGGCAAGAATAGCAGGTGGGAGACACTTCATCTGTGTAAGGCTAATCCAGGAACACGCATGGCCATTCCTCGATAAAACCACCACCTGAGGATCAGAACTGGCCCAGGTGACAGTTTGGAAGCAGTTCACATTCAGGACTTCCCTGGCACCTCACATCCCCAATCTGATTCTTTGCTGTCTAAAGCTCTGGTGGCACAGCTTACTAACTTCTTCAACTATCCATTGCAGATCCTTAAGCTATTTCTCATTTTTTGTCATCCAAACACTGATTAGCCAAAGTCATACCGTACATATCACATAAACTAGAACAGACTACAGAAATTATCACTTCAGTTCTTCATCAGCTATCTTTGAGAACAAAATAACTGCAATAAAAATACACTTCAGTGGGATGAACAGGCACTAAACTTTATCTTAAGTGAACAACAAAAATACAGAGCTTCTGCTTCTGTCCCAACTTTCCCCAGCCAGTGTATATGTGCAATGCGGGGAGGGGGGGTTAGAGGTAGAAAAGGGAAATCATTTGAAATCTATACTGTTAGGGAACAGGGACTTCTAACAGTGGTTAGAAGCACCAACTGCTTTTGCAGAGGACCCAGGTTTGATTCCCAGTAACCACATGGCAGCTAAGAACCATCTTTAATTCCAGTTCCAGGGGAATCCGACACCCTCTTCTGACCTCCGAGGCATTGTACGACACCGGTGCACCAACTTACATGCAGACAGTACATTCATACACATTAAAAAAAAAAAGAAAAATGAAAATACCAATTAGCGGTCCCACTATTGACCAGTGTAAAAAGGGGAGCACTAGGGAGATGGTTCAGTAAAGTACTTGCCATGAAAGCATGCAGATCTGAGTTCAATCCTCAGGCCCACATAAAAGCTGGGTATTGCTGGTGTGACCTTGGAATACCAATGTTGAGGAAACAAAGACAAGAGGATTCCTGGGGCTGATCAGAGAGTCCTGGAAAATAGTAAGACACTGTCTCAAAAAATAAGGTCAAGAAATGACTGAGGAAGATACCTGATGTCAAACTCTGGCCTCCACATATATGCACACACATGCATATACACACACACACACACACAAACATGTATACAAACACAAAACAATAGGCATAAAAATATTTTCTAAAACCAAGTGAAATTTTAGTTAATAAAACTATCCTTTTGTGGGTTGGAGAGATGGCTCAGCAGTTAAGAGCACTGACTGCTCTTGCAGAGGACCTGGATTAGGTTTCTAGCACCACATAGGGACTAACAACTATCTGTAACTCCAGTTCCAGGGGATCCAACATCCTCTTCTGACCTCCACAGGCTTTGCACAACATGGGTTTACTTATGTACATGCAGGCAATACAGTCATATTAATAATAATAATAATATATTTTTTAAACTATCCTTTTTGTTTGTTTGCTTTAGTTTTTTTTTTTTCCTCTTGCTTGGTTTAAACTCCCTAAGTCAACAATGTTGGAAACCCTAATAGCTCAGTCCTTTAATTGGACAAAGGGAGGAAACATACATGGTGACTGCTTTTAATTTACTGCGCTATTTCCTACACGAAATTAGCAACCCCAACCATTAAAACGAAGAATTCTAAGGATCTTGCTACAACCACAAAGCAGGAAAACTCTCAATACTCAACACAGATGTAAAATCAACTGCAACATGTTAGAAGACTCAGATAGCCATCTTCCTTGACAAGGCCTCTTGTTACCTGGATAGCCTTGGGCTCAGAGACCCCACACCCGTTCCTCAACACATAATGTAAGCCCACCTACCTTCTTCAGAGTTCAGCCCTGAGCCTACTACCACCCTAGTTGATCAAAAGAGTTCATTCCATTAAAGATCCTTCCTCTTTCTCAGAGCACCTTTCCTGGATTCAACTTTCCCTTCCAGAATGCCTCCTCTGCCTTTAAATATCACACAAAGAATTTACTGAGATGCTCCATCCACTGGTCACTTATTAAGATTTACACACTAGGGGCTGGAGAGATGGCCTAGCGGTTAAGAGCGCCGACCGCTCTTACAGAGGACCCGGGTTCGATCCCCAGCACCCACATGGCGGCTGAGAGCTGTCTGAAACTCCAATTCCAGGAGAACTCCAGTTCCAGGGGAATCCGAGACCCTCTTCTGACCTCCGCGGCATTGCACGACACGGGTGCACAAACCTGCATGCAGACAGTACATTGATACACATACAGAAATAAATTTAAAAAAAAATTTAAAAAAAAAGATTTACACACTAATAAAATGCTACTTGAAAGAAAAAAAATCAAAGTAAAACTGGACGGTCCATAAAAATGATTAACACACAACTCCAAAATGCTTTAGTTTTTGAATATATTTTATTAGTTTTAATTATCTGTATTATGCATATCTCTGTGGAGGGGAATGAAAACGTGCATGTGTGTGGGTGACCAAGGAAGCCAGAGACATTGGATGCACTGGAGCTAGAGTGACAGGACATTTTGAGCCACCTTTTGACGTGGGTACCTGGAAACCAAACTCAGGTCCTCTGCAAGAGCAATATATATTGTTCTTAAAACCATCTTTCCAGTGTCCACAATGCGTTCTCTAAAGTTTCTTCCGTCTGCTCAAGTTTTCAGAAATACAGATTATCATCTCAAGGTGAGAATGTGGACTTCCGGGAAGTGGTAATCAATTTATGTGCTACTTCAGCAATGAGGCATCTAACAGACGAATGAGGAGACTTGATTTCAGTTCTGCCTGGTTCTCTTAGGGTAAATACGTAACCTCTCTGAGTCTCTGTTCTATCCCCACCACTCCATCTGTAAACTTCAAGAGTCCGAAAAGATGTTTTCAGTGCTACAATTCCCCTCAGCTTTCTTCCCATTGGCTCCCTGGAATCCAGCCTTCCAGGGCTCCACCTTCTTTTAACCTCCTTATGGTCTTGGCTTTCGCCCTTGGTTGTCCCTGGAAGTCTTTGGTTTAAAAGACAGCTCTGAAGTTCCCCAGGGGTTGAGGGTTAATGCAGGTCTCCTAGAGCAGGATGTGCATAATCAAACTCAGACAGCAGCTGCTGAGCTAAAGCTAATCCTTAGAGGACTGCTCAGTCCTCCTCTTTCCCTGGAAGTGAAATTGCCTGGCACCAGGCCTGCTCCGGCTGTTGGGACCTTATGTTTTCAGCGCACTGCAAACAACATCTTCTGTGGATTCAACTCTCAAAATGCCAATGGATTTCTCTGTTTTGCTTTGTCAAGCCGGCTCTCCAGATGCAAGTACTTCAAATAGAAGCAGGCATGTTGTCCACACACTGAACATCGTATAGAAATGGTGGGGGTGGGAAAAGGCGCTTTAAGAGCCAGGGATATAGAGTTCCCAGTTAATAGAACTGTTACTACACCTGTGTTCACTTGGCCAGGCAATAGTTCACAAAAAAGTGAAAGTAAGTAAAACAGCCAAAGTCAGCAGTTTAGGTATTGCTAAATTTATAGCTCCCGTATTAATTTCTAAGTCCCGGCTCATGATCCCTGTCCTTATAACCCCTCTCTACTTCAAGTCCATGGCCCTAGAAAGAGAAAATAATTATGCTTTGTTTTCTTGGAAATATAATGTGACTAATAGGTTAGCTTTAGGAGTTTGCGATGTGTATTTTTTAATTTTATTTATTATTTTTTATGTGTATGAGTGTACTGTCTGCATGTAGGTAGGTGTACCCATGTCGTGCAAAGCTGTGGAGGTCAGAAGAGGGTGTCGGATTCCGCTGGAACTGGAGTGAAAGATGTTGCTTTAGTTGCCATATGGGTGCTGGGAATCGAACCCAGATCCTCTGCAAGAGCAGTCGGCGCTCTTAACCACTGAGCCATCTCTCCAGCCCCTGCAATGTGTATTTTAAAAATGAAAAGGTCCCCATTACATAGTGTTCTTGTCTGGATTCTTGGATCAAGTGTAACTAGCAAAAGAAATCTTGTGTCAAAATGTTGGTTGAGAAAAGTAAAGACGTGTTATGTGAATCAGTCAGTTCTAGGTAACAACGAGGTTCTAAATGTGTTAAATCAGAACTAACATAAGTCACGAGAGACTACCTGATTCGTTCATAGAGTTAATTTTGTACTACTGCTTCTAACAAACAATACAAACTCCACTAGGATTTAAAAATATTTTCCCTAGGGCAAGAAAGATGGCTCAGCAGTTAAGAGCACTTGCTGCTCCTGCAGAAGACACAGGTTTGGTTCACAGCAGCTCACGACCCTCTGTAGTTCCAGCTCCAGGAGATCTGATGCCCTCTTCCAGTCTCTGAAGACCAGCCATTCATATGGTGCACATCTATACACGCATGCAAACATTTACACACATAAAATAAAAACTTTGAAGAAAATAAAATATTTCCTGTCTTAAGCATACACTTAAATAATCTGGAGGAGGGGGGAATCCTAAAGTAAAAGAGTTCTTTTTTTGGTAATTTGATATACTTAACATGTTTTCATTTTGTTGTTATTTTTAAGTTTCCCAAAATCTCTATCCAAATCACTTTTCAATAGCACATTCTTTGTTAAACTTATTCACTGATAACTATTTATAATTTTGACCCATTTTTGAAAAAAAATTTTATGGGACCCATAAAAAATAAACTCCCCCAATAAATTTCACTTCAAAATCTGCAGACTTAACTAAGAATGATGGGGGAAGAAAAATAAGTTTCTAAGTCTTCTTCATAGTCTCATGACAATTATCTGAGGAACTGGAGGAGATGCTTTTATCTCAAGGAAGTGGTGAGTGCCAAGCTGGTTCTGGGTCTGCCTCTGCCTCCATCTAGAGAGCAGCCAGGTTCTGGACCTGCTCCTGCCCCTGGGGAAGGTCCATTCGGGGCTTCCAGCTCCCAGAGAAGCTGGCACAGGCCTGTGGTACTTTTATCTTCCATTTACAGACTCCATAGGAAGGGTGTTTAGATGGATTCTGTTGAGTATGGGTTGGTTTTGTGTTTTTACCTGGAAAACATTAAAATCAGACCATTGAGAGCATGGTAATAAATTAGCAGAACAGGACAGACTCTGCACACATTCTAACCAACAGTGAGGATAGGCCTCTTCTAAATAGTTCCACTTGAAGACTTTGCCAGACTGCAGATCAAAACAATTCAGTAGATTAAAACTAACAGCTTAAGAGGTGAACCATATTATGCCTAATTATTATTACCACTATATTAATGCACAAGCTGTAAACAAAACCTCTACTGTATTTCTAAAGTCCCACAGAGCCTGCCTGGAATAAAATTAAAACATTTTTGTAAGAACTTGCAGATTTTTTTTCAGTTAACAACTGTCTAAGTAAGGCAATCTCTTCAACTACATCCATGAGAAAGGACCACTCAACATTAGCATGAAGTGTTTGGCAGACTTTTAGCTCTATATTGGGTATTTTATAATTTAATAGAAAGTAAACAGGAAACATTTCAAAGAGCACAAACCAAAGCATCATACAGCATGAAACCAACTAACTTAGTGAACTGGCTTCTTTTATGGATGGGAACATTCTTGGCTCCTTACTTGGAAAAGTCCTTATTTATTAACAGGAACAAGCCAAAGGACAAGACTTCATAATTTAATGCATTGGACATCAGGGAGAAAAGAAAAAGAATAATAGTAACAGCACACCAACAGGCCTGCTATTTACTTTTTGTTTGTTTAGTTTTTCATTGCTTTCTGATTGCTCTCACGCTTCACCTCCTCTTATCTCAACCTACTCCTCCCATACCCCCTCCTCGCTATAAATATCTTCCCCACATTCATGTGGTTTTGATTTGTGACCCACTGAGTTGAACTAGGATAATCTGTGTGACCATGGAGTTGGAACTATCCATTGGAGCTTCGGAAGCTCACCAGTGGGTAAAAAAACTGAAGCCAATGACTTCCGGTCTCCCACGATACGTCAGTACAAGCTACTTTTTGTAACTTTTTCAAGTAGGCCCCACTGAGGCAGTACAGAACTAATGACAAAGGCTCTTGATGTAGTTATGTCTAACATTCCTACTTTTCCTTTTCAACTTGCCCCGTTTCCCTAGCCACCTAAATTAAAGCTGGAGATGAGTAAGACCGATCATAACTAAGTGTATCTATGAGATAAACATCCACACATAAATATGCAGATATAATACTACATATAAATCATTCAGGTAACTGGGATAGAATTAGGGGTCCAGAAATAAACTCTTCAATTTATGGTCAACTGAGTTCAACATAGGGGTGAAGACAAGTGGAGAAGGCCAATAATCTTTTTAACAAAAGATTATGAGAAATCTGCATACCACATGCAAAAAAGATGTACTCTTGCCCCACAACACATGCAAATCTTATTTCAAAATGGATCATAGGTGCTAAAGAGATAGCACAGTGGTTAAGAGGATGCATTGTTCACGCAGAAGACCTGAGTTGGGCTCCTAGCACCCACATCAAGCAGCTCACAACTGCCTGCACATGTACATGCCTACACATAGATGTGCACACATACACATAATTCAAAATAATAAAAAGAATTTTTTGGTCTCTTTTTGAGACAGGGTCTCCCTGTAGCCCCAGCTGGCCTAGAATTCACTATGTAGAACAGGCTGGTCTTAAATTCACAGAAATCTGCCTGTCTCTGCCTCCTGAGTGCAGGGGTTAAAGATGTGTGTCATCATGCTTGGCTAATAATCAAAAGAAATCTCTAAAACATGGATCATAGACATAAATATAAAAATAATACCACAGCCGAGCATGGTGACGCATGCCTTTAATCCCAGCACTTGGGAGGCAGAGGCAGGTGGTTCTTTGTGAGTTCAAGGCCAGCCTGGTCTACAGAGTGAGTTCCAGGACAGCTGGGACTACAGGGAAACCCTGTCTCAAAAAGATAAATAAATAAATAAATAAATAAATAAATAAATAAATAAATAAAATAAATAAAATAAATAAATAAAAATAATACCACAAAATTCTCAAAGAAGACATAGAACAAGACATAGAACTTTTGCAACCTTCAGTCAATGTTTCTTACATATGAAACCAAAACCACAAACAACAATGATATAGAAGATAGACTGTGAAAAGAATCTTTGTGCTTCAAAGAATACTATCAACAATGAGCCATGTGTGGTAGTGTACACATATAATCACTACTGACAGCACTCAAGAGTCTGAAGCAAAGGGATTACTAATTCGAATCCAGCTTGAGTTACATAGGGAGATCCTGTGGGAAAGGGGAGTAAACCCACAGAATAAGAGAAAGTATTTGTAAACTATATATCTGAAAAAGGATCTATAGTCAGCATATATAAAGAACTCTTAAAACTCAGTAATGTGAATACAATTTAGATTAAAAATGGTTGAAGGATTAAGTTTCTCCAATGAAATGATGCAAGCAGTTAGTACAAAATATGTCTTGCTCATCATTAGTCAGCAGGTAACTGAATATCAGAAACACAATGAGATACTTTCTCACACCCACTAGACTAGCTGCAATTAAAAGGACGACAATAACAAATGCTGATGGGAATGCAAAGAACCCAGAGCCCTGTGCACTGCTAGTGAGGTTTAGAATGGCACTGGCACTATGAAAAACACTAGGGCAAATTCTTAAAATGGGAGACATAGTTAAAAAATGATCCAGAAACTCCACCTCCAGGAGTAAATGCAAGAGAAATGAAAACATATATGTGTATGAATGCTTATATAAACATTATGCATAACAACTAAAAAGCTGGATCAAGTCAAATGTCCTTCAATTAACAAATGTACTTAAAAGGGATAGAATATGGTTGTACCTCAGTGGTAGAGTGCTTACCTAGCATGTGCAAAGCCCTGAGTTCTATCCCCAGCAATGCAAAAAGAATGAGTGAATGAATGCAGTATGCCCATTTGGTGAACTATTAATCTACAAAATATATACATATATATATATATATAAATATAAATATATAAATATATATAACAGCCCAGATAAATCCTGAAAACATGAGTGAAAAAATTGATCACAAAAGAACATCCAGGGCTGGAGAGATGGCCTAGCGGTTAAGAGCGCCGACCGCTCTTACAGAGGACCTGGGTTCGATCCCCAGCACCCACATGGTGGCCGAGAACCGTCTGAAACTCCAATTCCAGGAGAACTCCAGTTCCAGGGGAATCTGAGACCCTCTTCTGACCTCCGCGGCATAGCACGACACGGGTGCACAGACCTGCATGCAGACAGTACATTGATACACATACAGAAATAAAGTTTAAAAAAAAAAAAAAAAAAAGAACATCCATTGGGGCTGGAGAGATGGCTCAGCAGTTAAGAGCACTGGGTACTCTTGCAGAGGATCAGGGTTTGATTCCCAGCAGCCACACAGCAGCTAACAACCATCTGTAACTCCAGTTACAGGGGATCTGATGCCCTCTTCTGACCTCCATGGGCATTGCACAACACAAATGCACTTTCATACATGCAGACAATACACTCATATATGGCCATGATAAATGGCCGTGGTGGGGTAGAGGTGGGAGGACAGATGGCTCAAATGGTCTAAAACTGATTGTAGTGGCTGTTACAGAACTCTGAATATACAAAACCCCGCTGAATTTTAGATTTTTAAGTGGGTGAATTTTTATGGTGTGTGATTCATATCCTAACAAATCTGTTACATACTGTACACACACATCAACTATGAACATAAAATACTATTTGACAACTGTAATCTATCACATGGCTAAATAACCTCTTTTTAAAGGAATACACAATTTCCAGATAATGCTAGGAATATTTTCGTCTTTAGCTGTGTCAAAATTTGTATTTTGTAGAGAATCTTACAGCTGGAACGAGAATCACTGGCACAGAAGTGAGCTCTGTGGAAAGCCATTCCTGAGCTTCCTACTTCCTCAGCCTCAAGCGGTGACTTTAAAATTTTGGTATGTTTAAACCCCATTACAATGCCAAGCAGAGGGTAGGAATCACAAACGTGCATTTTGGACAAATCACCCCCAGCCCAAGGTGCCTGTAGTTCAGCAGTGTGAGGACACCCTGGGATGAGGAGGCCCACCTTCTAGAGCAAAACTGGGTTCCTTGGAATCATGGGGCTGACAAACCTGGCATTGGTAGGTGTGTCATGATAGCAAGTGTGCTGTGTTTTCCTCTGCCTGTAGGAATTCTTGCCTTCAATTTCACAGGCTTTTGGGAGATTTTCTCTTTTTTGTGTTTTGTTTTTGGTTTTTTTTTTTTTTTTTTTTTTTTTTTTTTTTTTTTGTTTTTTTGGTCTTTTCGAGACAGGGTCTCTGTAGCCCCAGCTGTCCTGGACTCATTCTGTAGACCAGGCTGGCCTTGAACTCACAAAGATCCGCCTGCCTCTGCCTCCCAAGTGCTAGGATTAAAGGCGTGCGCCACCACGCCCGGCTTGGAAGATTTTCAAATTATGCTGCTTAGCATGTCAACCTTTGTGAGAGGAAATTCATCAACTTCTTGAGGCCCACAGACAAAGATCTAAAGCCTTGTGGTCACTTCTAGACTGTGCTTTTGCCTGCTTTAGAGAGAACTATTAGATTCCAGAAGAAAAGTATATATCCAGTGGGTAAAATCCAGAGCTTAAAATGCATAACAAGTTCAGCTGGGGGTTCTCAGCTATGGAGCACCGACAGCTGGGGGTTCTCAGCTATGGAGCACCGACAGCTGGGGGTTCTCAGCTATGGAGCACCGACAGCTGGGGGTTCTCAGCTATGGAGCACCGACAGCTGGCTTTCACAACCCAGTTGTTTCCTGTCTCTAAACAGATAGGCATTTTTCCCCCCACAGTGAGAACTTCACCTCCTACTCCACCTTCTACTTCCCATATCAAAAGCACCCTCTGCCCTATCTGTGAAGAAGAAATCTGAGCTGGGACAGCAAGGTGAAGTGGCATCTGGGAGAGGAAATGGTGATCATGAAAGATTACTGCCTTCCAACCGCAAGTGTAACCAATCTATCTGTTTGGCTATAAGGGAGAAGAAAGGAGGACTGGAAACAATGATAAACTCTGCACTAGAATTTTAAAATTTTTATTGTGAAGCACTAGGTAGAAGGTGGTACAGAAAATGATTCCTGAAAGAAAAGCAGACCCATTGGTTGTTTGGCTGCAGAGACCAACAGGGAAACATAGGCAACAGAGGTCGCATGACTCTTCAGTGGTCACAGGGGGTGAATGACAGAGAAAAGGCAGCTGTGTGAACCCAAGACTTCTGCATTCGATCTTAGCCAAAAAGGCCAAAAAGCAATTCCAAGTTTTCTGGCTACTTGTTCACTGAAAATAACGAAGGAAAACTGCAAACAAGTGCATTGGAGGAAAGAAAAGAGCAGAAAAATGCTTCCTGGCCCAGAACCTTCCTGACGCTCCTTTAATTTGATGCTGCTTATCAATGCTGACCACTTAAGCCCCATGCAGAAAGCTCTGTATGATGACTCCTGGCACAGAATAACCATCTCCACTGTGTCCTGCCGACAGCCCTGACCGGCCCCTTTGGAGGCTCTCTGCCCTCCTGATCAAGACACTCACTGAGTCTCAGCTTCTTTGCCTAAATCCCTGGGGACATGTTTCCCTGATTCACTACCAAGAGTAGGGTTGACTATTCTACATGGTAAGTACCTGTCAGCATCATTTGAAGGCTATGGCAATGTCAAATTTCAATGGTTATGTTTATCCAAAATGAGAAAAAAATCAGCTTAACCTAAAACTGCCATACTGCTTCAATTAAGGAAAAAAAAAAAAAAATATATATTATATATTATATATATAATAGTATATGTTGTATATATATACACCTATATATTCAATCAGACCAAGTTATCAAAGAAATATATATATACATATATATATATATATATATATATATCTCAATCAGACCAAGTTATCAAGAAAGCAAATAAAATAGATGTTAAGTTGCCTCAGCATGCAACTTCAAAATGTAAGAACAGACTCTTCTAAGCTAGACGGAACTGGAAAAGTCAGCTAATCTTAGCTAGATGGTCTATATGGACTCTGAAGATCCCAAACAAATGGCCATCTATGCACACCAGGCATCAATCCTTGCTGCACAGTCAGCCTCTTCACCTGCCCGCCTTTTAAAGGCTCTCCCTCATGTCCAATCAAAATCCATCTCATGAGGGGTCTCTGCTGCCCCCTTTCACTATTGAATGCCAGAAAGAATGGAAGTGATCTAGGGAGATAAAAGATGGTGGCAAGCCACCATATCTGTCTAGACCTCATTAGACACTGATAGTTCTGGAAGACACTTGTTTTTTCACGTTTTTCAAATTTCTAGTAAAATGAAAACCAACCTCTTGCAAATATTTTTACTCTGTAAATTAAAAGGTTTTACTAAACACATCTGAAAAGAGTTTATTATGGTATGGAATTTGTTTGAGCCCTCTGGGTTTTCTCTCTCATTTGTACCTCAAGGGCCAGAACAACAGAAGGCGGCTGGTAAAGGCTCACGAGAGTAGTTAATTCTCAGAGGAGAAAAGCAGAGAATGCCGGGAGGCACATCACAAATGTCCCCTTAATGTTTATTAAACCAACAGCAGTGTTTTGGGTAAATCTTATTAACGGAATACACAGAGTTCTGGCAAATAAAATTTTAGCTTATTTACATCAGATGTGCCTACAATCCTCATTTTTATTAAAAGGACAATAAGCATTCAGTTGAAAGGCTTGGAAATGGCATATTAGTTGATTATTATGTATTACTTTTCTATCATTTTAGATGTCAAACNATATATATATATATATATATACTCAATCAGACCAAGTTATCAAGAAAGCAAATAAAATAGATGTTAAGTTGCTCAGCATGCAACTTCAAAATGTAAGAACAGACTCTTCTAAGCCTAGACGGAACTGGAAAAGTCAGCTAATCTTAGCTAGATGGTCTATATGGACTCTGAAGATCCCAAACAAATGGCCATCTATGCACACCAGGCATCAATCCTTGCTGCACAGTCAGCCTCTTCACCTGCCCGCCTTTTAAAGGCTCTCCCTCATGTCCAATCAAAATCCATCTCATGGGGGTCTCTGCTGCCCCTTTCACTATTGAATGCCAGAAAGAATGGAAGTGATCTAGGGAGATAAAAGATGGTGGCAAGCCACCATATCTGTCTAGACCTCATTAGACACTGATAGTTCTGGAAGACACTTGTTTTTTCACGTTTTTCAAATTTCTAGTAAAATGAAAACCAACCTCTTGCAAATATTTTTACTCTGTAAATTAAAAGGTTTTACTAAACACATCTGAAAAGAGTTTATTATGGTATGGAATTTGTTTGAGCCCTCTGGGTTTTCTCTCTCATTTGTACCTCAAGGGCCAGAACAACAGAAGGCGGCTGGTAAAGGCTCACGAGAGTAGTTAATTCTCAGAGGAGAAAAGCAGAGAATGCCGGGAGGCACATCACAAATGTCCCCTTAATGTTTATTAAACCAACAGCAGTGTTTTGGGTAAATCTTATTAACGGAATACACAGAGTTCTGGCAAATAAAATTTTAGCTTATTTACATCAGATGTGCCTACAATCCTCATTTTTATTAAAAGGACAATAAGCATTCAGTTGAAAGGCTTGGAAATGGCATATTAGTTGATTATTATGTATTACTTTTCTATCATTTTAGATGTCAAACCTTTTTGAAAGCATTACACAGTACACTTTAAAGTGTTCCAGCTTCATGTAAGTCTAATTTTACTATTTTACACCATTCCCATAGTAAAGGCCTTCAGTCTTGAAAATCATTTCAAATCCTTTGTGCACCAGGTGAAGTCTAAAACAATAAGGAAAACGAAGGAAAAGCTTAAGAGTTCAAGTCATCATTTTGATAAAACTCTTTCTTTGACAGGCTACAAACCTCTACTCATCTGCAGGAATTAAATATTTAAGTTATTTAATTTAGTGCATTTTAGATAAACATTTGCCAAAGATAAACAGATTTATCGTTGCTTGATTCAAACTTAACAACCACTAAAGTCAAAGATGTAAAGTTCAAAAATACATTGCTCCATTCAACAAGAGAACTTATTCCCAAACGATGAATAATCTTCACATATTTATTCTTGATTATGCCAAGTGATAATAAATATCCCTCCTCTACTCCTCACCAAATTCTCTACTTTCATTTCCTGTCACCTACCCAAGAGTGAGGTCAGACTCACCCTTAACTCTGCTTATTTTTTACTATGTCATCAAACAGACACACACACACACACACACACACACACACACACACACACACACATGCCCCAAATGGTGAGGCTGTTTGAACTATACCTGGGATCACTCCTCAGGAGTACCTAAGACATATCTATATGTGCCAAACATTTCATCCTAGAAAGTCAGGATCAGACTTGACAGGGAAGACAAGTTACACTGGAGCAGCCAGAGCAGAGGCGATGGGAGAGGCGACAGGAAACAGTACCCGCCCATGACGTCCACTCTCTACCTCAGATAACAGTCCTTCCATCTGTCTTTGAAGAATCACTTTTCTACCACAATCCATGGGGTTCTCAGGGTGTTCTCCACATATAGTTCAAGGGGTGAGCCAGGCCAAGCAAGAATCAACAAGAAGTTGGAGTTGGAGAGGTGGCTGTTCTTGCAAAGGACACGGGTTCAGTTCCCAGAACCGACATGGCTGTTAACAACATGGAACACCAGTTCCAGGGGAGCTGATACACTCTTCTGCCTTCTGTGGGAACTGCATGCAAGGGCGCACTTACAGGCATGCAGGCAAAACCCTCCTACACATACAACATATTTAATTTTTTAAAAAACTCCAATTCCAGGAGAACTCCAGTTCCAGGGGAATCCGAGACCCTCTTCTGACCTCTGCAGCGTTGCACGACACGGGTGCACAGACCTGCATGCAGACAGTACATTCATACACATACAGAAATAAATTTTTAAAAAATTTAAAAAAGAATTAAAAAAAAAAAAAAAGCCAACAAGAAGCCATTCTGGGATTCTTGCTGGAGTGGTGGAGAAGGAGCTGTGTATAGCGGCACTCTGCTCTGCCGTGCTGAGCGGTCAGCCAGTTAACCGGGAATTGCCAGTCTCTGTCTTGCTGCCACTGAGGGTGAGGTCTCTTTTGCCCATCATCAGTATCTAAAATGTTCCCTTTCCCTAGACTTTAGTGGACACATGGCTGCCTGTGTGGAAACTGCATTTTCCAGTAGGTGCAGCACCATTCTGGCCATGTGACTACATTCCAACCAATGAGACATAAGAGGAATGATGTGTTATAGTTCCAGGTTGTAGCCCTGTAGGAAATGGGCATGTTTTCCCTTTAGATTTTCTCCTGGCTGCCAGAAATGGAACAAAGCCACCTGGGATCCACCTGGGATTCACAGGAAAGAGTTAGATGAGAGTGTAGAAGAGAAATCCCAATGGCTTATCTTTGGGCTGTTATAGCAAAGAAATAAATCACTTTTTGTTGTTGTTGTTTTGGATTTTTTTTTTTTTTAGTATTTTTGAGAGAGGGTCTCCCTTTATAAATAAATCACTTTTTAAATTTAATTTTATTATTTTATGTGTATTGAGTATATTGCCTGCATGTATATAAGTGCACCCGTGTCATGCAATGCCTGCAGAGGTCAGAAGAGAGTATCAGATCCCCTGGAACTGGAGTTATGGACAGTTTTTAGCTGTCATATGGGTGCTGAGATTCAAACCCAGGTCCTCTGCAAGAGTAGCCAGTGCTCTTAACAACTGAGCCATCTCTTCAGCCCCACAAACGGGGGGGGGGGGGGATTAAGCCACTACATTTGAGGACCCCTTCCTAACAGCATAGCTGTAACCTTAATTCTTTCCAGCCAGGAAGTGATGCTCACAAAAGGAACCTGAGCTGAGAGCCAGATAACACCCAGTTCTTGAGATCAGAACAGCCTTTCGATGTGGCCACACCCGAAGCCAGCGCTATTGCACATTTTCATTTTCTGAGCCAAGTAGTTCCCATTGCATTCACCCAATTTGAAGTGGGAGTTCTGTTTCGAGGGCCTTATCTGCCATGGAGTGACAATGGCTGACAGGTTGCCACTTCTCTGAATGCCTCCCATCCTAAGCAGCAGCTAGTGAAGCTAACCCTTGCTTTCTGAGCTAATGGTTGCCTTTCTGAGTCACCACTGAGCAGAAGCCAAGGCAGCTGTTCTGCCTCCTCACAAAACTTGTAAATTAAAGGCATTCTAGGGGTCGACTTCTATAAAGGAAGCTCACTGTTTCTATAAAGCAGTGTTTCAAAAACTCGAATGTGCTTATGAGTCACTAGGAATCTTGTTAAAATGCAAACTGCAATTGAGTAAGGCTCAGCAGGGCTCCAGACACTAGGTTTCTAACAAGCTCCCGTAGGATGCTCCTGATTGCTGCTCTGGGCCACACTTTGGCTAGCAAGGACCAAAAGCATCAGCCCCTGAGTCTAAATGTGGGAATTACCCAGACAACTGCACAAATTTAAACCAGTGTCTGGGTCCCACAACCAGGGACTCTCATTCAGTACTGCCAGGGCTGTGAGGGATGAGAACCAAGGGTCTGCTGTTTTTAAACATTAGCTCACAGCAGAATCCCCTGAAAGAATTTTCAGCTGCAGCCCAAAGTGTGGTTCCCACTATACATGGCACCTTTGGGTCATGAGACTGCATTCAGGCCAATGGGATGGATGTAAGAAGAACGACTTGTGGGTGTAGAGGGAGGTGCAGAATCTGTTCCCAGGTGAGGCAGATGCTACTGACTCATCACATTGGGAGCCACAGGCTCAGAGATGGGCATACCTGCTCTGCCTCCGAGGCCAAATGCCCATTGAGAAAAACACTGCTACATACCAATTATATTACATCAATGCTGCAGGATATTGACCTCTCAGGGACACACTGGGAGGGGTGAGAGAGAGAAATGCCATTTCCACTCACTTCTAAGACTAAGCTATATACATAGCTTAATACTTTTGGAAAGCATACAATTACCCCCTGTAAACAGGAATATTATATTTCATTATAGACACCCAAACGCACTTCATTTCTAAGCCTCCGGACCACCATGAAGAGCTCATATTAGCAGCCTCCTCACACCCCCTTCCCAACTCAACTTTAAGACAGATACATATTGACTGGCAGTTTCTAAACAGTTAACATTTTAATATCATCCTGCAAAGCAATTTTTAAAAGCTTTGAGAAATCCACAATTTTCATGCAAGGGCTTTCTGTCCCCCCCACAGTCAATTAAAGATATCCCCTGTTTGATTTAACAGTTGGAAATTGTGGCTTTTAGACTTGAATGGGGGCACGCATGCTCCCAAATTAGATATGTGAGCAAAGTAAACTATGAATAGATTAGATAACCGGCTGCTACTTTTCTGCTGAAGTGAGAACTAAAGGCAACTCAGATGTTTTGTTTCCAGCACAGCCTGAAGCCCCATCTTCCTTCTTCAGCTGGAAACGAACAACAGTGCTGCCTAGACTGAGGGCGTATTCACTCATGTGCAGGTGCGCCTGTATGTAGGGGTGCATCTTCATGAGGAGGGCAGAGGTAAACCTCAAGTGTCATTCCTCAAGAGTCATCCACCTTGTATTTTACACAGTGTTTCTCATTAGCCTGAACCCTTCAGGTTAGGCTAGCCTGCCTGGCCATGGAGTCCAGGGGTTCAAATGGACTCTATCTTCTCAGAGCTGGGATTACAAGCATGTACCACTGTGTCCAAATTTTTTATGTGGGTGCTGGGAATTGAACTCTGGTCCTTGTGCTTACGAGGCAAGCACTGTTTGAACTAAGCCACTTTCCCAGTCTTGTTTTGATTCCTTTTTATAAAATATATTCCTTTGTCAAAATAAAGTTAATTTCTAAATGTATCACCTTTTGTCTTAAGAGCTCTCAGATGTATCATAATTTGAGGAAACAATTATCGAAAGAGTACAGCCAGCAGGTATCCATATCCATGAGAAGGAAAGAGAAGAAGGAGGGTGAAAGGGATCAAGGTTAAACCCTTTCTTGTGCTTCAGCACAGGAGCCTCGCAAAGCCATTGCATCCCCGGGTCCCAAAGGAGATAGTCTTATGGGCTAGAGGACACTCTAGGCAAGAGGAGATCAAAAATCCACCTCAAGTGGAGATTTTCAAGTCTTCTCAAACATGTGACTCACCTGGGGCATGTCCACAAAACCAAGTGCTGGGCCCCCCACCTTTGCGGACTCCAGTCCAGAGCCCAGTTTTTATAAGATCTCTAAATGACTAGGCAGTTGGAAGATAGAGTCTCATTATGAAGCCCAGACAGGCCTTGAACTCATCATTCTCTGGCTTCTTTTGGCCTCCTGATTAAAACTGGCATTACAAGCATGAGCCACCATGCTCAGTGCCCCAAATGAACGTAATGTGTAGCACAAGTCGAGACAACTGCTCTACGATAAACTTTTCCCCACCTGGAAGAGAAGCTTATTGAGGTGAAAACACTCCTTCCTTCCACCCAAACAGCTGACTCCATGCAGGATTCTGTTCTGAGTGCTCGATGCTGGTATTAACTCCTAACCCTCCCAGCATCTCTGTGAGGCGGCTACAAGAACTAACAGCCTTCTTACAGATGAGGTGCAGACAACTTACACAACCTGCCCACATCACAGGCAGAAATTGGCAGACCTGGAATTTAAGGAGATTCCCACTGTAGTTGGGGGTACAGCTCAGTGGGGAGCACTTGCCTAAATTGCACAAGACCTTGAGTTAAATTTCCAGCACCAAAAATAACTAAAGTGATTACTACAAATTCTACCCCATAGCTTTCCCATCACCACACAGACAGAAGCCATCAAGGCAAAATGTTAGTAAAAAAACCTGGAATCCCAGTAGCCTAAAGAGTTGGGCTAGCCAAAGCAAATGAAGGAGCTGGGACCTTGTTTATCCCAGCATGTACCCATTAGGCTGCATTAAAATGGGATGGGATGCTGAAATCCTTCCATTACTCTTTTGAGGGATTATCACATCATGGTAGGATTGTTGACTGAAAGCCAGAAAAACTGAAGATCTAAGTGTGTGTGTGGGGGGGGGGCAGGGAGGGCTGTAAAATGTAGCCCTGGCAAGTAACACAGGCTGGCAGTCAGGAAATAATCACAAATAATTAATGAAAAATGTGTATATCACAGTTCCAGAGCCAGAGAAGAGAGGGGTCTTCCTCAATATTATTGCCCTTCGATAAATTCTTCTTTAAAATGTCATCCTACAAACTTCTTTTCTGGAAATGCCAGAAACAAATGTATTTATGTGATATAAAGATGTAAAAAAAGCTGTCTTCAAGAGGAAACTGGTGAAAGAACAGACTAATCTACTTCCAGTACTGAAAAAAGGAATTTCAGGTGTGGGGGACTTCTACCTGGACCTTAGGCACCCCAGACTCTCCCATTGTACAGCACTGACTTATTTTTAATATAAAAATCCGAAGAATGTTCTTTATCGCTCAATTGACAATAGCTGCCTCCCCACCAGCAAGAAAAAAGCAGTATTAATTCACAAGGCCTTTGTGTCTAGCCCTAATGCATATCTCCAGAAAGCTTTTATCTCCACAGTATTTTGAGGATTTACAAATCAACTTGATTTAGTTCCTGATCTTTCTGGATCCTACAAATCCCAGGGCTCTTTTTCTCATAAGTAGCCAGAAGGTTCAGGAACAAGCAAAGAGATTAGCTTGAGTAGAGCTTTCACAGGAAATAGGGAAGTTATCTAAATACCACCTTAAAATATTCATGTTATCTGAAACACATGAACCACATTGATGCTGTATATTACAAATAATTTTTGGTGTTTCTGTTCTTCAAACATGTGCTAGGCACAGGTGTATTGGGTGCTGAATGAGTGAGGATAGGTTCAACACAGAATGCTACCACTCAGCCAGCTGTGGCATCTCAGCCAAGTTGCTAAACCTCTCTCAATGTATCCACTTTTAAAAGTCAATTCCTAGGCCTTTGAGATAGCTCAACAAGTAAAGGCAATGACCACCAATCCTGACAACCTGAGCTCAGTCCTCAGAATTCACACCTCAGAAGGAGAGAACTGACCTTCAGGTTACCCTCTGACCTCCATGCACATACCATGGATGCACATGCTCCTCATGACATAAATAAACAAACAAACAAATAACAAAACAAGACACAGATGTGTGTGATGGCACATGCCTATAATGCCTGGACTAAGGCAGAGCACCACAAAGTTCTAGACCAACATGGGCTACATTACCAAAACACTATCTGAATAAACCACAATGAATTAATTAATTAATTTTTAAAATTCCAGCTCTAACATCCATTGTTACAAGGCTTGAAAATGCAGGATCCATGAGAATGCAATGAGAATTGCCCCAACATGGCTAAGATCTTTACCTAAACTGACCATGTAAAGAACAGCCATCACCTGTAGGGACCCAAAGCGTACACAACATGGATTATTTAACAGGAAAAAAAATAATAAAGTTTATTTCTTCTTTGACATAAATGTCAACAGATTCTAAGCAAGTCAACATAATTTCTTTTTCTTTGTGCTTTCTATATATTTTACCACTCTGTTGTCTTTCTTTAAAAAGCAACTAGAAAGAGCTGGAGAAGAACAGTGCTCACATAGTAGCTAACTCCAGTTCCAAGGAGTCTGACACCCTCTTCTGGCATAGCATAACACAGGTGCGCTTATATGCAGGTAATACACTCATAAACATAGAACAAAAAAAGTAATTTTGAAAAAGCAGATAAGTGAAAGACAAAAGTCATTAGTACAATTTCTGATTTTTTCCCATCACATGGAGAAACTTCATGGAAAGTTTTGTTCTTCTAGGAAAGTGGTGAGTTTTCTTCTGTAAGGGGTCCTTCTTTCTGGGTTGTAGCATTCTGGCAGTTTTGATTACTAGATATGTCCAACTGGACTCAGACAAAAACTGATCCATAGTTTATATACCATATCTATATTATACATAGGTCTAACTCAATTTCCACTCCCCTAAATAATCAAAAAATAGATAGCAGCTGCTTGATAGTAAACTCCATATCATAATTTGTTTTTGTTGTTGTTGTTGTTGGTGGTGGTGGTGGTGGTGGTCGTCTCTCTGTTTTTTTGTTTTGAGACAGGGTCTCCCTTTAGTCCCAGCTGGCCTGGAGCTAGCTATGTAGACCAGGCTGGCCTTGAACTCACAGAGATCCGCTTGCCTCTGCCTTCCGAGTGTTGGGATTAAAGGTGTGCGCCACCACACCTGGCCTAAGATGGTTCTTAGCCACCATATGAGTGCTAGGAATCGAACCTGGGTCCTCTACAAGAGCAGTCAGTGTTCTTAACTACTGAGCCATCTCTCCAGCCCCATAATTTGTTTTTAATTTGCAAAACCAGCCAAGAGCTTTGTCCTTGATAGGTGTATAGTAATACATGCTAACTGTTTCAGACCAATAAAACAAACAAAAAAGTAATTCAATAACTAATCAGGATAATTATAACATCTAATCAAATAAAAATATCATGGACAAATGACTTTAGAATTGGGACATAAAGTTAAAATTTTAATTCATTAGAAGCTTTGGATGACTTTCTGTTTATAATATAAGGCGCCAAAGTTGGCCTTCTTTAAGCATTTTACAATTATAATCCCAAATGCTACTCTCAGTTTTCCAGTCTTAACCATTTCTCGGCTTGCATGCAAGTGCAGTGTGTGCTTTACTTAGGTGTGGTTTGAGAAACATGATGATGCTGATGAGAAAAAGAAAAGGTATAACTCAGAAACCCAACACCCTGATAAAAACAAATAAACAAAGAAGCTGGTCCTAAATTCCTGACACTGTATGTCCATTGGTGTCAAGGGTCAGAATGCAAATGAGAAATGCAGCCATACCCATACATATTTATATAAATGTATGTATGCAAAATTATACATTTTATAAACTTTTATCAGAGACTTATTTCAGAATCATAAAACTTAAGGAAAAGAAAAACAAATTTAAAGTACCTACTAAATATATCGGTGGCAGTTTCATGTTGGAAAATACTAAAGCTAATCTTCAAAGTAACACGCCTTTAATCCTAGCACTCAGGAGGCGGAGGCAGGTGGATCTTTGTGAGTTCAAGGCCAGCCTGGTCTACAGAGTGAGTTCCAGGACAGCTGGGGCTACAGGGAGACCAAAGTAACAATAACCAAAAATCTATAAGCCCCAGTTTTATATTAAAAAAAAAAAAAAGCTTGGCGTCGAAAAGAAGCTTCCCTGGGTCACATGGCTTTAAGTAGTAACACCGGAAACTGACTCCGGACTTGTGGACCTCTAAAGTCTTAAACATGATCTCCTACATTAGTGTTCCTTCAGAAGAGCAGCAAACAGAGGCCTGATAATGCTTGAACTGCAACTCCATGTGAATTAAAATCTATGTGTTACAGCCCTGCTTTTATGGGACTCTTACACACATGTCACTCATACAAGACTGTTGCCTAACAACTTTATAAACAGTACCCTTTTGGTTCCTAAACATGTCAAGTGAATTATGTCCTTGGCACAGATGTACTAACCCTAATATAGTAAACCTTCCATTAACCAGAATTTAAGGACCATTGTCTGAAACATTTTTTTTTTCGTGCTTTTAGCAGATGAGTTTCTGTGTCTGTTTAGACAACCATATTGTTATCTCCCTTGAACTGTTAATAACTGCATTGCTTTTCTGATGTCCAGACATTCCTTGGATAAATCTTATATGGACTCACTGCTGTTCATTTAATGAATGCTATGGTGGATTTAACTTGGCAATACCTATTTAAAATCTTGGCATCTGTGGTACATGAAACTGACCTATAGATTTGTTCTCTTGTACTTTACTCTTCTGATTCTGACACAGAGTAATGCTAACCTCATACAATGAAAAAAAAAACAATATTCTTTCATTTTACAAGAACCAGAACAACATTATCTGGTTCTTCAAGGACCTGCCATACTTAATAGTAAAACCTTCCAGAACTGGGGCCATTTTTTTTTTTGAAGAGGCAATTATAGATTCACACCCAGTTGTAAGAAATAATCATCAAGATCCCTCATGCTGATTGGCTGTTTTCCCCTGCTGGTAACATTTATAAAACCATAGTAAATACCACAATAAGGATATTAATATGAGACATAAATTTTATTCTGATTTCTCTAGTTTACTGCATTGATGGATATGTGTTTGTGTGTGTGTGTGTGTGTGTGTGTATGTGTTTAGTTCTTTTAGCTCTATACAACTCTATCACATGTGTAGGTCTGTGTGAATAAAGAAGATAATGTACATAGGTGTAAATGTTAATAGATCTAGATATAAAGTTAAATAACCAGTGTCTTACTACACGTATGTTCAAACCTCATTTTTGTTCTATTATAAAATCTCCATGTTATTCACATTCTTCAAATACACTTTTAATGGCTGCATGAGATTTAATGTGCATCAGGAGCTTCCATCTAACCATCACTTTATTATTGTGTACTCAGGTTGTTTTCAATTTTAAATTATAAGTAAAGCTTTAATGTGTGCATTTAGAAGCACTGTTTATCCAGCTATGATTATTTCCTCTGGACAGATCTGTAGAGGTGAAATTACTGGAACAGATGGGCTTTTCATATCTAGCACTTACATATTTGCCCAGTCTATAAGGAACATTTTATCAGTCAAAAATAATAAATAATATATTTTGTATCATCAGTCACTTGTAGAGAAGAGCTGAGTTCTAATGTAGGCCCAGTATCTCAACATAGAGCTAGTCTATCCCAAGAGAGGGAACCAGGCTCCACCATGGATGTCCTGAACCCCTCGGGTGGATGTTTATCAGAGGAGCCCATGAGATGTGTGCTCCCTAAGAAGCAGGAAAACAGGAACTGTAACTAACATATGACACCTGGCATACAAATTCCAGATGCTAAAAGCTCACATCTGCTTTACCTCACAAAATCCTGGTGACTTATTTTAGTATAGTTTTATAGATGTGAAAACTAAAATCTCAACAGTATTTATGCTTACTACTTAAAGCTATGTGACCCAGGGAAGCTTCTTTTCAACTCCAAGCTTGTTTATTTTTTAATATAAAACTGTGGCGTATAGATTTTTGGTTATTGTTACTTTGAAGATTAGCTTTAGTATCTTCCAACACAAAACCTGAACAATGACCACACCAATCAACCTGCCACTGTGGATGGGGGAAAGTTCATAAGGTCCCATTCCTCGATGAAGAGCTACAGGCAATAAAGGGCTGTAAGACAGGAAGAATCAGTTTTCCCCAGGAATAGGCTCCCTGATAGGTTATCCAGTCCCAAGTTGTCAGCCCTAAACAAATGAGTACCAGTAAATGGACTCAATAGATTGTGTATGTGTATGTATGTATTTGTGTATGCAAATGCGTGTGTCTAACAATAATAATTAAAGAAGAGGTCATGAAATTGAGAGAGGGCCACGAAAGAGTTGGAGGGTGATAAGGAAAGGTAGAAAATATCTAAATATGGTATTCATATATTAAAGTCTCAAAAGATTTAAAAAAGAAATAAAGATTTTAAAAAGCACCCAACATTACACAGTAAAGGTATACTACTTAAGCCAATCTCAATGCCGGGTCCAGGCTCTGATCAGGAGTCCACACTGCCAGAGCATCCTCATTGAGATTCCTGCTCACATACACTGCAGCACTCAAACCAGACTCCAGTGCTGAAGAGGGAACTAGTGGAGGGAGCATGTATTGGGGCCCACAGCCTCCAAATGTCACCAGCGAGTCATGCTGTTCTCTGTCTAGAATGCAAGTGAATTCCACTGGATCAGCTGGTCATGATGCTGTGCTAACTAGTTTGCCATAGAAATGTATGGGAAACCTCTACAGGTCGGGCCCCCGACCAAGTGTCCAGAGCAATGTAACCCATCAATCCCAGTGCATGATGAAGTGCTATGTTCAAATCAATGGATCACTATTGGCTATTAGAAATTATTTACTTTTCTGTAGTGTGTAAGAATTCCTTGCTTCAGTATAATAGTAAACTCGGAAGTATTTCACTTTAAAATTTTGTGCATAAGCACATATAATTTTGATTTTTTTCATTAAAAAATGAAATGTTTTAAAAATAATTATTTGGCAAGGGCTTAGTAATCCCATATTAACTGGGCTAATTAGAACATTCCCCCAGTCACTGAACTCCCTCAAAGAAGAGAAAAAATATATTAAGGGCAGAAAGTTTCTCAAATTCAGTGCCATCATTTTCTGGAGGGCCCCACGGGGATGCGATGGCAACAGCATCCACACAGTGGCATTTGTACCCAGCACTAGATGCCATGCCACACTTTACTTTTCTTTCAAATCTAAGAAAAAAATATTCAAAAGTATATATTTAACTTTTTCTTTTCTTGTAATTTTCCTTCAATAATTTCACATCTTGTTCCATGTGTCATTTTCCCCCTGAGACTCCTTGTATTCACTGCACACTGAGTACCAGCATGATGTGTGTTTAATGTACCTGTACAATCTGCACCAAAGAAAAAGAAACATCAGAATGCTTCATAGAGGTCACACTGTCTCTGCATCTTTGAAACACTTTCATGAAACAGATTCAACAGTAGAGGAAAGAAATTTGAAACCATGTCTTTAAGGACAGATAATATATATATATATATATTATATATGTATATGTATATATTAGCTAGGAGGCCAGGCTATGAATTACCAGTCTTCATTTTCCTGAAACCTCCAAGAAGACTTCAAGGCTTCTCTCCTTCTTCCAGTCTTACTAATGCTCTAAGATACTCCACGGAAGGAACTGTATTTACAATTCTGTTTCAAACCTGTCCCTTCCCATTTGGAAGCATGGCCCTTTATCCCTGTTGCCAAAGCTAAATCTGCCCTAGAAAGAGGACTGTCCAAGTGACTGTGATTTTCTTTAATAGAAGTATCTGAAGCTCAGACAGCTAAAAGCAGAGGTTCCCCATGATTCTACCCTGAAAAATTAAAATTCTTCCTTTCCAGGTCCCAGACTTGCACATTCATGGACATCCCTGCCATTCACATTACATGCTAGCAGCACACCAGCATGTGACAGAGACCCACCCTCTCTTTCCAATAAGCTGGCATCTCAGCTGGGCTGAAGAACAGAGCAAGTGCAAACGTGCACTGTTTACGGCTGGGACTGACTGTGTCTGTCTTCTTGATGCTTCCAATCACTCCCGCTGTGTTGATGAGGCTAGGGCAGGAAGAACTCAGAGCTGGCAAACTGGCCTAAGTCCACTTGGAGCTGCTGGATTTGATGGACCCCTAGCATACTGCCATCAGTAAGCAGGGCAAAACTGAGTTGAGAAGTGGCCACTTATCTACATCAGTGCCCTCCAGCACCCATGTTTAAAGTCTCAGCATCAACAGTGTTTTTACTGACCCCTGTCCGAGCTCAGTATTTCTCAGAGCAGAGTTATGGAGATACCACCCCCTCCCCTCAGATGATGACAGTCTTGATAGGAGAGACGCATAAGTTCTTAAAGAAAATCTCACAGGGCTTTTGTACTTCATAGCCAAGAAAAGAGGCCATGAGAAGGAAGGCAGACAGAACCTTTGTGGGCTATTCCCAAGTATCTCCACTGGATTCTCAGGACAGTCAACGGTCCCACTGTAAAAACATCTTGAGGTTCAATTCACTCACAGTAATGCTCTTTTTAAATGGCTCGGAACTGTGGTGTCTCACTGAATAAATAGCAAAGCACCAACACTGGAATCTAGACTTGTCCACCTCCCAACCCCAAGTCATTTGTGATCTGGCCCCAGCCATAGCTGAGAAATCTGGAAGAGATCCAGGACAGCCCATAATTATGGGGTAACCTGTGATTCCCAAGTGTGGCTAACTCATTACAAGCATCAGAGATGCTTTACAAAAGATGCAAATTATCCCGAGACCACCACCGCACTCACCCAGCCTCTGATAGGGCCCTAAGATCTGTACTTCATAAAGTTCCATTGATTCTGTCAGTCTGCCTTAATATTTACAGGAGCTTAAAAAGAGGGGCTGTGGTTGGAACAGTCATGAAAAGCTACTTGAAGCTTAGATTTATTTCACAGAACCTCAAAGGAAGAATCCTACAAAGTGATCATGACAGTGACCAGGAAAAGAGGGGCTTAGAAAGCAGCACCAGCATGAAACAGCTTACAAATTCAGCCAAGGCCTGTAGACTCCATACTAGGACAGCGAGGACATGCGGACATTTCTGGGCCACCAGCAAAACCCTGAGCAAGCCAGTACTAGGTCAAGAATCCTAACTATACAGCTATTGATTTAGATGTATAATAAGCTAGCAAATCCCCAAGAAAGAAAAAAACTGGAAGAAAAGCTACATGGATCCCTAGAACAAAAGTTCCAAGAAAGCAAAGACTTGCAGGCTTTGCACTGCTTAATCCTCAGCACCAGCAGGAAGATTCATTTGCTGAATAAATTGTAAGTGAAATGCACAGGTGGGTTTGGAGGATGTGGAATGGATGGAAACCATGATCGATGAGTCAGTGATTTCTTCACAACTCAAATCCAAAGGACTAGACTTAAAATGATACACTGGCACAGTGCTCTACTTAAATAAGATGGTCTTGTTTTCAGCAAAGGCTCTTTTCTTATGGCTTGAGCTTTCTTCTGAGGCTTTATTTTGGCTCCTAGTCCATGAAAGAATGAGATGACTTTGATATAATGGAATGCACTGTTGGCACAGGTATGAATGGCTGGTCTTCTTTCTGGCTTGGGAAGGAAAAAATGATGGGCGAGATCTTGTAGCTGGGTTTTCTGGCAAGAGGGGAAGGACAGCCTGGTGGGAACCTCAGCTTAGAGGCATTCCTCCCAGGACCTGCTGGGTGGCAGCCAGCAGACATGCCAGCAGTACAATGGCTTGACTAGACTCGCAGTAAACCTTAATGACAGAGCCAGCTGGGCTCTGTGTGGCCAAGTTAGCCTCAGGCCTGACTGTCCCAAGGAGACTCCAAGCTACCCCTGGTCAGGTCTGTGGGGGCTTCCAGAAGCTTGAAAACAAGTTCTTCTCTGGGAAAAACTAACTTTTCAAAAATTCTTTCCCAACTGATGATTATCCAAGGTGGTATTTGAATGATCATGTTACACAATCCACTGGTAGGCTTCCCATTGAAAGGCAGATCAAAACAAGACATACTACCCTGATTTAAATATTACCTAATACATATATGTTTCAAAGTTCACAGAATAACCCATAAATACATAAAATTACTAGTCATTGATTAAGATTAAAAAAAAAACAGATATAACAGGTCCCACAAGCAAGAATCAAAGGGCATACTCAAATTATTTGTGGCCATCATCTTCTGCCTGCCTGGTTTTATCACAGCTTTCCTTCCTAAATGACATTTATCTACTGCTAATATTAAACCGAAAGTCCTTGTTTCTATCAAACTCTTCAGCACAAGTAATCTGGCCCATTAAAAGACAAAATACATTTTTTAAAGAACTGCCAGAAGCTCTAGTATTCCAGCTTTTAATTTCCCTTCTAATGCAAACTTTGCAAAGCCTGGCTTTCATAATGCCTTTCGAGGTAACCCGTAGGTCCAAATGACTTGACAGTCTTTTTTTTTTCATTTACAGACATCTAAGCATGTTTATAAAATTCCACTAGTTCGAAAATGTTTCCTTTCTTCAAACACATTTCCAGTTCAAAGTAGGTGTTTATAGCAGTCTGTACTATATTATGTCTAAAGATAAACAGGCTTGTGGGGAAAAAAAATGGACAGAAAGGCTAGCAGCATGTCAGTACTGCCCCACTCAGCCAGCCTTTCCCTTAGCCATCCTCCTAGCAGTGAAAGTCCCAAGTTGCCAGTGGAAAGCATTAATGTATCACTAGGAACAGGTTTTCCTGCATCCACAAGGAGGGACCACGAGTTCCTTTCCCCACACAGCTTTGAGCCTTAGTGCTTGGAAAGCTTTTCTCCCCTGTAAGCTAGGCACAAAACTCAAGAATTCATTAACTGCACATATTTTTCCTTTCTCCTTAAAAGAGAGTCTTTGAGCTCAGACAATCACTATTTCTAAATCCCAGGACATCATTGAAATTTCCAAATTAAAATCCAATGTACTGGATATAATGTTCTATAACAGCTAAACTTTTTTTTTTTTTTAAATCAAGCCTTTCAAGTCCAGGTATGCTTATGCTCTTATACATGAAGCAAATAGAGACAGAAAGGTAATTTAAAATGGACTATTAGCCAGTCTGGGTTTTGAAACAGCTTCTACTGAGAAAGACTGACTCACTGCCCAACAAAGACTCCATGCAGGAGTCTCAAGTTGACATTTAAAAAATATCTAATCACCCTTTGGATGATAGTCCAATGGCTGAAAACAGAGTCTGCTCAGTGAAGCTGATCACTCTGAAAACATTCAATTCTCGTTCAACTGAGACAATGTTAGAACCAAAAAAAAAATTCAGATTTCAGGGGAAAACTGGCCTGGAAGAAGAGACACAGGTACATTTCAGGGAAACAAAACATAAGAAAAAACTGTTTCTTTAAAGAGCGTTATCAGACTAGAGCAAAAACTCCAAAGGGCTTGTCTTTCTCCGGAATCCCCAAATAGAAAATTTTCCTAGAAAATCTCTCTGAACAGGACTTTGTGAAGTCTCCCCAACTCCATACAGTAGGAAGCCTCTCCAGAAAAATCACTTAATTAAGTTGTTCCTTTGCCCTGTTTTGCAACAGATGACCAAAGCAATGCTTTCTCAAGTAAACACAAAATCTGTCCACTTTTGTGTACAGCAATACAAAGTTCATAACTACCTGGAACATTACTAATTTCAACGGATTCAACTTCATTTGCCAACGAGAAATAACAGTAAGTCCTGGAACTGTATTTCACAACTCAATCGCGCAAATATCTGTTTATCCTATGCAGTTTCCAGTTCTAAGGGTGCCAGCCGCAAGCAATGTACTTGCTGGTCCACGCAGCAGCGCCCCCGCTGACCACGAATGCTCATCTGCTACTGAATGCCAAAAGGTTTCACAATTCTAAATCCACAGTTCAAAAATGGAAGGGGACTCAGAGGCACAGCTAATGATGTGCAATGTCTTGGAAGGGACGGTTCAGTTAAATGGAATGGGACAAGTTACAAGGTAGCAAAGGAGGGGTTTGGGAAATTGGGAAAGAAGACAGCAGCACTCCCTAACCAGAAAGGCAGCCCCTGGGGCTGCAGACCAATAGAAAAAGATCACTTCCACCTGCCAAGACACAGCTCCTGGCTCCCAGGTAGGGGCGGCAGAGACTGCCACTAGCCTGGGAGCCAGTTCCCGTTAGAGGGCGCTCATGGGGCAACGCAGGGAAACAGGTCCAAGCCGAGAAAAGGACCCAAAGGAGAAATCAAGTGCCCACTGCCAGGCAGGGGAGGGATGCTGGGCTCGGGAAGCCAGCCCTAGCGGAGTGCAGACTTGTACCAGCATGGGGGTGGCAGGAGGGAAACCTTCATCCCAGACACCCTGAGGCCCAGAGCAGTGTCACATGCGATCTCGCTTCACCAGCTTGCAGCACTCCAGGGCCACTGCGTTCAAGTGTCCTCTCTCCCCTAAAGCCCGGGGCCGCCCTCAGCAAGGAAGGTTCTCCGCGGACTGGCGTTCCAGCGGCTGGAACAGATGAGCAAAGCCAGTTCCTCCCTCTCGACTTCTGACTGCGTCTCCACGCAGCGTCAGTCCCTTAGCCCCGCAACAGGGCGCATCAAACACAAAAGAACTTTTATAAACTTTCCTCTATGGACATACGGATTTCTTCAACCTAGCTAGATCCTGTCTTCCCAGGCTTGTATTCAGTCGGGCTGGAAACACGGAGTAGAAACGGAGGGACGCCGCAAGTTTCCCAGTCCTCCCAGGGGCTTGCCCGACGCGAGGTGCGCACCGGATCCCTCGCTGGTCCTTGGCGGTGCTCTGCTGACCCCACCAGTCTTTGCCCTCCGTCCTTCTTGGACAACACTACTAGATTTCCCCAAGGCAAAGAAGTTGGGAGTGAATTCGGGGCCTCTCGTTCCCCCATCCCCGGGGACTTGGGGCACCTCCTGAGATCCGCTCACTTCTGCCCCAGGGGAACCGAATGGAAGAGGGGCAAGGAGTGAAATAGCAAGCCTATTTCTCCCAGCGCAGCGCCTGGGGGTGGCGGATCCCCCAGGTGGCGCTCCGCGGCGACCCGCTGACTGCTCTCGGGGCCCGGACACCCAACACAGCGCACGTCCCCCGCCCGGCCCACTCACCGTCTCCGCGGACACGCAGGCCATCAAGCCCAAGGTGAGCAGGATCCACGCGTGCTGCATATTTCCGGGAGACGCGGCTTGCAACCAGGACGAAACGAGGAAGCCTCCTCTCAGCGCTAGGCGCAGCCCGCGGAGAGGGTCGGCGGAGCGGAGCAGCCTCAGGCAGCGCGGCTGGACTCGGGCTCGACTGGGGCGCTCGCTGCGTCCGCCCGCGCCTGCTTTCGCCACCCGCGCTGCGCCCGGGAAGGCGCCTCCTCACTTGTTGGTGTCCGTCTGCCCTCGACCCGAGTTGCTGCTCCGGGAGGCTGCTTTCCGAAGCTGGTGGTGCTCTCCCCTGTGCTTTGCCTCCTCCGCGGACTCGGGGCGGCTGTCGCGGGGTAGTTTCTGGTGTGAAGGAATCTGTTCGATGGCTGGAAACCGAGCTGCGGCTGAAGTTTGGGGGCAGAGCGGCGGGGACGCGCGGTGCGCGCGGCCAGAGCTCCGAGAGTCTGTGCAGAGCTGCGCCCGGCTGCAGGACTGGTAGCTGAGCCGCTGCGCCCCTCCTCCTGAGCTCCGCCGCCGCCTCCCGGGTCCTCCTCCTCCCGGGTCCTCCTCCTCCCGGGTCCTCCTCCTCCCGCCGCCTCCTCCTCCTCCACCTCCTCCTGGATCCTCCACTTCTCCTGCTCCTTCCTCCTCCCTCTGGAACCCTCAGCTCCTGATTCTTCTCGCCAGCTAGGGAAAGGGGCGGCCGAGTGACTCCGGGATAAACCCGGGAGAAATTCCTACAGGGTTTCACCCGGATTGGCAGCTCCGAGAGCCAGTGGGCGACGCGGCTCTGCGCCTGGCCCTCCGCGAAAGCGCCCCGGCAACCGAGAGCTCTTTCATTTTCTCCTCACTCCCTTTCCTCTGCTCCTTACCTCTCCTCCGCTGTCTTTCCTCCCTGTTTTCTGTCTTTTTTTTTTTTCTTCGCTTTTTCTTCGCTTCGCTTTCTGAAGGAAGATCTTTAAAAGGGAGAAGACAGGCACACTCAGCTTTTTCTGGTTTGCGAGGTCAGTAAAAAGAAACCCTTTGAAAGTTGGAAAAAAGAGAAAGTTTACAGATCCCTTCAATCAACTGAAATGTCTATAGATCGCCAGATCATGAAAATTATCTCCCAGAAAAGAAGACAATGATTGTAACAAATGTGTCTTAAATTGATTGCCCCAACCCCTCAATTCCCTCTCCCTCCTCCACAAAGATGCAAGCAGGGGAACACTGAATACACAACAACCCCCAAGCGCTTAATTCCATTCAGGGCATAAGTGCCATTTCTGCTGCACACACAGCTCACACCAGTAAGGCATTTTCTAGGTTCAGTTTCCTCAGTGGTGTGAACGTTTGGAACTTATACGTGGGGATGAGATAGATCCTGAATAATAGCAGTGTAAGAGAAGTTCAGAGAAACGAAGTATAAAGTAATTTCTAGCATGAAGAAAATACTGAGCACACCTTTCCCGCTTAGAACAGGGCAAAGGCATAGTCCGTTTCTAACACCGTTTTTGTTGTTGTTGTTGTTGTTTTGTTTTGTTTTGTTTTGTTTTTCTCTTTGATGTAGGAACTGCATCCATTTTCTTCCACTGTTAGAAGCCAGGGAACTTTCAGTCTTGGTCACTACTTTATTCTTATTTCTGAAACACAAAAAGGCACGATAAATATATCTTTGAGTAAAAGTTACATGGTATGCTATGTCGGAGCTTTAAGCCATGCAGACACAGAAGCATGGCTCAGCTGTTAGTTCCCAGCCACATGGCAACCAACAACCATCGGTAACTCCAATTCCAGGGAATCCCACACCCTCTTCTGACCTCTGCCGGAATTGCGGCTCAGGTGCACTTAAATATATGCAGGCAATACATTCATACATATAAAATTTAAAAAATAAATAAACTGCTCTTACAGAGGACCCGGGTTCGATCCCCAGCACCCACATGGCGGCCGAGAGCCGTCTGAAACTCCAATTCCAGGAGAACTCCAGCTCCAGGAGTTCTGACTGAGACCCTCTTCTGACCTCCTCGGCATTGCACGACACGGGTGCACAGACCTGCATGCAGACAGTACATTGATACACATACAGAAATAAATAAATAAATAAAATTTAAAAATAACTAAAAATATTTAAAAAGATACACAGACACAAACATGTAGATATGAGACTGTGGTTTTCAAATTCAGCCTAAAATGTGGTCACACTTCTTTTTTTATCCTCTTTTTTAAAATTTTTTTATTTATTTATTTTTTTATGTTTATGAATGTACTGTCTGCACGTAGGTTTGTACACCTGTGTCGTGCAATGCCGCGGAGGTCAGAAGAGGGTGTCAGATTCCCCTGGAACTGGAGTTAAAGACGGTTCTCAGCCGCCATGTGGGTGCTGGGGATCGAACCTGGGTCCTCTGCAAGAGCAGTCGGCACTCTTAACCGCTAGGCAATCTCTCCAGCCCATGGTCACACTTCTAATGACCACTACAATGTTATGAAGAAATTGAACAGAAGAGTCACAACTCTAAATTGGAATCATCACAATCCCGTTAGTTTTATGGACTAATTACCAGCCTACAAGTGATCAGAAGCAAGTCTAAGACACTGGCAGTCAAAAGGTGGGAAATGGAGAAATGGAAAAGCAAGGCAAGGAGAAAGAGATGGGGAAGGGGGAGGCTGGATGCTGTGACTTCGCTGCCTCTGCCTCTACAGACAGTGAGCCTGGGCCTGTGGGAGTCTAGTTTCAGCTCAGCTTCTGAAAGATTCATCTATGGCCATGTTTGTAATGTGGATTCCCTGGGATTAGACAATGCCATGACATCTGAAAGAGTCTAGGTTTCATAGGAAAGTTAGCACTGTGGAAAATGTACAAAATAGTAAATCATTGCTTCAGTCCCCGCACATAAAATCTAGTCCACTTTTAACCTCGAGCCAAGTTCATATAACCACCCTCCGACGTCCCCAACAATTAACATTTGGATGCTACAATAGGAAAGTTTGAGGAGAAATTGGATAAAGAGGCTGAATAATAATAATAACGTAAGAGAAGTTCAAAGAAAAGAGGCATAAAGTAATTTCTACCTTGAATAAAATTGGATAATGTATTCATTTACTTGTTTTTTACAATTTATTTTTGTTTATCAGCCATCCATCTAACAGGAAGCACAAGTGGCTCTGATTCAGCTTGGGCAGAGGGTGAAAAAAATTAATAAACACCCAGGCATGATGGAACATCCTGCTAGTCCCAGCACTTGGGAGGCAGGGGCAGGGAAATCTCTAAGACTGAGGCCACTCTGGTCTATATAGTGAGCTCCAAGCCAGCTGGGGCTACAAGGAGATCCCTGTCAAAAAACAAAACCAAAAAAATTAAATAGCAGATGCCCCTATGGATGGGCTGTATCTGTTAGTTTTCTTCAAGACAAACTCCAAAGCTCTTGACTTTTACAAAAGTCTCAGTGGCATATCCTTTGTAGATATTAATGAGACACTGAGCCTATATCTAATAGAAGAATTGGTACCACTTTGAGAGTTGTACACTATAAAATATATGAAAATAATTATTCAAGATCTTGTGTTCAAAGGCAATCAACAGGTGAGACAAGAGGTGTAATCTGGGAGTATAAGACAGACTTTCAGCAGAGTTGACTACACATGTCACCTATACTTAGGGAGGAGGTTGGTGGGCTACAAAAGATGTCCACTGGTATTCCTCAAAAATGTGTTTAAACTAGAAATAAGAAAGGCAAGTTTCTACATTTTGCTAAGTGGAATTTAAAAAAAAAACTGGAGACTAAAATCCAGGTAAATTCTGTGAAATAGGTCGAATGCATCAAATATCTTAGACTAGAACCAAAGATCCTTTACTAATATGTCCTTAGATGGCCTCCGGCTTAATGGCTGAGCCTTGAAGGCCACAGCAAGTAAATCATCTTAACTGATAACCTACAAATAGCTTGACTGGTGGCTAAAGGGATAAAAATATCCACTTCAAGAATCTCAGAGAAAACGTATAAAATGGGGGCCAGTGACATGGCTCAGTGGGCGAAGGCATTGGTTGTCAGGCCCAACGACCTGGGTGGCACCCCGAGAACTCACAGGTAGAAGAAAAGCACTGACTTCCACAAGCTGTCCTCTGATCGCCATTCATGTGTCATGGCATGGCACACACTCAGAGACACACAGTACCAAATAAGCACAAACATTTTAAAAATTAGAAAAGAAATAATATAAACAGAATGTAGACACTAAAGTGAGGAAATGGGAAAAAAATCAGAATTAAAAAGATGCTGAGAAACTTTTTAAAATAGAAATGAAAGTCATCAAAGAGACAGTTTTGCACCCATTTTGGCAGCCTGGACTCTGTCATTAAGGTATCTAATAATATCACATTACAACCATGGACAAGCAGGTGCTTTGTCCCAAGGTGAGCCTTCAGGGTAAAAGAAGATGGCACCCCCTGCTTCTCTGTTGTTCTGTTACCATGGGCCAAGGCTAAAAATCAATTGGGTAGTATCAGCCCTGTCCAAATTCACTTGAAAGATGATTGAACCTTGAAAGCCAAAGGAAAACCAGTCAGCCAGCTATAAATTACCCTTTGCTAATAATGGCAAGTGAGCCCAGGCCCTGACAAAAATCTACAGGCAATCCAAACAGAATCTATTTTTAGCACCAAACTTTCCACTGTCTGTTTGCCTCCATCAGCCCTTCACCAGGGAAATTGGCTGGTTTCAGTTTTACGAATTGGCATAGAGCTGATGTTCAACAAAACTGTCATATTTTGGCCAGGGACGAGAAATTGTTAAAAACACAAATTATCTCTTGAATAAGATAGGAGGTGAAACACTCAAATCAGCCTCCTTAACTGCATGGTACAGTTCATAAAACCAGTCAACAAACATATATGACTGTCCTGCCAAGTGCTTGCTGGGGGTAGGCATGTGAATGTCCTTAAATTATGATGGAATTAGTACACTTTTAGTCTAAAAGTTGGTGGGCATGTTAGCACATATCTGTAATCCCAGCACTGGGTAGGCTGATACAAGTTCAAAGCCATTCTTGTTTACATGGTGAGACGCTAGTTTAAAAAAAAAGAAAGAAAGAAAGAAAGAAAAAGAGGAAAAGAAAAAGAAAAAACCGAAAAGGCAATAAAGTACAAAAAATTATTGTATAAAGATATTGTTTTGAGACATTGTGATGCACACATTATACAATGGCCAAATCAAGCTAATCAGTGACTTTTTGTTTTTTGATGAGAAAATTTAAAATTTATTCTCTTGCCAGGCATGGTGGCTCATGCCTGTAATTCCTGAACTCAGAGGCAGGTGGATCTCTGTGAGATCAAGATCAGACTGGCCTACAGAGAGAGTTTCAAGCCAGCTGGGGTTATAGGGAGACCATGTCTGCAACAACAACAACAAAAACATAAAGAATGTATTCTGTTAGCAATTTTCAAGGATGCAATAAATTCATATTAATTACAGTCAAAATGGTTGCAGCATGGGCTGGAGAGATGGCTCAGTGATTAGAGCACTGGTTGCTCCTGCAGAGGACCTGGGTTCAGTTCCCAGAACAGACAGGATGGCTAACGACCACTTTTAACTCCATTTCTAGGGAATCCAATGCCCTCTTCTGGCCTCTGCGGACATTACATGATATAGATTAACTTGCACACATGCAGGCAAAAACACGCATATACACAAAATGTAAAAATAAATGTTTTTAAATTGTTACAATAGAAGTCTTAAATTTATTCCTCTTGTCTAAATGCAATTTGGGTCTTTTGGCTGACATATATTTAATCCACATCCTTTCCTTGCCTCTGGTAACCACTGTTCTGCACTTAGCTTCTATAAATTCAACTTTTAGATTGCCCATATTAGTGAGGTCATGTGGCATTTGTCTTTCTGTGCCTGGCTTTTTCCCTTATTAGAAGGCCATTCAGGTTTACTCATATCATCACAGATAATAATGAGATTTCCCTTGTTGTAAGGCTAAATAGTATTCCATTATTTATTTTTTGAAGATTTTAATGTTTTTAATTTTGTATGTATGAGTGTATTACCCATATGCATGTAATTGCGCCTGCATCATACAATGCCCACAGGAAGTCAGAAGAGGATGTCTGATCCCCTGCAACTAGTTACAGAAAATTGTCAGCTGCCATGTGGGTATAGGAATTGAACCCAGATTCTCTGCAAGAGCAACCAGTACTCTTAACCACTGAACCATCTCTCATATTGTTACTTATATGCACCATATTCTCTTTATCAGTCCATCCATTGATGTGTGGTACTACTTTTATTAATATCTGTGGGCTATTACTTCATGGCTATTAACCCTAACCCATTCACTATTCTTAAGGACCCATCATCTCCAAGGCTATAGCTTGCAGTCCTGCTTAGTACATGCTAAATGACCCCCACATTCCTTGTTCACAATTCTGTGTACCACAGCTGGAAGGAGGGAAAAGAAATTGATTAGTCAGTCAGTAGCCAATCAGATTCATTTTCAGATTTAGTGCAAGAAACTCAGCGATGAACTTTGCTGTCCTTTTGGCCTGGGAATTGGCTAAAACGGGCAAGGGGTCCTGGTGTGCTGAAATAGGAAAGATTGATCAAGAGGGGAAAACAAGGCAGGTGAACAGAGGAAAGCAGACACAGAGGACATGGGACTCCAGAGAAATCTCTCTCTCTCTCTCTCTCTCTCTCTCTCTCTCTCTCTCTCTCTCCCAGTTCCATTTCTAGCCTCTTTTGAGTCCTGCATCCTCTTTCTTCCTTTAAGATCTTCTTGATACTCTGGTGTTCTTAAGGGAAATTCCTCCTTTTTTAGCTAATTGAACATAGGTTCTGCTCTGGTAAATAAATGATCTCAGAGAAAGAGGAAGAGATAAAAGTGAGGCAGAACTGTCACTACCTTATCTTCATTGCAGATAGCATGGAATTCTTGTCATTTAGTGACTGATGAGAGGCATGTATAGGTCCAGAACAATCTTAATAGAGACAGACTACTATTCAAATTATTCAGGTTCCCAGCATGCAAAAAATACTAATTAGATTTTTTGGAAAAACAACTTTATATCAAAGAATGTTTCATTATTGAATTACCTCAGGAAAAATGTTTTCCTGCAGAATTGGTATCTGAGGAACTCTAAAAGAAAAGGAAGGGGCTGGAGAGATGGCCTAGCAGTTAAGAGCGCCAACTGCTCTTGCAGAGGACCCGGGTTCGATCCCCAGCACCCACATGGCAGCTAAGAACCATCTTTGACTCCAATTCTGGGGGAATCCAATGTCCTCTTCTGACCTCTGCAGCACTGCACAACACGGGTGCACAAACCTACATGCGGACTATACATTCATAGACATAAATTTTTAAAAAAGTAAAGGAAATATGCAGAAATTGATTGAAATAGTGTTAATACTGGGAATACCTACAAACTAACACTGGAAGTCATTTCATTGATAAATTTTTCCCTAAAATATGTAGAGTGTAAAGTGTACAAATATCCATGTGTGCAAACGCTACCGAACTCCTTGCAGCTAATGAAATGAGCAACAGGTTCAGTGACCATGCCTGGAGAGTTGTTGAGTTGCCATTACATGGAGAAGCTGGAGCAGGTGCTTTTGTCTACTGACAAGGCAAGCTGTGCCTGCAGAGGTTAAAACCTGAGGCTTCAGCAACAGACAGGGGTTTGAATACCATTTCCATATCCTTTTATTATGCATTACTATTATTAGGTGCTGTATATATGATGAAGTCCTTGAAAACCTGAACAGTTCACTAAATTGAATCCTGCACTTCTTCATCTGTACATTGGCTATGTTAGGGTTAATGTAGGAACTGTATAAGCTAACAATGTTAGTTACGTGCCAAGTTACTTGGCACATGTTCTATAAATGCCAACAACAGCTTATTACTATTTTTATCAATATGTGTCTATATTTCTTACTTTTGTCTTGCTGTGGTGAAACGCCATGGCCAAGACAAGCCACTGAAAGAAGAGTTTCCTTGGTGTGGTGGTTTGAATGAGTGTCTCCCATAGGCTTTAAGTATTCAGATATTTGTCTCCAGTTGGTGGCACTGTTCTTGGAGGTCTTAGAAGGTGTGGCCATGCTAGAGGAAGAATGTCACTGGGGGCAGGCTTAGTGAGTTTAACAAGCCTTGTGGTCTCCAGTCGCTCTCTCTGCTTCCTGTGCTCATTGCAAGATGTGACCCTCAGCTTGCTGCTCCAGCTCCAGC
>VZQC01005655.1:1803525-1879027 GCA_009823505.1 Rhizomys pruinosus | reverse complement strand
CTAAGTCTTTATTTTCCTCTGGAACTACATTTTTTTTGCAGCAATGCTTTCTTCCAGGCTTCTACTAGAATGGCCTGTTAAGCTCTGCTTACAGTAGTCAACAGCTTTTCTAGCCCAAAGTTCCAAAGTCTTCCACATTTCTCCAAACATCCACATGGTCAGGTTCTTCACAGCCAACAGCCCACTCTCTGGTACCAAATAATTGTATTAGTCACTTTTCTGTTGCTGTGATAAAACACCATGACCAAGGAACTTATAAAAGGAAGAGTTTATTTGAGCTTATGATTGACGGTTCCAGGGAATTAGAGTCCATTGTGGTGGGAGGCATGGCAGCTGGAGCTGGAGCAGCAAGCTGAGGGTCACATCTTGCAATGAGCACAGGAAGCAGAGAGAGCGACTGGAGACCACAAGGCTTGTTAAACTCACTAAGCCTGCCCCCAGTGACATTCTTCCTCTAGCATGGCCACACCTTCTAAGACCTCCAAGAACAGTGCCACCAACTGGAGACAAATATCTGAATACTTAAAGCCTATGGGGGACACTCATTCAAACCACCACAGTGTCTTTGGTTAGGTTTGTTCCCAGGCATTTTATAGTTTTGAGTAAGAAGGCCTCCTTATATTCCTTCTTCAGTTGCTTGTTGTTGGTGTAAAGAAAAGCTACTGATTTTTTAGTTAATTTTGTATCCTGCCATTTTACTGAAACTCTTAATCATTTCTAGGAGTTTCCTGGTGGAGTTTCTAGCATCCCTTAGGTAAACCATCATATCATCTACAAAAAGGGATAGCTTGACTTCCTCTTTTCCAACTAGTACTCCCATTAATTTCTTTTTCTTGCCTTATTGCTCTAGCAAGCCTTTCAAGCACTATATTGAAGATGGGTGGCTGGTGATAAGGGGCAGCTTTGATTACATTGAGGAATGTTCCCCCCAGTCCAATTCCCTCTAGGACTTTAAGCATGAAGCAATGCTGGATTTTGTCAAAGTCTTTTTCTGCATCAATTGAGATGATCATGTGGTTTTTGTCTTTCAGTCCATTTGTGTGTTTTGTGATATTTATTGATTTACATATGTTGAACCATCCCTGCATCTCTGGTATGAATCCAACTTGGTCATGATGGATGATCTTTTTGACGTGAGTCTGTATGTGGTTTGCAAGTATTTCGTTGAGAATTTTTTGACTATGTTTATTAATGAGATGGGTCTATAGTTTTCTTTTTCGCTTGTATCTTTACCTGTTTTGGGTATTAGAGTGATGCTGGCTTCATAGAAGGAATTTGGGAGATTTCTCTTTGTATCCTTCTGAAAGATGCCAAAGATCTCTACAACAAAAATTTTAAACTCCTGAAGAAGGAGAATGAGGAATACATCAGAAGATGGAAAGACCTCCCATGTTCATGGATTGGAAAAATTAATATAGTAAAAATGTCCATTCTACCCAAACTAATATGTAGATTTAATGGAATCCAATTAAAATCTCCATGAGTTTCTCCACAAAGTTGGGGGAAAATCCCTAAATTCTTATGGAAAAACAAAAGACCCTGAATAGCCAAAGCAACCCTAAGCGAAAAGAGCAATACAGGGGGATCACTATACCAGACTTCAAACTGTGTTACAGGGCTATAGTCATAAAAACAGCCTGCAACTGGCACAAAAACAGACCTGTAGATCAATGGAACAAAATTGAAGCCTGAGCACATGCAATTTCAGTCACCCTCATATTTGACAAAGGGGCCAAGAAGACTCAATGGAGGAAAGACAACATCTTCAGCAAATGGTGCTGGCAAAACTGGATCACCACTTGTAGAAGAATAAAACTAAACCCTACCTTTCTTTTTCTTTCTTTTTTNGGCCTGTGCACACAAACATACTTACACAACACATATTCAATGCCAAACATTTTTATTAATATTTTATTTTAATTTTTTTGGTCTTTTTGAGACAGGGTATCCTTTTAGTCCCAGCTAGCCTGGAGCTCACTACTTAGACCAAGCTGGCCTTGAACTCACAGAGATCTACCTGCCTCTGCCTCCCCAGTGCTGGGATTAAAGGTGTGCACCACCACACCTGGCCTGAAACCCCTACCTTTCATCCTATATAAAAATCAACTCCAAATGGATCAAAGACCTCAATGTGAAACCTGAAACTGTGAAAATGTTAGAAGAAAATATTGGCAGTAACCTACAAGACATAGGTGTAGGAAAAGACTTTCTAAAAATTTTTTTTTATTTTATTTTATTTTTGTATGTGTATGAATGTACTGTCTGCATGTAGGTCTGTGTACCCATGTCATGCAATGCTGTGGAGGTCAGAAGAGGGTGTCGGATTCCCCTGGAACTGGAGCTAAAGATTGTTTTCAGCTGCCAGGTGGGTTCTGGGGATCAAACCCAGGTCCTCTGCAAGAGCAGTTGGCGCTCTTAACAGCTAGGCCATCTCTCCAGCCTATGACTTTCTAAATCAGACAGTAGGTATGCAGGAAATAAGGTCAACAATCAACAAGTGGGACCTCATTAAACTCAAAAGCTTCTGTGCAGTGAAAGAACCAATCAAAGAAGTGAAGAGAAAATTCAGAGTGGAAAGAAACCTTCACCAGTGATACATCTAACAGAGCATTAACATCTAGAATATATAAACTACTCAAAAAACAAAGAAGAAAACAAATGACCCAGTCAAGAGATGGTGCTCTCTGATTATATAACTATTTAACCCCATATGAACACATACTTACATATATCACAGACACACACATTAAATTTTTTGGCTGTATATTTTGGTTCACAAGATTAAGATCCCACTAAACACACTTTCTTGCCTTCTTCATATTGCAGAACTCCAAGACCCTTGACAGGACTCTCTATTGATGTTCCTATTGGCTCTTTGGCGTGTGTGATTTATGGTAGATTCGGCCCTTTCTCTATAACATGCTTCTGATTCTAATTGTATTTTTTCCCTCTGCTAAAAACAATGTTACAGGAAATACCTTTTACATCTTTCTTTAAGTACTGGTGATTTTCTTTCTGTGAACTAGATTCCCAAGAGTGGTATTGTTGGGTTGAAAAGTAAAAGTGTTTTGTTTTTAGTTGAAACAATAAGTTTAGGTTACTTTCAGGAGTATGGATGAGGGATTACATGTAGGTTCAGGGATGACTCAAAGCAGCTGAATCATTGATAAGCCTCCTCAAGTATAGGTGACGTGTCATGAAGCTATACCTACATTTATATAGGCATATTTTGGAGCAATACAATTGGGAGGGAACCACGTCATAAGGACTGGGTCAAAGAACAGACGGATATAGTTAAATTCTTCCCAAAACAATAAACCTTTGCAGAGAAAAACTTTAAAAAGACTGAGAGAAAGATGCAGGACAGTTATGGCAGAAAGCATGATCTGGGGTGGGGTAGGGTGGGGAAAAGGGAAGGCGAATATGTCTAATTTGAAGTGAAAAATGATGTCTGAAATACACAAAACAACAATAAAAGTATTATTAAAAAAAAAGAAAGTCTCCTTCTATGCCTATGTCTTCTAGTTTGCTGCCAATGATTTCTTCTATCACCTTCAATGATAGTTTTAGGTTTCACATTGAGGTCTTTGATCCATTTGGAGTTTGTTTTTGTACAGGGTGAGAGGTAGTGGTTTAATTTTATTCTTCTACAAGTGGCAACCCAGTTTTGCCAGCACCATTTGCTGAAGATGCTGTCTTTCCTCCATTGAGTCTTCTGGGCCCCTTTGTCAAATATGAGGTGGCTGAAATGGTATGTGCTACTTTCCAATTTCGAGCCTTCAACCAACTATTCAACCTTTCTGTATCGCCACGTATCTCTTTCCTTTGGCTGCCACAGAGAATCACCACAAGCCTGGTGACCTGCAACAACACATACAGCTTCTCCTACAGCCTGAGGCTGAAAGTTCAGGACCATTTACACTAAGCTAAAATCAAAGTATTTGCAGGGTTAGTTCTTTCTTGGGGCTTTGAGAAAAGAATTTATTGTTGGGACTGGAAAGACAGCTCAGTGGTTAAAAGCACTGGCTGGTCTTACAGGGGCTCCAGTTCCATTCCCAGCACCCACCTGGGAGCTAACAACCACCTCCAGGGGATCGAATACCCTCATTCTGACCTCCATGAGCACTGCACAAACAAGTGCACTTACATACGTGCAGACAATAATAAACACTGGGGCTGGAGAGATGACTCAGTGGTTAAGAGCACTGACTGCTCTTGCAGAGGACCCAGGTTTGATTCCCAGCACCCACATGGCAGCTAAGAACAGTCTTTAACTCCAGTTCCAGGGGAATCTGACGCCCTCTTCTGACCTCCGAGACATTGCATGATGTGGGTGCACCAACCTACATGCAAGACAGTACACACATACACATAAAAAATAATAATAATAATAAACATTTTTTAAAGACAACAAAAGGGGCTGGAGAGATGGCTCAGTGGTTAAGAGCACCGACTCCTCTTGCAGAGGACTCGGGTTCAATTCCCAGCACCCACATGGCAGCTAAGAACTGTCTTTAAGCCAGGTGATGGCACATGCCTTTAGTCCTAGCACTTGGGAGGCAGAGGCAGGAGGATCTCTGTGAGTTCAAGGCCAGCCTGGTCTATGCAGCAAGCTCCAGGCCAGCTGGGACTAAAGGGAAACCCTGTCTCAAAAAATAAAAAAATAAAACAAAAAATATTGCATTGAATCTCTATATTACTTTGGGTAGGATGGTCATTTTTACTATATTAATTCTTCCAATCCATGAGCATGGGAGGTCCTTCCATCTTCTGGTGTCTTCTTCAATCTCCTTCTTCAAGGGTTTAATAATTTTGTTGTAGAGATCTTTAGTGTCTTTGGTCAAGTTTGTTCCTAGATACTTTATTTGGTTTTGGAGACTATTTTGAATGGGAGGGTCTCCTTGTATTCCTTCTCCAATTGCTTGTTGTTGGAATAAAGGTTAATTTTGTATCCTGCCACTTTACCCAAACTATTAATCATTTCTAGGAGTTTTCTGGTGGAGTTTTTAGCATCCCTTAGGTAAACTATCATATCATCTGCAAAAAGGTATAGTTTAACCTCATCTTTTCCAATCAATATTCCTTTAATTTCCCTTTCTCGTCTTATTGCTCTAGTGAGCATTTCAAACACTATATTGAAAAGGAGTAGAGATAGGGGGCAGCCTTGCTGGGTTTCTGACTTTAAGGGGAATGCTTCTAATTTTTCCCCATTTAGAATGATGTTGGCTGTGGGTTTGGCATATATGGCTTTTATTATATTAAGGAATATTCCCTCCAGTCCAATTACCTCTAGGACTTTAAACATGAAGGCATGTTGAATGACTTCCACATCAATTGAGATGACTCTGTGGTTTTTGTCTTTCAGTCCATCTATGTGCTTTATGACATTTATTGATTTACTTATGTTTAACCATCCTGCATCTCTGCTATAAATCCAACTTGGTCATGATGGATGATCTTTTTGATGTGACTGTATGTGGTTTGCAAAAATTTTGTCGAGAAATTTTGCATCTATGTTCATTAATTAAATGGGTCTATAGTTTTCTTTTTTGGTTGTGTCTTACCTAGTTTGGGTATTAAAGTGATACTGGCTTCATGGAAGTAATTTTGGGAGATTTCCACCTGTTTTTCTTCTTTTGAATAATTTGAATAATAGTGGTTATAGGTCCTCTGTAAATGTTTTATAAAATTCTGCCATAAACACATCTGGGCCTTGGGTTTTTTTAAGTTGGGAGGTTTTGAATTACTGTTTCAATTTCTTCATATGTTATGGGCCTGTTTAAGCTGTCAGTCTGTTCTTGCTTAAGCTTTGGTGATTTCCATGATTTCAGGTATTCATCCATCTCTCTTAGGTTTTCAAATTTAGTACAGCATAGGTTTTTAAATTATTCTCATATGATTATCTAGATCTTTTCATTATCTGTTGTGATGTTTCCCTTTTCATCTCAAATTTTATTGATTTGGAGTTGCTCTTTCTTTCTTTTGGTTAACTGGGCTAGAGGTCTATCTATCTTGTTTATCCTTTCAAAGAACCAGCTCATGAATTCATCGACTTTTTTATATTTTTTTCCTTGTTTCTATTTCATTGACCTTCTGCCTTTCATCCTTTGCGTTGAAAAGTCAGCTGTAATTTTGATGGTTTTCCCTTTTTATGTAACTTATGAATTCATACATTTTATCAGACAACAGTGCAATAAAGCTTAATATCAACACCAGAAGAATCCCTACTATCTACAAGCACTCTTGGAGACTAAACAACACACTCCTGAATAATGAATAGGTCAAGGGAGAAATAAAGAAAGAAATAAAAATATTCCTGGAACTAAATAAAAAGGACAATACAGTACCAAAAAACCTTTGGGATACTTTAAAAACAGTCCTAAGAGGGAAATTTATAACCCTAAGTGCCTATATTACAAAACCCCCCAGAAATAACACAAATAAAACACATAACACTGCAACTAAAAACACATGAGCAAATAAAAACACAAAAATACTAGAGGGAATGCAAAGAACAGAAGAAAGGAGCAACTGCTCCCAAGTGGCAAGAGAAAGTAATTAATGAAGGTAAAACTGTGGAAATAAAAACCTAGACCAAAAATGCAAATGGAAACTAAATTTTTGGGAAGCAATATACATCTCTCAATAATTACCTTAAATATTAATGGTCTGAACTCCCCAATCAAGAGATGCAGACTGGGAAAATGGATTAAGAAATGGAATCTGGGGCTGGAGAGATGGCTCAGCGGTTAAGAGCACTTACTGCTCTAGCAGTGGACCTAGGTTTGATTCCCAACACCCACATCACAGCTAAGAAGAGCCATATTTATTTTTTTAGGTTTTTTTATTATATTACTAATCAAATCTAGACCCATATCCCCCACCCCACCAGAGCTCATGCATTCTGCCAAACATGTTTTTCATCTTTTTCTCAGTCTTTCTCAAAATTCTCAATGTGGAAGTTGACTGTTTTGAACAGAAGTTCACCATTTCAGTCAGTTCTTTGATGCAGTCTTTTCTGTTGTTGTTGTTGTTGTTGTTGTTTCCAATATGCAACTGGGGTGTGGTAATGCACGCCTTTAATCCTAGCACTTGGGAGGCGGAGGCCGGCAGATCTCTGTAACTTCAAGACCAACCTGGTCTACAGAGTGAGTTCCAGGCCAGCTGGGGCTTCAGGGAGAGACACTGTCTAAAAAAAATGGAATCCAGCTTTTTGTTGTCTATAAGAAACCCATCTCACCTTCAAGGACAGGCACCATCTTAAGGTTAAAGGATGGGAAAAAAATATTCCAAGCAAGTGGTACCAAAAAGCAAGCAGGGATTGCTATTCTAATATGAGACAAAATAGACTTCAAATTAATACTATTAAGAAGAGATGAAGAGGGTCACTATATTCTAATCAAAGGAACAATTAACCATGAAGATTTCATATTCATGAATATATATGCACCAAACTCTGCTGTACCTTATTTCATAAGCACAGTTCTGCGGGACTTCAAGGCACAAATTAATCTCATTTCACTAATACTGATGGACTTCAGTACCCCCACAGAGCCCATTGGACAGGTCAACTGGACAGTGTATAAACAGGGAGCCATCTGAACTGAACAATACAATACACAAATGGACCTAACAGACATCTGAATATTCCACCCAAATACCAAAGAATATACTTTCTATTCAGCACCCCATGGAATATTCTCCAAAATCAACCACATACTGGGACACAGAACAAACCTCAACAAGCAAAAATATTTTTAAGCTTATGGGATGTTTCTTGACAGTTTCACAACAACAAAAATTTCTCACGCTCCCAAGGAATGTTGAGTCTTTTCGTCTGCACAGCCCGGCTTTCCTCCCGGCCAGCCTCCCTTCACGTTATGTGCAGATTCCTGGCTGCTAGTGCTCCAGAGCATCTCTTTGTGAGTTTATTATAGTTGGAGTTAGTCTGCTGTGATTTCTCTATTTGGTGCTTTCTCTTTGTACATGATAATATGTCTTCTTCTTGGAAGAGTGTTTACATAATTGTGATTAACATTATTATTTTACTGTTCCATCGTGTTTATAGTCCTATACATTCTACAACTATTTCCAATTCTAGTTCTACCCACTGATCTGTTATCTTTTTTCCCAAACTATAGTGTTTTCACTGGATCTCAAGGACTTCAAATATCTCTCCATCCTCTATAACCACAGACTAGTTTTGATTTGTTTTTTTTTAATTATACTAAATTTCTATATTGGCTTTGGAAAAATAAACATTTTATGAAACTAAGTTTTATATTTAGTTTGACTCTTTAACTTTTTTAATTTTAATTTTCACTCTGAGATAGGTTCCCATGTAGCTTAAGCTGGGTTTAAGCTCACTGTATAGCTGAGGATGAACTTGAATTTCTGTCTTCTTGCCTTTACCATCTGACTTCTAGGATTGCAGGTGTGCACTGCTGTCCCTGGTTTTTATGTGCCACTAAGGGCTGAGCTCAGGATCTCATGCTAGCACTCTTCCAAATGAGCTGTACCCTCAACCCCAGTTCGGATCTTCCTAAAAAGTCTGTTCATTAGATTTTTTTTTGTTTTTCCTATAGATCATACAAAATTGCTGTTAAATCCCCATTATTTGTAAGCCAGGCATGATGGCACATGCCTTTAATCCCAGCCCTCAGGAGGCAGAGGCAAATTGATCTCTGCAAAGGGGAGACAAGCCTGGTCCACACAGTGACTTCCAGGTTGGCTGAGACTAGGGAGACCCTGTCAAAATAAAATCCCCATTATTTGTATATTATATCATGATTATAATTATAATTTCTCCCACTTTTATTGAATAATCTATTGCTGAGATAAAGAAAAACTGTCTTTAAATATTTATCTTATATACTACCATCTTACTAAATTCTTCACAGATGTACCAATGTTTTTCTAATAAAGTCATGGATTTCTACACATAAAATTAGATCATCAGCTGAAAATGAGGTTTAAAATGTTTCTGATGTCTGTGCCAGTTATCTAATAACAGAAGTTTATATGATGAATTCCTGCTTTGAATAGAAATGGTTTTAATGCATTATAGTTTATACTTGTAGAATAATGGTTGTAGTTGCCTTGGGATAGTCATCAGTTGATCAAAAAGTTTCAGAAAGTTTATTTATTTTGAATTTTTAATTAGAAAAGACTGCTGAATTTCACTAAAATCCTTTCAGGATCTGTTGATATTAGCCTGTGGACTTTACCCTTTAGTTTGTTGATGTAATGGATTGTGCTGGTGTTCCCAGAGGGTTTTCTAATAGCAAGTCACTCCTACATTCCTTAAATAAAATTGGCTTCCTTTTAGAGCAGGCTTTACTTGCTAATGTCTTCTTGCTGACATTTTCTTTACAGGTTTTACATCTAATTTGAAAATTACACACACACACACACACACACACACACACACACACACACACAATAGTATATATATATATATATATATATAATATGATATTTAGTGTATGCCCTTAGTTATTCTACTGGCTGTGTAAAGTCAACAAGAGAGTTTTATGTACTTCCTCTCTGTCCTGAACTAATTTTAACTGCATTGAAATTAGGTAGCTCTCACTCTATAGGCCTATTTGCTCTTGGTATCTATTTAAATGGTAGCTCTCTTGCTTTTATGTCTCCTGTCATAATTGGTCTGTTCAAATTTAGTATTTCTTCTTCAGTTTTAGACATTTGTATTTTACTAGAAAATTACTGTTCTCTGTTGGGTTTTAAAATTTGTTCCTGTATGTTTTCTTTTCTTTTTTTTCAAAGCCAATTTTTACTGATGCTTTGTGCATTTCATACAAAATTTCAAATCAAATCTAAATCAGTACCCCTCTCCCGGCTCCCCCACCCCACCAGAGCTCATGCATTCTGCCAAACATGTTTTTCATCTTTTTCTCAGTCTCTCAAAATTTTTGATGCAGAAGTTTATTGTTTTGAGCAGAAGTTCACCATTTCAGTTAGTTCTTTGACCCAGTCTTGTTGTTGTTGTTGTTATTCCTTCCAATATCCATTACTCTAAAATATGCATATATCCATGCCACATATATCATAGGTTTTAGCATCTTCAGCTTATGATTTTGTTTCTTTATTAAGCTGAAAGATGTCATGTTGGAAGGCTCCTCCTTGGCAAGCCCAAACCACCATCAGTTCTGCCCTTGTTCTCCACACTGGGGTTTTCCCTTCCCATGGTCACCAAATGAGGTCCAGGAAGCACCACGTCCTGACTTGATCTTCCTGTACTAGTAGTCTCCATGATACAGCCTGGGTAGTCCAACAATGGCAATCAGAAGAGGCTGAAACCCCAGTAGTAGCTCAGTCCACAAGCTGGGTGTCTCATCAGTCCCCATCTGGCATTGAAGGTTTGGAGGATTCTTGGAGAGACATGAGTCTTCAGTCCATATTGGAAGGTTGAAAAGCTGTGTCTCATGTCTTTGAAGGATGGCAAAAGAAGTGGCAGCCTCAGGGTAGCTGCACTTGCCAGTAAGACAGGCAAAACAACTGTGCTCATTTTGGCCTTTTGTGTTTTTACTAAGATCTCAAGTTTTATACCTAAAGTACAATTTCTCAGGCCTTACTATTTACTTATTTTTGGTTATACTTTCCTTTTGGATGTTTAAGGTCACACATGTTTTTTGTTTACTCAAAGTCACTTGAGGATCTGGCCCTCAAGTATGACTCAGGTTTTTGGTTTTTTTTGGGTTTTTTTGGGGGGGTTGAGGGAGCCCCTGGCTGTTTTTGGCTTTTCAGTTACCAGTTCCATCCACTCGAGGACAAAGTCATGTCTTGCTAGACCAGCCTTCCCTTTTTGAAGCATGAGTAGACTTTCCTCTTTATAGACTGGACACTGGCTGAAGTGCCATTAGTGAATGTCCAAGACCTCCCTGCACAAGAAGACTGGTGACTCACATTTTCAGGACATTTCAAGAGATACACCCATGCATAGTCCCCTGGGACTTAGTTGACCTCTGAAAGCAAGGCACAAAGTTATCTCTTAAGACCCTTGGCCAAATTAGTACGGGCATTAAGTAAGGTCCTTAAGCACCCATACTTTTAACTACTGTGTAATATTTTTAAAAATGCTTGGACAAAAGCTCAAGCAGCCTTGTATAAGAAATACTAAGAAGCACTCCCACAAAATAAATACTGTGGTTAGACATAAAATGTCATGACAAACTAGTTTTTTCCTCATTCTTTTGATCTTATATTACTCTAAAATATGCATACATACCCTCCACCCCTATACCAAAAATTCCTAACTCTGAAAATAAATGGTAGCTGTGCTGGATAGCTTTAGTGTCAACTTGACACACCTGGGTTGAGGGAGTCTCAATTGGGGAATTGGCTCCATTAGATTGGCCTGTGGCCACATCTGTGGAGTATTGTCTTGATGGTTGAACAGTGTGGGAGGGCCCAGCCCATAATGAGTAGTGCCACCCTGGGCAGGTGGTTGTGTACAGTATAAGAAGACAGGCTGGGCATGAGCCAGGGGAGCAAGCCAGTGAACAGCATTCCTCCATGGCCTGTGCTTCAGCTCCTGCCTCCAGGTTCCTGCCCTGAGTTCTTGCCTTGGGCTCCCTGAGTGATGAACTGTGACCCAGAAGTGAGCTGAATAAACCCTTTCCTCCCCAAGTTGGTGTTGGTCAGAGTGTTTTGTCACAGCAATGGAAGACAAACCAGAACAGTAGCTTAGTTCTAGAACCAGTTAAGGGATTCACAGTATAAGAGCACAGTTCTTTTCAGATCACAAGGAATATAACATTAACATTGTTCAGTTTGCCTTACAACTAGGTAATTGGCACTAGTATCCACAGATGAGGGATACCATTTGTTGTTTGTTTTTCTGGGACTGTGTTACTTCACTTAACATAATATCTTCTTGTTCCACTCATTTACCTGCAAATTTCATGATGTCATCTTTCTTTACTGCTGCATAGAACTCCATTGTGTAGTTGTACCACATTTTCTCTATCCACTCATCAGTTGAGGGGTACTTGGGTTTGTTCCAGCTCTTTGCTATTGTGAAGAGAGCTGTAATAAACATGGCTGTGCATGTATGTCTGTGGTAAGATGAGTCTTGTGGGTATATACCCAGAAGTGGTATGACTAGCTCAAGTGGCAAGCTCATTTTGAGTCTTCCAATGGTTCTCCACACTGCTTTCCATAGTGGCTGCATGAGTTTACATTCCCACCAACAGTGGATGAGTGTTCCCCTTTCCTCACAACCTCTCCAGCACTTGGTATCATTTGTTTTCTTGATCCTAGCCAGTCTTATCAGAGTGAGATCGTACCTTAAAGTGGTTTTAATTTGCATTTCCTTAATTATTAGTGAGGTTGAACACTTTTAAAATGTTTCTCAGCCATCTGTAATTCCTCACTTGTGAAGTCTGTTCAGCTCTTTGCTCCATCTTTTGAGTGAGTCATTTGTTTTCTTTCTTCTTTGTTTTTTGAGTAGTTTATATATTCTGGAAATCAATGCTTTGTCAAATATATCACTGGTAAAGGTTTTCTCCCACTCTGTGGGTTTTCTCTTCATTTCCTTGATTGTTTCTTTTGATGTACAGAAGCTTTTGAGTTTAATGAGTTCCATTTGTCAATTGTCAACCTTATTTCCTGCGCAGCTGCTGTCTGATTTAGGAAGTCTTTCCTATGCCTATGTCTTGTAGGCTGCTGTCAACCTTTTCTTCTATCACCTTCAGAGTTTTGGGTTTCATGTTGAGGTCTTCGATCCTTTTGGAGTTAACTTTTGTGCAGGGCTGGAGGTAGGGATTTAACTTTATTCTTCTACAAGAGGTGATTCACTTTTGCCAACACCAATTGCCTAAGATGCTGTCTTTCCTCCATTGTGTCTTCTTGGCCCCCTTGTCAAATATGAGGTGGCTGAAATTGTATGTGCTCATTTGGATCTTCAGTTTTGATCCATTGGTCAACAAGTCTGTTTTAGTGCCAGTACCAAGCTGTTTTTGTGACTATAGCCCTTTATTATAGTTTGAGGTCTGGTATAGAGATCCCCCTGTATTGCTCTTTTCACTCAGGGTTGCTTTCCTGAGAGATAAGCGGACTATTACTGAATTTTTTTCTGACAGCCTTCTCTCACTCCTTACCTTGTTTCTTTAACTTTTTTTTCTCATTAGAATCCTGAGAGAATTCTCTTGAGTCTATTGTTAATATTTTTTTTTTTGTTTTTTGAGACAGGGTCTCCCTGTAGCCCCAGCTGGCCTGGAACTCACTCTGTAGACCAGGGTGGCCTTGAACAAAGATCCACCTGCCTCTGCTTCCCAAGTGCTAGGATTAAAGGCATGTCCCACCACACCCGGCTGTAAATATTTTTTAAAGCATCTTTTACATTTTACTTCTCCTTTCTCTTACTGCTTATTTTCTTTCTCTTTTATTTTTATTCACTTTCTCTTTTATTCCATTGTTTAAATTGATCTTATAATTTATTAAATAAAATTCTAAGTTCTTTCATTTTTGTCCTTTTAACCATCATATAAAGCATTAGAGATAATGGACTTCTCTAGGTAATTTGTCTTTTTTACCTAGGGTCTTCCAAGTTCTTTTCCAAATACCCCTAGAATTCAGGAATACAACTTGCATGGTGGGCTGGTGATTTCTCTGTATTGGATCTCTCAGTTTGTACTTTCAAGTCTTTCTCCACAAATAAAAGGTGTGAGGATGGTTTGAATAATTATTTTCTTTCTTTAAATTTTTCTTTCATGAAATACTACTAATTTTCTGTGAAGTGTTCTAGATAGAAATCTTCCAAATCTTTTCTGTCATAACATCTAAAGTCCAATAGTAAGAACATATTTAGTTAAGAAAAAGTCCATTGTGGCTGTATGATTTTGGGTTCCCACCAACAAGTATTAAAGATGCTATTGTCTTTCATCCTCACAAGCACTCACTGTGGTCAGTGCTTTCATCTTTCTAATAGTTGTGTGATGGCATCTTACTGCTGTGCTGTTTGCATTTCTCCAGAGATGCATGTTGTGGAACATCTTTTTGTGCCTTTTGTGCCACTGCTACACTTTTTGGGTAAGGTGTTTGGCCCTAGTAAGGTGTTTGGTTCTTTTTGTAACCTAGTTTGTTCTTTCTTTTCTCTTCTATATTTATCCTGAATTCTTTTGTAAATAATATTTTTATTAATTTTTTAGCATTTCATATGATGTATTTTGACCATACTCTCCCAACACATCTCAGATCCATCCCCACCTCCCTATCCCCCCAACTTTGTGTCATCTTTAAAAAAATGGAGACCGATTTGTGTTGTCCACATACAGCTGGGGGTAGGGCCATCCTCTAGAGCGTGGTTGACTCCCCTGGAGGTCACATCCTTAAAGAAAATTGATTCTCTCTCAGCAACCAATTGCCAACAGCACCTCAGTTAGAGGTGGGACTTTGTGCCGCCTCCTCCCTCCATGCTGAGCTTTTTCTGGCTTGAGCTTGCTTAGGTCTTATGCATGATGTCACAACTGCTGTGAGTTCTTATGTGCAGCTGCCTTGTTGTGCCTGAAAAACACTCTCTCATTGTAGCTATCCACAACCTCTGGCTCTTGGTATCTTATACAATGATCCCCGAGCCTTGGGAGATATAGATGTCCCACTTAGGGCTGAGCACTCCACAGTTTCTTATTCTCTGCACATTAACCAATTGTGGATCTCTACAATAATTACCGTCTAATGCCTGAAGAAGTTTCTCTGATGTGGGCAGAGAGATACACTGGTCATTGGGTATGGCAATAAGTCATTAAGTGTCAGTTTAAGACTATGCAGATGTCCTTTAGCAGATAGGTCTATGACCTATATAGCCACAGATTCTTGGTCCCAATAACAGTTCTGAATATAGATTATACCTTGTGGAGGGAGCCATAATCCAGCCAGAAACTGTTTTGGTTAGTCCCTTATCATCCCTGGCACTGCTGTACCAGTGGGAATATCTTGTCGGGCCAGTCATTATCATAGCACAAAGGGTTCAAAGATGGGTATGACTGTTGTGTTTTCTCCTCTGGTAGCATGTATAGCACTGTGAAAAGCTACCCAGTAAGGATGAAGTTTCCAGGTCAATATTAGCTTGATTTCTCCTTGTTCTCTGACTCCAATATACAGTGTCTTCAGCAGTAGGGTCTTCCTATCAAGTCTGAAGGGTAACCAATAGCAATGGCAATACTCGAGATCTCCCGAGAAAAGCTCAGGAAAGCCCAGGTAGGTGTAAAGCAGCTGAGTGCTTCAGCAAGGCTGACTGTTGACTGATTTCATCTAGTTAATCCGTTAATCCAGTTGTCTTTGATTGGTTGGCTTTTGTGGCTGTGGGGGCGGAGTTATCCTCCCAGCCGGTATTAAAGGCAGGGTTGTGTGACTCTCAATCTGAGATATCCCAAGAACAGCTCAGGCAAGCCCAGGTGCCCAGGTACAGCCTAAAGAACCCACCCACAGTCGGTCGTTCTCCCCCACAACCCTCCTACCCCCACCAACTGAGATTACGAAGGCATCTGAAGGAGACAAACAAAGCAAGCCTTCAACACAGTGAAGAGGCATTTAGGACCTACATTGGAATACAGGCAAGGAGAATCTCATGTGCCAGGAACACGAAGAAGAGACAACACTGGAAAGGGGCAGGATAATCCCGCATCAAGCTCTACCAACCCTATGGAAGACTCCTACAGTGGGATCCCGATGGGGATGGCCCGGGACACAGATATCAGAAACACAATTGGGAACATATTTAAAGAACTGCAACATTATAAAGAGCAAATCAAGAACTAAGAAAAGAGAATGAAGAACTCAAAAAGGACCTAGAGAGAGAGAATGACAAACTCCGGAAGGAACTGGAAACACTGAAAAGATCCCAAGCTGAAAAAGATAAGGAAACAAACCATCGAAGGAAAGAGCTACAGGAAGAGATTGAGAAGCTCCAAAAAGAAGTAGAAATACTAAAGAAATCAGAAGAAGAAATAAAAAAGGAAATCAAACACTCATCCAATCAAGAGGAAAGGAGTGGAAAAAGCCTCAGAAGCAGAATGGAGGAAGCAGAACAAAGAATATCAGACCTGGAAGATAACACAGAACAACTAAAAACCTCAAGGAAGGATTATGAAAAATTTAAAAATATACAAAAGTGGAACAACCAGGAACTGTTAGCCAGTCTTATCAAGAGTGATTCGTACCTTAAATTGATTTTTAATTTGCATTTCCTTAATTATTAGTGAGTTGAACACTTATTAAAATGTCTCTCAGCCATCTGTTAATTCCTCACTTGTGAAGTCTGTTCAGCTCTTTGCTCCATCTTTTGAGAGGTCATTTGTTTTTTTTTTCTTTGTTTTTTGAGTAGTTTATATATTCTGGAAATCAATGCTTTGTCAAATATATCACTGGTAAAGGTTTTCTCCCACCTGTGGGTTTTTCTCTTCATTTCCTGATTGTTTCTTTGATGTTCAGACGCTTTTGAGTTTAATGAGTTCCATTTGTCAATTGTCAACCCTATTTCTGCGCAGCTGCTGATCTGATTTAGGAAGTCTTTCCTATGCCTATGTCTTGTAGGCTGCTGTCAACCTTTTTTTCTATCACCTTCAGAGTTTTGGTTTCATGTTGAGGTCTTCGATCCTTTTGGAGTTATTTTTGTGCCGGGCTGGAGGTAGGAGATTTAACTTTATTCTTCTACAAGAGGTGATTCACTTTTGCCAACACCAATTGCCTAAAGTGCTGTCTTTCCTCCATTGTGTCTTCTTGGCCCCTTGTCAAATATGAGGTGGCTGAAATTGTATGTGCTCATTTGGATCTTCAGTTTTGATCCATGGTCAACAAGTCTGTTTTAGTGCCAGTACCAAGCTGTTTTGTTGACTATAGCCCTTTATTATAGTTTGAGGTCTGGTTAGAGATCCCCCTGTATTGCTCTTTTCACTCAGGGTTGCTTTCTGAGAGATAAGCGGACTATTACTGAATTTTTTTCTGACAGCCTTCTCTCACTCCTTACCTTGTTTCTTTAACTTTTTTTTCTCATTAGAATCCTGAGAGAATTCTCTTGAGTCTATTGTTAATATTTTTTTTTGTTTTTGAGACAGGGTTCTCCCTGTAGCCCCAGCTGGCTGGAACTCACTCGGTAGACCAAGGTGGCCTTGAACAAAAGATCCACCTGCCTCGCTTCCCAAAGTGCTAGGATTAAAGGCAGTCCCCCCACACCGGCTGTAAATATTTTTTAAAGCATTTTTTTTTTTTTTTTTTTTTTTTTCTTTTTTTCTCTTTTTTAATTTTTATTTTTCACTTTCTCTTTTATTCCATTGTTTAAATTGATCTTATAATTTATTAAATAAAATTCTAAGTTCTTTCATTTTTGTCCTTTTAACCATCATATAAAGCATTAGAGATAATGGACTTCTCTAGGTAATTTGTCTTTTTTACCTAGGGTCTTCCAAGTTCTTTTCCAAATACCCCTAGAATTCAGGAATACAACTTGCATGGTGGGCTGGTGATTTCTCTGTATTGGATCTCTCAGTTTGTACTTTCAAGTCTTTCTCCACAAATAAAAGGTGTGAGGATGGTTTGAATAATTATTTTCTTCTTTTAATTTTCTTTCATAAATACTACTAATTTTCTGTGAAGTTTTCTAGATAGAAATCTTCAAATCTTTTCTGTCATAACATCTAAAGTCCAATAGTAAGAACATATTTAGTTAAGAAAAAGTCCATTGTGGCTGTATGATTTTGGGTTCCCACCAACAAGTATTAAAGATGCTATTGTCTTTCATCCTCACAAGCACTCACTGTGGTCAGTGCTTTCATCTTTCTAATAGTTGTGTGATGGCATCTTACTGCTGTGCTGTTTGCATTTCTCCAGAGATGCATGTTGTGGAACATCTTTTTGTGCCTTTTGTGCCACTGCTACACTTTTTGGGTAAGGTGTTTGGCCCTAGTAAGGTGTTTGGTTCTTTTTGTAACCTAGTTTGTTCTTCTTTTCTCTTCTATATTTATCTCTGAATTCTTTTGCAATATATTTTTATTAATTTTTTAGCATTCATAATGATGTATTTGACCCATACTCTCCCAACACTCTCAGATCCATCCCCACCTCCCTATCCCCCCAACTTTGTGTCATCTTTAAAAAAATGGAGACCGATTTGTGTTGTCCACATACAGCTGGGGGTAGGGCCATCCTCTAGAGCGTGGTTGACTCCCCTGGAGGTCACATCCTTAAAGAAAATTGACGTCTCTCAGCAACCAATGCCAACAGCACCTCAGTTAGAGGTGGGACTTTGTGCCGCTCCTCCCTCCATGCTGAGCTTTTTTCTGGCTTGAGCTTGCTTAGGTCTTATGCATGATGTCCAACACTGCTGTGAGTTCTTATGTGCAGCTGCCTTGTTGTGCCTGAAAAACACTCTCTCATTGTAGCTATCCACAACCTCTGGCTCTTGGTATCTTATACAATGATCCCCGAGCCTTGGGAGATATGATGTCCCACTAGGGCTGAGCCACTCCACAGTTTCTTTTCTCTGCACATTAACCAATTGTGGATCTCTACAATAATTACCGTCTAATGCCTGAAGAAGTTTCTCTGTGTGGGCGAGAGAGATACACTTGGTCATTGGGTATGGCAATAAGTCATTAAGTGTCAGTTTAAGACTATGCAGATGTCCTTTAGCAGATAGGTCTATGACCTATATAGCCACAGATTCTTGGTCCCAATAACAGTTCTGAATATAGATTATACCTTGTGGAGGGAGCCATAATCCAGCCAGAAACTGTTTTGGTTAGTCCCTTATCATCCCTGGCACTGCTGTACCAGTGGGAATATCTTGTCGGGCCAGTCATTATCATAGCACAAAGGGTTCAAAGATGGGTATGACTGTTGTGTTTTCTCCTCTGGTAGCATGTATAGCACTGTGAAAAGCTAGCCAGTAAGGATGAAGTTTCCAGGTCAATATTAGCTTGATTTCTCCTTGTTCTCTGACTCCAATATACAGTGTCTTCAGCAGTAGGGTTTCCTATCAAGTCTGAAGGGTAACCAATAGCAATGGCAATACTCGAGATCTCCCGAGAAAACTCAGGAAAGCCCAGGTAGGTGTAAAGCGCTGAGTGCTTCAGAGGCTGACTGTTGACTGATTTTCACTAGTTAATCCGTTAATCCAGTTGTTTTGATTGGTTGGCTTTTGTGGCTGTGGGGGCGAGTTATCCTCCCAGCCGGTATTAAAGGCAGGGTTGTGTGACTCTCAATCTGAGATATCCCAAGAAGCAGCTCAGGCAAGCCCAGGTGCCCAGGTACAGCCTAAAGAACCCACCCACAGTCGGTCGTTTCTCTCCCCACAACCCTCCATACCACCAACTGAGATTACGAAGGCATCTGAAGGAGACAAACAAAGCAAGCCTTCAACACAGTGAAGAGGCATTTAGGACCTAATTGGAATACAGGCAAGGAGAATCTCATGTGCCAGGAAAACGAAGAAGAGACAACACTGGAAAGGGGCAGGATAATCCCCTCACAAGCTCTACACAACCCTATGGAAGACTCCTACAGTGGGATCCGATGGGGATGGCCCGGGACACAGATCTAAGAACAACATTGGGAACATATTTAAGAACTACAACATTATAAAGAGCAAATCAAGAACTAAAGAAAGAAAGAGAATGAAGAGACTCAAAAAGGACTCTAGAGAGAGAGAATGACAAACTCCGAAGGAACTGGAACACTGAAAAGATCCAAGCTGAAAAGATAAGGAAAACAAACCATCGACGCGAAAGGCTACAGGAAAGAGATTGAGAAGCTCCAAAAAAAGTAGAAATACTAAAGAACAAAGAAGAAAGAAATAAAAAAGGAAATCAAACACTCATCCAATCAAGAGGAAAGGAGTGGAAAAAGCCTCAGAAGACAGAATGGAGGAGCAGAACAAAGAATATCAGACCTGAAGAACAACTAAAAAACCTCAAGGAAAGATTATGAAAAAAAAATAAATTAAAATATACAAAAAGTGGAACAACCAGGAACTGTGGGACACTATGAAAAGATGGAACCTCCGCATCCAGAGTGGAGGAAGGAGAAGAATCCAAGAGAATGGGTATTGATCAGATCTTCAACAGAATAATAGATGTAAAACTTCCCAAACTTAAAAAAGACAAACCAATGCAAATACAAGAAGCAACATAGAAACTCCAAACGACAAGATCAGAAAAGAAATTCTCCACGCCACATCATAGTTAAAATGCTAGACACCAAAAACAAAGACAAAATCCTTAAAGCGACAAGAGAAAAACAATGACCTATAAGGGGAAACCTATCAGAATTACTTCTCAATGTATTGACTTCTCAATGCAAACTATGAAAGCAAGAAGAACCTTGAGCAAAGCATTTCCAGTGTTAAAGGACAATAAATGCCCACCCAGATTACTATACCCAGCAAAATGTTGATTATAATTGAAGGAGAGAGAGAAAACCTTCCATGACATAAACAAGTTGAAGAATACATGTCTGGAAGACCAACCCCTCAGAGATACTGGAAGCAATTCAAAGAACAGAAGAAAAAGGAGCAACCATCCCCTAGGCACCTAGAAAGGAGAAATCATAAAAGCATAACTGCAGAAATAGAAACCTAAACCAAACCGCAATGGATAACAAGGCAAGGAAGCAACACAGATATCAGTCATTACCTTAAATATTATGGACTAAATTCCCCAATAAAGAATAGGTGGAGAATTGGATTAGGAAACAGAATCCTACCATATGCTGTCTACAAGAAACACATCTTACCTTCAGGACAGACACCATCTTAAAGTGAAAAGGATGGAAAAATATTCCAAGCAAATGGTACCAAAAAAAAAGCAGGTGTTGCTATTTATATCCGACAAACATAGACTTCAATAAAGAAATCAGAAAGGACAAAGAAGCCATTACATCTTTATCAGGAACAATTCACCATGAATATTCCTCAAATTGATATATATCACTAACTTGGTGCACCAAACTATTATAAGACAATTCTCCAGGACCACAAGTCACACACTAACACCCCCAGTACATCATAGTAGGGACTTCAATAACCCCACTGAGTCCTTTGGCTAGGTCAACCAGGACAAGAAATAAACAGAGAGACATCTGAACTGAACGAATTACCCACTGGACCTCCATAGACCTCTACCAAATCTGAGCACATACAATTTCAGCCCATCTTATATTTGACAAGGGGATCAAGAAGCCACGATGGAGAAAAGAGCATCTTCATCAAGTGGTATTAGCAAAACTGGATCACCACTTGTAGAAGAATGAAATTAAACCCTCACCTCCCACCCTGTACAAAAGTCAACCACAGATGGATCAAAGACCTCATGTGAAACCAAAACTCTGAAGGCGATGAAGAAGAAAAGTTGAAGCAGAGACTACAAGACATAGGCATAGGAAAAGACCTTCCTAAATAAGAAGCAGCTGCGCAGGAAATAAGGTTTGGCAACTGACAAATGAGACCTCATAAAACTCAAAAGCTTCTGTACATCAAAAAAAAGAAACAGCTGGGTGTGGTGTGTGGCCCACCCTTTAATCCTAGCACTTAGGGGCAGAGGCAGGCGGATCTTTGTGAGTAAAGGCCAGCCTGGTCTACAGAGTGAGTTCCAGGACAGCTGGGCTACAGGGAGACCTGTCTCGAAAAGACCAAAAAAAAAAAGAAAAAGAAACAGTCAGGAAGTGAAGAGATATCCCGCAGAGTGGGGAGGAAACCTTCAACTGCAGATACATCTGACAAAGCATTGATTTCCAGAATATAGAAAACTACCCACAAAACAAAGAAAAAAAGAAAACAAAGACCACTCAATAGATGGAGCAAAAACTGAACAGAGACGTCACAAGTGAGGAATTAGAGATGTCTGAGAAACATTAAGAAGTGTTCAACATCACTAATCATTAAGGAAATTAAAATCAAAACCATTTTAGATATCATCTTACTAATAAGACTGGTAGGATCAAGCAAACAACCAAATGATACCAAGTGATGGAGAGGTTGTGGGGAAAGGGGAACACTCATCCACTGCTGGTGGGAATGTAAACTTGTACAACCACTATGGAAAATAGTGTGGAGAACCCTTGGAAGACTTGGAATGAACTTGCCACCCGACCCAGCCATACCACTCCTGGGCATGTACCCTCAAGACTCACCCCACCGCAGAGATATGTGCACGGCCATGTTTATTTCAGCTTTCTTCACAATAGCAAGGATCTGGAACCAACCCAAATGCCCCTCAACTGACGAGTGGATAGAGAAAATGTGGTACATCTACACAATGGAGTTCTATGCAGCAGTAAAGAAATATGACATCATGAGCTTTTCAGGAAAATGGCTGGAGCTAGAGGACATCATGCTGAGTGAAGTAACACAGTCCCAGAAAAACAAATGACAAATCGTATCCCTCATCTGTGGATGCAGGTTTAAATTACCCAGTTGTAAGTATTTCTTGTGCATGGCCCCCTGAGCTTTTGTCCAAAGCAGTTGGGAGTGATGCATATTGGAAACAACAGCAACAACAACAACAGAAAGGGCTGCATCGAAGAACTGACTGAACCGATGAACTTCTGCTCATAACAGTCATCTTCCTCATGGAGAATATTGAGAAAGACTGAGAAAGAGATGAAAAGCATGTTTGGCAGAATGCATGAGCTCTGGTGGGGTGGGGGAACGGGGGTATCACGGGTCTAGAGTTGTTAAAAAAATAAAAATAATTTAAAAAAAAAGCAATGGCAATACTATAATGTCTGGGGATCTGTGGGACCCTGCTGGCTAACAACTCCAGAAGAGGTAGCCCGTCCCTGGAACAGGGCTTTTTGTTTTCTAGCTTGTGGTATCTAGAAGCAGCATCCTCCACCCCCCATTATAGGATAATTCCATCTATAATATATATATATATATATATATATATGCATATATATATGCTTATGTATTTTAGGAAGCATATTGTTGTTGGGTTTTAAGAGTTCTTAATATCTTTAGAGACTAATAATTTGTTCAATATATTTTTTGCAATATTTTACTGCAATACTGAGGAAGGTGTTAGAAACTGAATGTTTGTGTCTTCCACCCCATTCACATATTGAACCCTAAACCCCAATATGATGACATTTAAGTCATAAGGCCACAGCCATCATGAATAGACTTAGTGCCCTTATGAAAGGGACCCCCCTCCCCTCCTGGCATTTGGTGGTGCAAAATGAAGAAGGGTCTCTATGATCCAAGAAGTTGACAGATTCTCCCATACTCACTGCTTCCAGATAGGAAGAGTGACAGTCTAAGCAGAAAGTTACTGTTCTCTTTAGAGTCAGAGGGGAGAAGGCCATGCCACCCATTGGTGAGGACACAAATTTACAGAACTGTCCAGAGTTTGGTTATAGAATAAGAATGGACTAGTCTTGAGCTTTGGACCTCATCAGCCTCCTCAGCAGCTTCACCTGAATCTCCTTGGACAAACCACTGTCTGACTCATTTTCAGCTACTTCTGGGAAAAGGTTTCTCATTCCAATCATTGACTGATTTGGGTGGAAAGTTCCCCCTGTGCCTGGTCATGGAGTGATGCTCATTCCATTTACTTTTTTCCTATGCAAAAAATTATTTACTGTATTGTAATAATAATTTGCACAAATCTCCCCAAAGATCATAAGCCCAATTTAGTTTAAATTAGCATTGTAGATAAAGGTTTTGAACCTGACTCTATAAGAAATTTTACTGACTAAGACTGGCTTATTTTCAAGCCCACGTCATAGTGTTAATATACAGATGGTGGTAGCCATCAATAGCACAGTGAATACAGATGGCTCTTTTTCAATGGTAAGGTTTTGTATTTATTTTCCTTTTAGCAAAGCTTAAATCCATTTATTTTGGTCCTAATGAACATACCAAAGGGAATAAAAACACTGAGTTGAAATTAGTAATTGTTTTCAACAGTAAAGACAATCAAATGCACAATTATAAATGATCAATTTAATTATCAGGTTTTTAGAAAATAGGAAAACAAGAATCAAAAACAAATGACAGTGGTTCCGTTTTAGCCAATGATTGCTGAAAACAGAATGTGCTTACAATTAAAGTACGAGATCTCTCACTTAGACATTTCATGTTAGTAAAAATGCTAAATGTGTTTTTATTTATACATTTAAAAAATATTTTATTTATTTATCTTTATTTTATGTGCATGAGTGCATAGTCTGTATTTGTTTCAGTGCACCCCTGTCATGCAAGGCTGACAGAAGTCAGAAGAGGACATCAGATACCCTGAAACTGGAGTTAAGGGAGTTGTTAGCTTCCATATGGGTGCGAGAATAAAACTCAGGTCCTCTGCAAGAGCAGACAGTGCTCTTAACCACTGAGCCATCTCTTCAGCCCCAATTTATAATTTTTTTATTAAAAACAATCCAAGAAACCTTAAAAATATTTTGCACATGCATATATTGTGAGGTGTGCAAGCATATGTGCATGCATGTTCACATATGTGGGGTTACACATGTATGCAGATGTGTTTGTCTATGGACACACCTGCAATGTGGAGACATGAGGTTGACATTGGGCATTTTAGATTACCTTCCACCTTATACATTGAGGCCCAGGTTCTCACTTGAACCCAGAGTTCACTGACCCTTGGGTTCTCTGCCTACCCAGTTTGCTCTAGGACATACTGCTTCCACTTCTTGTACTCAGGGATTATGGCAGGTCACCATGCCCATCTGGCATTTACATGGTAGTTGGGGATCTGAAGCTAGTCCTAACACTTGGGTGGCCAGTGCTTTACCAAAACATGACTCTAGCCATCCAAATCTTATATTTTAAGAAAGACCATAAATTCAAAAGTTCTTCCCTAATAAATATTCTTTGTACCTCTGAGTGTATGCTTGCTTTTCACATTATTTCTACAGATCTTTTGCCATAGACAGAAGGATACTTTCTCTCTTTTTAGAGCATTGGGCTTGAGTTATAGTTCTGAATTTCTTTAGTGGTCTCAAGGTACATATCCAAGAAGTAAGTCATAAAGGCATACAGCAGAGTAGGTGGAAATAGTTGTGATGGTTTTATTGCATTTATGTGAAAAATGAAACAGTAATATCCAGTTGGGACAGGGGCAGGGAAAAGATACAAAAGATTTAACTTCTTCTTGTTGAAAAAAACCTGTAATATAGTGAATATTGCTAACAGCAATCTACAGAAGGTTTAGTTGAAGCTGGACCCAGCTTCAACTAAAATCACACAGGTGTTCAAACTGAGCTTGGACTGATGGTGCTTGGCTGTAACCTTGGCCTGGAACATGGGAGGTGGAAGCAGGAGAATGAGAAGCCCAAGATCATCCTCAGATGTGCAGTGAGTTCAAGGCCAGTCTGAGCTCCATGAGAATGTGTCTCAAAGAAATAAAGAATTAATAATAAAATACCCCAGCAAATGTTGAATTTGACTAAAAGTCTAAAACAGGGGCTGGAGAGATGGCTCAGTCATTAAGAGCGCTAGTTGCTCTTGCAGAGGACCCAGGTTCAATTCCTAGTACTCCTATGGCAGCTAGCAACAGTTCTTAACTCTAGTTCCAGGGGGTCCAACGCCCTCTTCTGTTCTCCTCGGGCATTACACAACATGAGCACACTTTCATACATGTAGGCAATATGCTCATACACAGAAAATAATAATAATAAATGAAAAAATATGTCTATAAAACTCTAAAATTAAAGGCTACATTCTCTGAAAATTAACCAATGAAGTAGAAGCTGTATTTTTGTTTCATGCTTAAAGATGTATATTAATGACATTTTTCTTCCTTGGATCTGAGCCAAGCTCTTTGGGGTTCAGATCAAAGAGTTCTTGTTTTATTGCTTTGCCTATAACATGAATGTGATGAGTTTTGAACAGATAATTCTATTTTTCTTCTGTTAATATATTAAATGGGGATTAACACCACATTTTAACAAGACTTTGTTAAAAATAAAAATAGTGCAGTATGATTAAGTGATGTGTTTACTAGTTCAGTTCTTCATTTCTCCTTGAAGTAACCATGAGGTTTCGGGGGTTGGCCTGTCACCATTGTTGATTTAGCTCTCAAAAGGATGATGCAAAGAATTACAGAAAAAAACTCAGCAAACAAAAGTTTTACATATATTATTGTATACGCTTTTTTTTTTATTTTTTTTTTATTTATTTCTGTATTGTATCAATGTACTGTCTGCATGCAGGTCTGTGCACCCGTGTTGTGCAATGCCGCGGAGGTCAGAAGAGGGCGTCGGATTCCCCTGGAACTGGAGTTCTCCTGGAATTGGAGCTTCAGACGGTTCTCTGCCGCCATGTGGGTGCTGGGGATCAAACCCGGGTCCTCTGTAAGAGCGGTCGGCGCTCTTAACTGCTAGGCCATCTCTATTGTATACGCTTTTTAAAGATTTGTTTTCTTTTTGTGTATGTGTATGTGTGAATGAGAGCAGGTACCCACGGAGGCCAGAACACAGTGTCAGGTCCCCTAAAGCTGGAGTTACAGGCAGTTGTGAGCTGCCCCATGTGGGTACTTGGAACCAAACTAAAGTCCTCTGTAAGAGCAGTACACACTCAACTGCTTAGCCATCTCTCCAGCCCCGTTATTGTATATTTTTATGAAAAAAGTGAAAAGGAGGAAAAGGTGGAAACCAAAGAATTACATGGATAATTCTTAACATGAAAGCATCCAAACAGTTTTGCCAGTGTGTTCTAAATGGCAATAATAGACAACAAAGAGGGTGTGGCTTTCTCTCTTCTTTTCGGTGCCCATTTTATTTACTTGTTTACTTACTTTTTATTTATATATTTACTTGGGAGTTGTGGGGATGAAACCCGGGGCCTCACATGTGTTAGGAAAGTACTCAGCTGCTGAGCTCCATCCTTGGCCACTCTGTCTCCCACTTGGCTCTCCCTCTGGCCCATGGTTCGGATGCACAGCCCTTCAGTAGGCCAGGGCTGCTGCAGCCTCTCCCATAGCTGCCACCCCTGTGTCCTGCAGAGATGGAGGAGCCCGCCTCCATCAGAGTCAGCTCAGGGGCAGTTCCCACCATTCAAATAGCTTGTGTTTGGTTCCTGGAAACTGTTCAAACAACTCTGGAAGGTGGTGGGTAAAAAGGAAGTGGATAAAGAAGTAACTGGAGCCTGGCGTGGTGGCGCATGCCTTTAATCCTAGCACTCGGGAAGCAAAGGCAGGCAGATCTTTGTGAGTTCAAGGCCAGCCTGGTCTACAGAGTGAGTTCCAGGTCAGCTGGGGCTACAGGGAGACCGTGTCTCGAATAGACAAAAAAAAAAAAAAAAAAAAAAGAAGCAACTGGGTGGTGAGGAGTCTCTGATGACCATTTTTCTTGTCCTATTCAGAGACAAACGATCAGTCCTTGTTGACTCCTTCTTCATTGACTACTTCTATGTCCTAGGGAGGATGTTGTCCATCAGGTTTATTTTCTGGACCCTTACAGAGCACACAGTCAGTCTCTCTTCAGGGAATCTGTCTAGTTTTTTAGTCAAACTAAAATGTGATGTTCTTTCAGCTCCTAAAATTGCTTTCCAATGACCAGAATGTTTCATAGTTTTTGTTTTGTTTTGTTTTGTTTTGTTTTTTTAATGTATGGGAGTTGCAGGGGCTGCAGTTATAGGATGATGTGAGACAGAAAAGTTTAAATGAAAGAGGTCTTGTCTTGGACAGTTGGGGAAATCTGAAGGAAACATAAACATGTAAACTATGGGAAATTGTATAGAAATAAGATGATGAGGTACTCGATGCTATGGAAATAAACACTGCCATAGTAGAATGCTAATATGTCATCTATTAGAAAACAAAGCAAAAGAACAGTGGTGTGAATTGCTGAGCAAGCTCAAATTTAATGGTAAAATTTGTCTTTCATATTTTATCTCTTTGGGGACAACTGCACATTATTAAATAACTATATTTTAACTTGCGTTAGAAACTATTAAAATAATATTTTAATTAAATCTTTGAGAATTTTATATAATTATTTTGATCACATTCACACCCATCTCCTCCCAGATCCATCCCCATTTCCCCATCCCTCCCCCAAATTCATGCCTCTTTTAAAAAATATTTTTATTGAAGTTCTGTGCATTTCATACAACATTTCTTATTCCAATTTAGACTCATTCCCCCTTCCATGTCCCCCACCCCACCCAAGCCATACATGTCTTACATCTTTTTCTGTCTTTTTAAAGTTTTTCTTTGCAGAAATTTACTGTTTGGGGCAGAAGTTTATGGTTTCAGTCAGTTCTTTGGCCCAGTCTTTTTGTTGTTGTTGTTGTTCCCTCCAATTTGTATTGTCTTAAAATATTCATTCATATATAAATATGAATTCATATACATTCATACATATGAATGTATATGAATGAATATTTTGGAATGAATGAATATAAAATATGAAATATAAAATAAACTATAAGTTAATTCCAAAACATGTTTAGCAACTCACATTTTTCCCTTAAATTTTATATTTCTCTAAAATATGCATAGATACCATCCACCCATATATTGCAATTACAAAGTCTAAAAATAAGTGGTAAGTTAATCTCTAATTAATAGAGCCCATTAATGAATTCACATTTTAACCATTCAGTTGCTTTCAGATAAAAAGAAATATAACATTAATGTTGCTCAGTTTCCCTTACAACTAGGTATTGGTGCTAACATACACAAATAAGGGATACCAGTTGTTGCTTGTTTTTCAGGGACTGTGTTACTTCACTTAGGATAATGACTTCTAGCACCATCCATTTACCTGCAAAGCCTCTTTTTTTTTTTAAAGCCCATCAAACTCATAGAATCCAAGCTGCATTGTCCAAGCACTCTGGAGTGTGGGTCCATCCCCTGAAGCATGTTCAACCTCCCAGAGGTCACACACTTGAAACTCCCTCTCGTGCAGCAATTAATTGCCAATTGCTCCTCAGCTGGGACTGGAGCTTCATCTCACCTCCACCTTCCACTGTCATCTAGGCCTGGGGCTTCATCTCACCTCCACCTTCCACTGTCAGCTAGGACTGGGGCTTCATCTCACCTCCACTTTCCACTGTCATTTAAGACTGGGACTTCATCTCACCTCCACTTTCCACTGTCATTTAGGACTGGGACTTCATCTCACCTCCACCTTCCACTGTCATCTAGGACTGGGGCTTCATCTCACCTCCACCTTCCACTGTCATCTAGGACTGGGGCTTCATCTCACCTCCACTTTCCACTGTCATTTAGGACTGGGACTTCATCTCACCTCCACCTTCCATTGTCAGCTAAGACTGGGGCTTAATGCTCACCTCTACCTTCCACTGTCATCTAGGACTGGGGCTTCATCTCACTTCCACCTTCCATTGTCAGCTAGGACTGGGGCTTAATGCTCACCTCTACCTTCCACTGTCATCTAGGACTGGGGCTTCATCTCACTTCCACCTTCCATTGTCAGCTAGGACTGGGGCTTAATGCTCACCTCCACCTTCCACTGTCATCTAGGACTGGGGCTTCATCTCACTTCCACCTTCCATTGTCAGCTAGGACTCGGGCTTAATGCTCACCTCCACCTTCCATTGTCAGCTAGGACTGGGGCTTAATCCTCACCTCCACCTTCCACTATCATCTAGGACTGGGGCTTCATCTCACCTCCACTTTCCACTGCCATCTAGGACTGGGGCTTCATCTCACCTCCACCTTCCCTTGTCAGCTAGGACTGGGGCTTCATCTCACTTCCACCTTCCATCGTCTTAGAAACTTTTTATTCAGTTTCTATGTGCACTAAAAATTTGAGCTTTAGATTTTTACTTTAAAATCTAGAACTCAAGGAAACCTTAAGGAACAGTAGTAATGTTACTGCTTTTCCTTCCTTCCTTCCTTCATTTTAAACAGACTTTGTGACAACTAAGCTGGGTTGAAAATGGCATTACACATCTCATGTGCACTGAACACACCTGAAAGGAGCCAGGGAGCAAAGTGTGGTTGACATGTGTACCTTGCAATGAAGCACACCCAGGCACCATGTTGGCTCAAGCCCTTCCACAAGGCTTTCCCATACCTTTAGCCCCATTCTCTCTCTCCTGCAGTCCCACAACTCCTTATTGGTTCTTGGCCTCCTATTATCTGCCCTAAACAACCCCATTAAGTGTTTTGAGATCTTAGATAACATTTTACTTCATGTTGCCTGGAAACAGAAACTAGGAAAGAACTTCTTGTAGCCCTGTGTGACCTATGGCTCATGCGGGACACCTGTGGGGTGGAGTGCAGTGGAAGGGGAACGGCATGGGAAGGGCCAGACTTGAGCTAGATCTTTTCAGGCACTGTAACAGTAGGGCCTGCCTGTCCTGTGATGCTATGCAGGGCTGGAATGACCTTCCTTGAGGGCTCCTGGAGCTGGAGAAGGGATCTAAGTGAGTGATGGCTTCCACTGGGCAAAAGCAGCAAAACTGAGCCACCACCACATTGTCAGAAGCTGAAGGAACAAGCATACCTCAAAACCTTTGTGGCACCTAGAAGGTATAAGTTTCATTAGGACTCATTATAAATAGTTGTTACATGTAGGATCCACAGAAGGGTTCGATGTTTATGGCAATCTGTGGCTTTTCTTCCTTTCAATGTTCAGACGGGTCAATCTTTCAGTTGCCACTTTTTGGTACATCCTACTCAATGCAAAGCTGTATCTTTTCTTTCTCAGCCATTAAGTTGGTGACATTTCGTCCTGTTGGAACAAACATATCTTTTCCCGTGGTTAGTTTTAAAATGCCTTCCCCCCCATAGAACAAGGAGAAATATGACGATGATGAGGTCGTTCTCCAACTGTAAATTGGAGACAACTATTATAGAGGTAATCTCTTATAAAACTGGTAAAAATGCCTTCTTTAATTGACTAATAGACATAAGAACTGTGAAAAGGATTATACTCTGTACAGAACCAAATATAATACTAAAGTCCTTACGCTATGCACTTAGGCAAAGTATATTAATGCAGGAGCTCTGACATCAGCAATGGATTGTTCTACCAGGGGGATGTTGGCCAGGGGATCCAAGGCCCCACAAAAGGTAAGGGCTCCTTGCCCCTAAGTTGGGATACCTGCAGGAGGAGAGGCAATAAAACCCTGCTGCCGAAGACCTGACGTTAACACGGGAGGGATGTATTGAGACCGCACATGCAAGTGTACAGATGGCCTCTGGAATGCCAGAGAGTGTTACCAAAGGCCACTAAACCAATAAAGCAAATACGGGTCTCCCTGAGTCAAGCAAGACTCCACCGTCAGCACCAGCTACACCTCACCTGCCTGGAAATACTGTGCAGCAGAGGCAGCCATGTGCCTGTATATCCCAAATCTAATTGGCTATTGGCTCTCTCCTTGGAGGAATAACCCATGGCTGATGCCACAAGCTTACATCCTTTACAGGTTAGGAGATGTTATAAGCCACAGTAAGACCCTGTCATATTTAACAGGGCGGGGGGGAAATGTAATCCATGGATTAACATATCATCCAAACATATGTGTCTATGCCAAAGTAACCTACCATAACTATTAGTGCTGCTTAAATACCTATATATCTAACTGCTTGTGCTTCATTAGTAGGATCGAAAGGTTACCCCTGGACAAACTGTCAGCCCATGAAAGGAAACAGCCAGAATTGACCAGAGTCCAAGTCAACAGCTCCAGAGAGAGTGGACTGTTTTACTTCTCATCCACCTGTGCCCCTTTTCTAAGCCTAGGGAACAACCTGCAGAAGAGGGGGCGTGGTAGAATGTAAAGGCTCCAATTGGGGTGAATGGTGAAACTACAGCGATGTAGTCTGGACACTCATTTGATCAACTTGATTGAACAAACAACATGTCACCCCCCACTGGATGGTGGGGCTGTGGGGGTTTGGACACAACAGCCTGTAGATTGGTTTTGCACGAAGGATGCTTGTACTCATGGATTATCACTTATAGCTAAAAAAGGAAAAAAAAAAACAGAGAAAGATGCAAGACAGTTATGGCAGAATACATGATCTGGGATGGGGTGGGGGTGGGGGGGAAGGGAAAGGGAAAAATGCCTGATCTGAATTGGAAAATGATGTACGAAATGCACAAAGCATCAATAAAAAAATAATAAAATAAAATTTAAAAAAAGCATACCAACCAAGTAAGAGGATGCCAAGTAAGAGGGATTAAGGAGGGGACCCCAGGAACTGTAATCAGATCAACTTGAAAGTCCACATCACGTTTCCAGAACAGGAAGAACATTCTGAGCAGAATGAACTGAAGTGCCAACAGGCCTGAGACAGGCTGCTATAATAAGGTGAACGTGTACTTGGCAGAAATTGCTCATGGCTGGAAATGTTTGTTAAAAGAAGAAACAGAATTTGAATGAACTGACTTAGGTACAGGAGGAAAAGATAACACTAAGAATAATAAACAACTAATACTTCCATAGCACACTGATTCCTGCATGACAGGCACTGTTGTGAGCTCTTCATGAAACAAATGTGTTTATTCCTCACAATAACTTAATGAGGTAAGTACAGGTCTCATTCTCAGTTTGCAGATGAGTAAACTCAACTGAGAAAGATTACTAACTAGACTAAAGTTGCACACCAAGCTTCTAACTGGGTTGTGTTGAATCCAGGTGGGCTTCCATGAGTCTCCATTCTCAGTGCCCACCCCGTAGATCCCCATCACTTCCAGAATTTAGCTACCACTGCCAGGAAAGTGGGAATGGAATATGTAAGTGTCTGCTGTAACAAGTACAACAAACTTTGTAACTTAAAACAACAGATAAATGGAATCATATAGAATTATTTTTCTGACTGGCTTATTTCACTTAGCAGAATGTTCCTAAGCTTCATCCCTGTGTCGGGTATCAGAATTCCTTTCCTTTTTATTTATTTATTTTTTATTTTTTTTTGCTACAACAAAAATTTTATTTATTTTTTTAATTAAAATTTTTATTGATGCTTTGTGCATTTCCTACATCATTTTCCAATTGAGATCAGGCATATTTCCCTTTCCCTTCCCCCCCACCCCCACCCCATCCCAGATCATGTATTCTGCCATAACTGTCCTGCATCTCTCAGGTGTTTTTTTTTTTTTTTTTCATTTTTTAGCTATAAGTGATAATCCATGAGTACAAGCATGCTTCGTGCAAAACCAATCTGCAGACTGTTGTGCCCAAACCCCCACAGTCCCACCATCCAGTGGGGGGTGACAGGTTGTTTGTTCAATCAAGTTGATCAAATGAGTGTCCAGACTACATCGCTGTAGTTTCACCATTCACCCCAATCGGAGCCTTTACATTCTACCACGCCCCCTCTTCCGCAGATTGTTCCCTAGGCTTAGAAAAGGGGCACAGGTGGATGAGAAGTAAAACAGTCCACTCTCTCTGGAGCTGTTGACTTGGACTCTGGTCAATTCTGGCTGTTTCCTTTCATGGGCTGACAGTTTGTTCAGGAGTAACCTTTCGATCCTACTAATGAAGCACAAGCAATTAGATATATAGGTATTTAAGCAGCACTAATAGTTATGGTAGGTTACTTTGGCACAGACACATATGTTTGGATGATATGTTAATCCGTGAATTACATTTTTGCCCCCTGTTAAATATGACAGGGCCTTACTGTGGCTTATAACATCTCCTAACCTGTAGAGGATGTAAGCTTGTGGCATCAGCCATGGGTTATTCCTCCAAGGAAAGAGCCAATAGCCAATTAGATTTGGGATATACAGGCACATGGCTGCCTCTGCTGCACAGTATTTCCAGGCAGAATTCCTTTCCTTTTTAAGGCTGAATGCTGTTCCCACATACAGACATGCTACATTTTACTTATTCATCCATCCGTGAGTGGACCATTGTTCTGCTCATCTATTTTCCTTTCAGAACAGGGAGCCTTCTCTGCACCACCAGGGACCAAAAGTGACATTTCGGTTCAGCCCTTTATTTTTCCACCTCTTATCCACTCTACCCTCGATTTGAGTTTGAATTATAAAATGACACATTCAGGTATTCCGAGGGCAGTTGATTCAACACATGGGAAGGTGCAAAGTAAGGTTACAAAATAACTGTTTGAGAACTCACTAGAGTATTTCTCCAATTTTTTTGGTTTAACTGTTTAAAAAAATCAATCTAAAGAGACCAAAAAAAATCAATCTATAAAAATCAATTGAAAATCTGAGACATGAAAGCCATTACTGTAAGATATAAAGCCTGAAGTTGACATCAAAACACCCAAAATTATATTCATTAGTCGAAAATTTTTATTTGCTTCACACTGAAGAACAGAATGGGGTTTTATAGCTCTATTATGATTACACATAAATTTTTATCTCAAAGAGAAGCTCTATAATTTATACTTCTTATCTTTAAAGAAAAGATGTTTTCCAACTTTATATTAAAACAGAAAAATGGATGTTTCAAAACCTAATTTAGATCAGAAGTTTAGAGTTGCTTCATCAACTCAACAATTATGAAACCTCAGATTTCGAAGGTTTATTTAAAGAAAAAAACTCTTCACTTCTATGAACAAAGATGTCTGCTTGGTTATTTGCGTGAATGAAATAGAAGTGTTTTAAAAACCCAATGGTAGGAGAAGCATGTAGTACATATGTGTACAGCATAAAGCACACCAGTACTACACAGTGTAGCCTGTTACTCTTTCCTCACCTGAAAACAGCTCCAAACATACTGAATGTTAAACAATAAAAATCAATCCAAAGACTCTGCCGATACACAGTATTCATTTATTCAACCCAGATTGGTTGACAATCAGGAAGGATTTAATGAGGTACAATTCATGTGAGGCTTACTTAGGTCACATCCGAGCACATCTACTTAGTGTTACCTGTTGACTAGATGAACTTCTTATAAAATAATGAAATAAATGTCAAGACATAATTCTTCTACTCCTCTAAGCGGGTCCAGCTCTGGAAGAGTAGTGGCCTTGATCATCATCATTCAGACCTGCTTTCCTTTAGACTTCTGGAATCCTGATCTGGAGTACCCCTAGCCCTTCATGTCTCCCCACCACCCTCTGTAAACTCATAGTGCTTTCATCCTGTAGTCCTTATACTAGCCAATCATCTCCAGAAGAAGGTAAAATGTTTATCTGTCCTTTGCCTCTTCTCTGTAGGAGTCCAGCTGAAGTGCTGGCTAATCTGGAAAAGGCTAGGCTCTCCTGACTCTAGCTGTCTTTGTAGGATCCTCATTCTTCACATAACTGTTTCCCTACACTGGGTGAACATTCTGGAAGCACTCTCCTCTTATGACAACATTGTCAGATCTCTGCCACCCCCTCTGGTTCAGAATTCAAGGAAGATGAGGTGGCACATCCCTGTTCTGCATTATTGTGACCCAGCCTGGAAGCCAAATCCATCATTCATTTTAAACTCCATGATCTCAGGCAAATTACTCATTTTACCCAATTTCTTCATTTTTTAAGTTTAGAATAGTATGTTCTTTGCTTTTAAAAGGCATTTGTAAAGATTAAGATAATAGCTACAAAGCACTTAGCATAGTTTGAGCACACAGGGTGCAGTTACCAGGTTGTGGAGACACAATTGTCTAGACAAATGAACGGCTGTCTGGACATGGGTTCATGCCTATGTCTTGGAGTGTGTGCTGACCTCCTATCTTTACAGCTATGGACTCCTTGCACACAGCACCTGGCCTGCTACTTAAAGCCCTCCCCTATACCTAAGGTGACTTGGTTCCAAAACCTCCCAAGGCATCCTTCCTGGCCTCTTGGAAAGACTGTAGTCTGCATAGGCCTCTACTTTCTGGACTGATCACTATGACTACCAGGGTAACAGCATTTAAGATAAGTCTCCTGGAACCCAACTTATGAAACAGTGTCACATGCTTGCTGAGTGATCTCAAGTACACTGATTAGCCCAGTAAATCTGGGTTTCCAGATCTGTATATATGATGAATAGAAGTTTTTATAAGGGGCTGGGGAGATGACTCAGAAGATAAATTGCTTGGTATATAAGTATGAGAGCCTGAATTCAGATCTCTAAAACCCATGTAAAGTCAAGTATGGTAGTTCATACTGTAACACCAGTGCTAGGTGGTCAGAAGCAGGGACTCACTGGTCATCCAGTCTAGCCTACTGCACATTCCAGATTCAATGAGAGACCCTATTTCAAAAACTAACATGGATAGTGACAGAGGAGGCCATCTGATGGCCACGTTGATCTCTACATGTGTACACATGGGCTAATGCACCATCACACACACATTTATATACCACATGTACACACATGCGCTCACGCGCGCGCACACACACACACACATGAAAAATCATTATAAGGGTTGATATGAGAATTAAGTATGATTTATATGTGCAAAAATATAGCAGGGTACCAGGTGTAAAATAAGTGTTGATAAATGATAACTGACGATCCTCATCATCATTATCATGATCTTTGATCTCTCCCACATTATCTGAATGCTGAAAAATCCATCCCCAGTGCTCAGTATATTGTACTCATTGCCTGACTGTTAGCAGAGTGTTCCCACATAATGACACAAGGAAAGTGTTCTGGAACAACCAGACCCTATGACTACCCTCTGAGCCCCAGATACGGCACAGGCTCCAATTCATTCACTTCTTCAGAGAGGGAATCACTCTAGCGTGAGTGGCTGGGCCCCACATAAACATGCGTTTGCCTAACATGTTCCATGTTCGCAAACACTCATGCCCTCCTGTCAGTAATTTCCGTTGGGGACCGTTTGTGTATCTTCTGTGTTTATACATTACCATGCCATATACAGGCTCTCACATGTAGGGAGATGAGCATGTGACTCAAGATATAAAACTGAGACTTTCATCACAGTCCCACCTTGGATGTCCCTCTGCATTTCTGGACACACTCTGTCATCTACAAAGTAAAGGTGTTGACAACGGCCTTCCCTCTCTCTGCCCAGACCCATTTCAGTATTAAAAGAAGGAAATAGATTCCAAAATAAAAGAGGAGACTATATATTCAAGCTGATGTTATTACTACTAAAAGATTGCCTTTAAATTGTGTGGTTTCTTAAAGAATACAAAGATCCCCAAGGATCAGTGGGAAAGGTGACTAGGCTTGCCAGCTGTTTGTCAGCATACACATCTTGAATCCACTGAAAACATTTTGCACAGACAGAGATGCCATAAAATGTTCTGTGGGGATTCGCCAAGGGTGCCAGGGTACATGGAAATGCTTGCCAGCCAGTGACAAGCACTGCAAAGAGGTCTCATCTGTGCGGTGACATAAGCACTTTATTATAAATGCCAAATGGGAACATCGATTAAAGATGTTCTGAATCCAGTGCGTCAATAAAGCACAAGACAGCTGGCCTCTGTTAATCAGGCAGGAAGACATGAGTGGGTGGGGACTTTGATCTCTGAAGAAATTTACAGAGAGAGAGAGAGATGAAAAAGGAAGAGGCAGAAGGAACAACATTAGGGAAAGAAACATCAGTTAATAAGGAGCTGGGGAGAGACAGAGATTCCAAGCCCAGATCCCCGCTTTGGCCAGGCAAATGGCTCTGTCAACACAGAAGCACTGTCTGGAGTTGCATTCGCATTTGAGTCTTACCAGGGTGGAAAACAGCATGAGACTCTACCAACCTAGGTCTATTTAATTCTAAGCAGGGGTAGCTTCAAATTGTTTTACATGTTTCTAATACTATAATTATTTCTAATCATGAGATTATGTTACTGGAGTTAGAGTCTTGCTTCTTGCTGCATGATTGGCCAATTAAATCAAGAGAGAAGGTACAGAAGGAAGAAAGAAAAGTCGATCCAGGTGGTCTCTGTGGGTACGGGAGGGGGCTCTAGCTGGACTGCACACATCTTCTGATGAGTTGGTCTTAAAGCACTTATATTTCTGGGATATTCCTACTACTGATTAGCTACGTGTTATGTTATATAATGGCCTGGTAAGAGGTGGGAGTAGCTGTCCCAAGACCCCCAAGTTCACCAAGAACCATATGCTGAACTGCCAGTTGATTGCTAAGCTCCTGGTAATGGAGAATACTTTCTTCTATTAGTTCCATACTACACCTTTCTGGCATTAAAGTTAAATAAGCTTCATCAGTGAGTGACAGTACAAACTCCCACAATGAGTGAAACATCTTGAAAGCTTGTATTTAGGGAGATTGCATTGGGGAAAATGAGCAGAATCCGAATCACCTAAGTTCTGGGTTTTGGTTCCTCTGCAGAACTCGCATCAAGGCTGTGGGCTACAAGGACTGAACATAGAGGGCCTGAAGGGCCTGTGGAGCCCTGCCCAATGCGGGGCTCTGGAAAACTGCTCTGGGCTCCATCCTAACTGTGGCTGAGGCATTCTTGAGTTGTACCTGTTAGGTCTTCTAGTCCTGCTTCTTTTCTCCCTCTCCCTTTCTCTGGTGTCAGCCATGAAGTCCCAAGTTCTCTCTCTCTCCCTTTATCTTCCACTGCCATGCCCCCTGCCCCCAGTAAATCCATGTCACTACTGGATTCTCCTGAACGCCTGCTTCCTGGTGGCTCTGACCTGACATACCACCTCAAGAATTTATTGGGAAGATTAGATGTGTCCATTCCTAAAACATGGTTGGCATGATGCTTGAGTCATAGCAATTTACTAACAATTAGTTGCCAAATTTTTTAGAAAAAAAGAATACAGTTGCAATGTGCTTTTTCAGACTTATAAAGCTACAGGAATCAAGACAGTGTGGATATTGGTGGAAAGGATGTAGAAACATATATCGCTGGAACAGAACAGAGGTCAGGAGTAGACCCATTCAAATACTGTCAATTGATTTATTTTCACAAAAGTCTGTAAAAACTTTAATGGAGAAATGGTGTAGCTTTTTCAACAAATGGTATTGGAATAATTGGACATCTTTAGGAAAAAAGAAGTTAGACATAACTTTATAATTTATATAAAACATAGATCATAGATCGATAAAAAATCTTAAGCTATAAAACTTTTAAAAGGAAGCACAGAACTACCATATGATCTGGATTTACCATGCCTGGAGCATGCTGAGGGACTCCAATTCAACGTACCACAGGGATCTTGCACATCCTTATTTATTATGGTTCTAGACACAATAATCAAGATGAGAGCAGCCTAGATGCTTATCAACAGACAAATGAGTAAAATCTGGTATATTACACAATGGAGTTTTATTTGGCCATAAGGAAGAATGAAATGTCATTTAAAAGAAAATAGAGGGAACTGGAGAGCATTTAACAAAATAAGTCATCCTCAAAAAGATTAATATCACCTGTTTTCTCTAATATATGGAATCTAGATTTAAATACATGGATGAAGAGAGAGGTAGATGATAGATAAATGATAGATATAGAGATAGATAGATAGATAGATAGATAGATAGATAGATAGATAGATAGACAGTTTTAAGAATGAAAGCAGATGGGGACTATTTGGGGGAAGTCATTTTGGAATAATTATACATCCTTAGGCAAAAGAAAAGAAAATTGGACCTAAGTTTACACTTCATATGAAACAAGCAAACATGAGTAAAGTATGATGATATGATGTATGAAATTGTCATAACAAAACCCATTATTTTGCTTTCAGTTTTATTATTTTTACTTTAAGTCGATGAGTATTGACTTAAAAATCAAGTATATGAGTGTATTGCCTGCATGTATGTAAGTACATCTGTGTCATGCAATGCCTGTTGAGGTTAGAACATAACATTGGCTCCCCTGGAATTGGAATTACAGATGATTGTTAGCAGCCCCAGGGTCCTCTACAAGAGCAGCTAACCATCTCTCTAGCCCAGGAAACCCATTATTTTGTATTGTAACTAAAAATTAAAGTATATTAAGGTAAATTTTCAATGTTATATATCAGCAAAAGGTAAAAAATAATTAATAGTCAAAAGTCTTGAACAGGTAGTTTACTAAACAACATATGTAGCAAATAAGCACACAGAAGATGTCCAACATCATTAAACACTTAAAAATGCAAAGTAGGGTACTGGAGAGATAGCCTAGCGGTTAAGAGCACTGACTGCTCTTGCAGAGGACCCAGGTTCAATCCCCAGCATCCACATGGTGGCTAAGAACCGTCTGTAATTCCAATTCCAGGAGAACTCCAGTTCCAGGGGAATCCGAAACCCTCTTCTGACCTCCGTGGCATTGCAGGACATGGGTGCACATACCTACATGCAGAGAGTACATTCATACACATGCAAAAATAAATAAAATTAAAAAAATTAAAAATAAAAAAATGCAAAGTAAGCGGGGTGTGGTGGTGCACGCCTTTCATCCTAGCACTTGGGAGGCAGAGGCAGGTGGATCTTTGTGAGTTCAAGGCCAGCCTGCTCTACAGAGTGAGTTCCAGGACAGCTGGAGCTATAGGGAGACCCTGTCTTGAAAACACCAATAAAATAAAATAAAATAAAAATAAAAATGCAAAGTAAAATCAATGCAGAATGTCATTGTACACCTAACAGAATGGTCAAAAGGATCAACACTGATAATTGCTGGCATGGTTGCAGACCAACCATAGCTCTCAGGCACAGCTCATGTGGATAAAAAGACAGCTGCTTCAGCACATTCATATGAAGTTAAATGTATGAGGCACCCCAACTACCAGTCTCAATCCTAGCTATTTGCCTTAAAGAAGTATATAAACCTAGGTATGGTAGTGCATCCATTTAATCCCACAGGAGGCAGAGGCAGGAGGATCTCTGACATAAAGACTAGCCTGGTCTACATAGCAATTTCCAGGCCAGCTGAACTATAGGGAGACTCTGTCTCAGAAAAACAAAAACCAATTATATAAAAATTTATACAAAAATACTTACAGCAGGATGATAATGTCTGTGGGTTTCCTGTATATGGCTTTGATTACATTGAGGAATGATCTCTCCAATCCAGTTCCCTCTAAGACTTTAAGCATGAAGGGATGCTGGATTTTGTCAAAGGTTTTTTCTTCATCAATTGAGATGATCCTGTGGTTTTTGTCTTTCACTCCACTTATGTGTTTTATGATATTTACTGATTTTCGTATGTTGAACCATTGCTGAACTTCTGGTATGAATCCAACTTGGTCATGATGGATGATCTTCTTGATATGGGTCTATATGGGGTTTGCAAGTATTTTGTTGAAAATTTTTGCATCTGTGTTCATTAATGAGATGGGTCTATAGTTTTCTTTTTCGGTTGTTTATTTGCCTGGTTTTGGTATTAGAGTGATGCTGGCTTCACAGAAGGAATTTGGGAGAATTCCCTCTGTTTGTATACTTCTGAACAATTTGAGTAATAATGGTTTTTAAGTCTTTTTGAAATGTTTTTTAGAATTCTGCCATGAAACCATCTAGTCCTGGGCTTTTTTTAGTTGGGAGGTTTCTTATTACACTTCAGTTTCTTCATATATTATGGGTCTGTTTAAGCTGTTGATCTCTTCTTGGTTAAGCTTTGGTAATTCTTGATATTTCAGATATTCATCTATTTCTCCTAGGTTTTCAAACTTGGTAGAGTATAGGTTTTTGAAGTATTCCCATATGATTGTCTGGATCTTTTCATTGTCTGTTGTGATATTTCCCCTTTCATCATGAATTCTATTGATTTGGAGTTGCTCTATCTTTCTTTTGGTTAACTGGGCTAGAGGTCTGTCTTTCTTGTGTATTCTCTAAAAGAACCAAATTTTGAATTCATGGATTTTTTGTATTGTTTTCTTTGTTTCTGTTTCATCGATTTCTGCTCTGATTTTTGTTATTACTTCCTGTCTGTTGCATTTAGGGTTCACTTTGTTGTTGTCTCTCAAATGTTTTTAGCTGCAGCGTTAGATCATTCACTTGTGCTCCTTCTGTTTTTCTATAAACTTACCTGTTAGGACTGCTTTTAAAGTATCCCAAGCCATATTCAGGAAACGCACAGCCAACATCATCCTAAATGGAGAAAAGACAGAAGCATTCCCTTTAAAGGTAGGAATTTGACAAGGCTGCCACCTGTCACCACTCCTCTTCAATATAGTGCTTGAAACAGAGGCTAAGGCAATAAGCCAAGAAAAGGAAATTAAAGAAGTAATAATTGGAAAAGATAAAGTCAAGCTATCCCTTTTTGCTGATGATATGAGTGTTTACCTAAGAGATGCTAAAAACTCCACCAGAAAACTCCTACAAACTATTGAGTTTCAATAAAGTAGCAGGATACAAAATTAATCTAGAAAAATCAGTAGCCTTTCTTTACACCAACAAGCAACTGAAGAAGGAATACAAGGAGACCTTCCCATTAACAATATCCTCAAAAACAATAAAATACCTAGGAGCAAACTTATGGGCATAGGGTTCCAGAACGTGGGCTAAACAAACATCCCCCACAACTGGAATTCCAGAGGGAGGTTCCAGTAAGCCCTACAACCAACCTAGAAGAACTGGCTGGCAGCAGAGGACATACAGTGCTCAGAAGGTGTTATCTGGGCTGTTATCCACCCAGTTCTTATGGAACAGAAAGGGAAGAGTGAACTATACCCAATATATAAACAAAATTGAAAGCCCAAAACCTAAACAAGTCTACACTCCATAAAAAAGGAGAATACAATGAAGGCACCTGAAGGAATCACAGAAAAGGAAAGCAATCCTTCAATATGGTGAAGAGACATTAGAGATTCGCATCAGAATATAGGCAAAAGGTAAATGACATGGCAAGAGCACTACAAAAGAACAATATGAGAAAACCCCAGAATAACCCCACATCAAACTCTACAGAGCCTGTGGAGGACTCCTACAATGGGATCTCCATAGGGGTAGCCCAGGACATAGATCATAGAATAACAATCACAGATATATTCAAAGAAAATCATAGAACTAAGGGGAGAGAACCAAAAACTCAGAAAGGACCTAGAGGTAGACAATGACAAACTCTGGAAGGAAGTGGAAACACTGAAAAGATCCCATGCTGAAATGGAAAAGGAAACCAAGGAGCGAAACAAGGAGCTACAAGAAAAGATTGAGAAGCTCCAAAAGTAAGTGGAAATACTAAAGAAAGCACAAGATGAAATGAAAAAGGAAACCGAACACTCATCCAATCAAAAGGAAAGAATGCTAAAAGCCTCAGAAGCAGAATAGAGGAAGCAGAAAAAGAATATCAGACATAGAAGATAACACAGAACAATTGAAAAGCTCAAGTAAAGGTTATGAAAAGTTTAAAAATACACAAGAGAGGAAGAACCAAGAAATGTGGTACACTATGAAAAGATCAAACCTCTGAATCATAAGGATAGATGAAGGAGAAGAATCCCAAGAGAATGGTATTGATTAGATCATCAACTTTTTTTTCAATTTCCCCAAACTACAAAAAAGACAAACCCATACAAATACAAGAAGCACATAGAACACCAAATAGACTGGACCAGAGAAGAAACTCCCCTTGCCATATGATACTTAAAACACTAGGTTCCCAAAACAAAGACAAAATTCTGAAAGCCACAAGAGAAAAACAACAAATTACATATAAGGGGAAACCTATCAGAATTATAGCTGACTTTTCAGTGCAAACTATGAAAGCAAGAAGAACGTGGAGCAAAGCATTCCCAGTGCTAAATGAATATAAATGCCAACCCAGGTTACTATACCCAGCAAAAATGTCAATTCTAGTTGAAGGAAAGAGAAAAATCTTCCATGATGTAAACATAAAGAAAGAATACATGTCCAGAAAACCAACCCTTCAGAGAATTCTTGAAGCAATTCAAAGGACAGAGGAGGGGAGCAACTACCCCAAGCACATTGAAAGAGAAATTAATAAAAGCATAACTGCAGAAGTAGAAACCTAGACTAAAAACGCAAATGGATAATAAGGTGAAAGGAAGCAACACAAATCTCTCAATTATAATCTTAAATATTAATTAACTAAACTCCCCAATCAAAAGGCATAGACCAGGAAGATACATTAGGAAATAGAATCCATTGATATGCTGTCTACAAGAAACCCATGTCACCCTCAAGGATAGACACCAACTTAAAGTGAAAGGCTGGAAAAAAATATTCCAAGAAAATGGTACCAAAAAGAAAGCATGTGTTGCCATTTTAATATCAGACAAAATAGACTTCAAAGTAGAAGCAATTATATGAGACAAAGAAAGCCATTACATCCTTATCAAAGGGAAAATTAACCATGAAGACTTCACAATCATGAATATATACGTACCAAACTCTGGTGTACCAATCTTTATAAATACAACTCTACAGGCCCTCAAGATTAACCCCAGCACACTCATAGTAGGGGACTTCAATACCCCACTCAGTCCTCTGAACAGATCAACCAGACAAAGAATAAACAGAGAGACATCTGAACTGAACAATGCAATACAGCAAATGGACCTAGCAGACATCTTCCAAATATTCCACCAAAACACCGGAGAATATACTTTCTACTCAGCACCCCACAGAACATTCTTCAAAATTGACCACATACTTGGAAACAGAAAAAAACTTGACAAATACAAAAAATTGAATTAATTTCATGCATTCTATCAGACCATATACAATAAAGCTCAGTGTCAACACCAGGACAAGCGCTGCTACCTACAGGAACACAAAGAAACTAAACAACACACTCCTGAATAATGAATGGGTCAAGCAGGAAATAAAGAAAGAAAGAAATGCATTCCTGGAACTAAACAACAATGACAGTACAACACAACAAAACCTATGGAACACTTTAAAAGCAGTCCTAAGGGGAAGTTTATAGCCCTGGATGCCCACATTAAAAAATAGAAAAAGCACAAATAAATGAGCTAACACTGCAGCTAAAACACTTGAAAGACAACAGCAAACCCTAAGGGCAACAAACAGGAGGAAATAACAAAAACCAGAGCAGAAATCAATGAAATAGAAACAAAGAAAACAATACAAAACATCAACGAATCCAAAAGTTGTTCTTTGAGAGAATAAACAAGATAGATCTCTAGCCCAGTTAACCAAAAGAAAGAAAGAACAACTCCAAATCAATAGAATTTATGATGAAAAGGGAAATATCACAACAGACAATGAAAAGATCCAGACAATCATATGGGAATACTTCAAAAACCTATACTTTACCAAATTTGAAAACCTAAGAGAAATGGATGAATATCTGCAATCCAAGGAATCACCAAAGCTAAACCAAGAAGAGATTGACAGCTTAAAGAGACCCATAATATATGAAGAACTTGAAAATGTAATGAGACCTCCCAACTAAAAAAAAAGCTCAGGCCCAGAAGGTTTCACAGCAGAATTCTATAAAACATTTAAAGAGGATTTATTGCCATTATTACTCAAACTGTTCAGAAAGATACAAGCAGAGCAAAATCTCCCAAATTCGTTCTATGAAGCCAGCATCACTCTAATACCAAAACCAGGCAAGTATGCAACAAAATCATCTCATTAATGAACTCAGAGGCAAAAATTCTCAACAAAATACTTCCAAACTGTATACAGACCCACATCAAAAAGATCATCCACAATGATCAAGTTGGATTCATACCACAGATGCAAGTATGCTTCACCATACGAAAATCAATAAATATCATAAAATGCATAAATGGACTGAGGACAAAAACCACAGGATCATCTCAATTGATGCAGAAAAAGCCTTTGACAAAACACAGCATCCCTTCATGATTAAAGTACTAGAGGGAAGGATCATTCCTTAACATAATCGAATCCATATACAAGAAACCCACAGCCAGCATCATCCTAAATGGAGAAAAGTTAGAAGGATTCCCCATAAAGGTAGGAATCTGGCATGGCTGTCCTTTGTCACCACTCCTCTTCAATATAGTGCTTGAAACACTGGCTATGGCAATAAGGCAAGAAAAGGAAATCAAAGGAATACTCATTGGAAAAGAGGAAGTCAAACTATCCCTTTTTGCAGACAATATGATAGTTTACCTAAGGGATGCTAAAAACTCTACCAGAAAACTCCTAGAAATGATTAAGAGTTTCAATAAAGTGGCAGAATACAAAATTACCTAAGAAAATCAGTAGCCTTTCTTTTTTTTTTTAATTTATTTTTATTGATGCTTTGTGTATTTCATACATCATTTTCCAATTCAGTTCAGGCATATATCCCCTTCTCTTCCCCCCCACCCCACCCCTACCCATCGCAGATCATGCGTTCTGCAGTAAGTTTTCTGCATCTTTCTCTGCTTTTTTGTTTTGTTTTGTTTTCATTTTTTTTAACAATAGGTGATAATTTGTGAGTACAAGCATCCTTCATGTAAAACCAATTTGCAAGCAGTTGTGCCCAAACCCACACAGTTCATGGGTCCCACCATCCTGAAAGGGGGGGGCTTATATGTTCAATCAAGTTGATCAAATGAGTGTCCAGTCTATATTGTTGTAGTTTCACCATTAACCCCAATCGAAGCTCTTACATTCTACCACGCCCCCTCTTCCGCAGATTGTTCCTTAGGCTTAGAAAAGGGGCACAGGTGGATGAGAAGCAAAACACTCTACTTTCTCTGGAGCTGATGTCTTGGTCTCTAGTCAGTTCTGGCTGTTTTCTTTCATGGGCGCCAGCTTGTCCAGGCATAAAAAAATAAAAGTACTCAAATCTAAAAAAATAAAAAAAAAAAGATATATAGGTATTTTAAACAGTATAATAATAGCCTTTTGATCCTAATAATGAGCACACACAATTAGATATATGGGGATTTAAAAACAGTAACTAATTGTTTTGTATGGAAGGTTACATTGGTATAGACCAGATGTTTGGATGGTATGTCAATTTATGCACAGACTATATTGATTGCTGCCTCTGTTCACAAGAGGCAAAAAACTGGAATCAACGCAAATACCCCTCAACAGACGAGCTGAGAGGGAAAGTGTGGTACATTTACGCAATGAAGTTTTACTCAGCAGTAAAAAAAGACACATCATGAACTTTGCAGGTAAATGGATGGGAGCTTGAAGACAAGTCATGTTAACTGAAAGTACCAGGCCCAGACAACGACAAATGGTGATCTCTCATATTGGACGCTAGTCCGATACCCGGGTTATAATATTTCTTGTTGAGAGGGATGCACATTAAAAGAAGCAACAACAGAAAGATTGCATCAGAAGGCTGACGAAATGAAATAGTGACTCGGGAGGGGTGGGAGGGGTGGCAGAGAACACGGGTGTATAATTCGATTGGTGCAGATGGTTAATTGGACATGAGTTCAACAAGTATCCAGTTTTGCCCAGACTCTGTCTACAAGATACATGGTGCTTTAGGACTTAGTAAAAGTAAATATGGGCATATTGGACAACATTGGTTTGAAGACTGATAAAAACGGTAATGCATCTGAGTTAATTGGTGATATAAATTGCTCTTGTCCACATTAGCTTTAACTAAAATCTGTATAACAATTACTTTGGGATTGGTATAAACAAATGTTCTCTATAATTTTGCTGTCATATAGTATCACCTAGTAGCCTTTCTTTACACCAACAACAAGCAACTGAAGGAGGAATACAAGGAGACCTTCCCAATCACAATAGCCTCAAAAACAGTAAAATATCTAGGAATAAACCTAACCAAAGACACCAAAGATCTCTACAACAAAAATTATAAGCTCCTGAAGAAGAAGATTGAAGAAGACATCAGAAGATGGAAAGACCTCCCATGCTCATTGATTGCAAAAATTAATATAGTAAAAATGTCCATTCTACCCAAATTAATATACCAATTCAGTGCAATTCCAATTAAAATCCCCAGGACATTCTTCTCAGGCTTGGGAAAAAAATTCTTAAATTCATATGGAAAAACGAAAGACCCTGAATAGCCAAAGCAGCCCTGAGTGAAAACAGCAATACAGGGGGAATTTCTATACTAGGCTTCAAACTATACTACAGGGCTATAGTCATAAAAACAGCTTGGTACTGGCAGAAAAAGAGAACCATCAATCAATGGAACAAAACTGAAGATCCAAACTTTGCACATACAATTTCAGCCACATTATACTTGACAAGAGGGCTAAAAAGACTCAATGAAGGAAAAAGAGAATCTTCAGCAAATGGTGTTGTCAAAACTGGATCACCACTTGTAGAAAAATAAAATTGAACCCCTACCTCTCACCCTGCACAAAAATCAAACTCCAAATGGATCAAAGACCTCAGTCTGAAACCCCCAACTCTGAAGCTGTTAGAAGCAAAAGTTGGCAGCAACGTAAAAGACATAGGTGTAGGAAAAGACTTTCTAAATCAGACAGCAGCTGCACAAGAAATAAGGTGAACAATTGACAAATGGGACCTTATTAAACTCAAAAGTTTCTGTACAGCAAAAGAAACAATAAGGGAAGTGAAGAGAAAACCCACAGAGTGGGAGGAAACCTTCACTGCTGATTCTTCTGACAGAGCATTAACTTCCAGAATATATAAACTATTCAAAAAACAAAGAATTAAGAAAACAAATGACTCACTCAAAAGATGGAGTAAAGAGCTGAGCAGAGACTTCACAAGCAAGGAAATAAAGATGGCTGAGAAACATCTTTAAAAGTGTTCAACATTGCTAATAATTAAGGAAATACAAATTAAAACCACTTTAAGATATCTCACCCTGATCAGGCTGGCTAGGATCAAGAAAACAAATGATACCAAATGCTGGAGAGGATGTGGGGAAAGGAGAACACACATCCACTGCTGGTGGGAATGCAAACTTGTACAACCACTATGGAAAGCAGTGTGGAGAACCCTTAAAAGACTCAAAATGAGCCTACCACCTGACCCAGCCATACCACTTCTGGGCATATATCCATCAGACTCTTCCTACAGCAGAGATACATGTACATCCATGTTTATTGCAGCTCTCTTCACAATAGCAAAGAGCTGGAACCAACCCAAGTACCCCACAACCAATGAGTGGATACGTGGATACAGAAAATGTGGTACATCTACACAATGGAGTCCTGTGCAGCGGTAAAGATTAATATCATGAAATTTGCAGGTAAATGGATGGAACTAGAAAATTTTATGCTAAGTGAAGTAACACAGTCCCAGAAAAACAAAATCCCTCATCTGCTAGTACCAAGTACCTAGGTGTAAGACAAAATGTTGTATGTTAACAACAACGTTAATGTTATATTCCTCACGATCTAAAGACAACTGCGCTCTTGTACTGGGAATCCCTACACAGGTTCTAGAGCTGAACTAACACTTATTTTAAGACCTTGGATTTTTAGTATATGATGGAGGGTATGTGTGCATCTTTTAGAGTAATATGAGATTAAAATGGAAAGATGCAAATCAAGAAATATGACATGAAAATAACATAGAGTTTATTTCCAAAGGATGCAATGTTAATATAGGTGCAATGTAACAAACTGGTGCAACTTAGCCTTTCTGGGTGCTTGATGACCATACTTGACGTCCATACAAATTTGGCAGAGAGACCTAGGGGATAACTTTGTTCCTCGCCCTCAGAGGTCAACCAAGTCTTAGGGTATTATGCATGGGGGCATCTCTTGAAATGTCCTGCAGAGGTGGGTCACCAGTCTTCCTGTTTAGGGATGTCTTGGAAAGCCACTAAGGGGATTTCAGCCAGTGTATATAAAGCGGAAAGTCTGCTCATGCTTTGGAAAAGGAAGCCTAGTCTAGCAAGACCTGATTTTTTCCTCAAGTGGATGGAACTGGTGGATAAGGATCTGAAAGAAGCAAGGGGCTCCCCCCCAAAAGAAAACTCCAAGAGACCCCTGAGGACCAGATCCTCAACTGACCTCAAGAAAACAAAACCTTGGTTAATCTGGGCTAATCATGTGGCCTTAAGCATCCAGAAGGAAAGTACAACCAGAAATAAATAATCAGTAAGACCAGAGAAACTGTACCGCAGACATAAAACTTAAGATCTTAGTAAAAAGACAAAAATGAAAAAGAGAACACTGTTGTCTGGCATGTCTTCAATTCTTACAGGCAGGTGCATCTGCTTTGTGAATACCACTGCTTTTGGCACTCCTCAAGGACATGAGATACAGCTTTTTAACCTTCCAATGTGGGCTGAGGACTGCTGAGATACCCAGCTTGTGAAGTAAGCAGCTAATGGAATTCAGCCTCGTCAGAATATGGACTGCCATTGTTGAACTACCTCGGCTATATCATGGAGGCCAGCACAGGGGGATCAAGACGGGACACGTGCTTACTGGACTTCATTTGGGGGACTATGGGAGGGAAAGAACCCAATGTGGAACACAAGTGCAGGATTGATGGTTGTTTGGGCTTGCCGAGGAGGAGCCTTGGAGCACTCCCTTAAGGAAAATATGACATCTTTTAGGAAAAAAAAAGTCCTCCAATTCAAGTGATACATGTATGTATGTATGTATGTATATATATATATACATATACTGAAGCAATACAAATTGGAGAGGACAATAACAACAAAAGAACTGGGGAAAAAACTGAAAAGACTCAGAAAAAGATGCAGGATATGTATGGCAAAGTGCAGGGACTCGGGTCGGGTGGGGGGGCATAGAAAGGGAAGTGACTCTAGATTTGATTGAGAAATGATATAAGACTTATGGAAAAAGTTTAATAACAATAAAAAAAGAAAAGAAAAGAAAAAAGAGAAGAGAAGGCAACCACAAGTCAACTCATCTCACATGTCCACACCTGTTAGGGTAGCCAAGACAGACAACAGCTATAGGCCAATAGAGATAGCTCCTCTGTGTAACTGGCCTCACAGTGTAGACCTGAAAACCATAGTTAGGAAACCTTCCACAGTCATCACTGCCATCATGGGAGACATCCGTGACCCCACAGGGTGGACTAGGTATGAGGCTCATCTTCAGAGAATAGCGAGCAAACTCACTGTAGCACCTTTCTCTGCAATGGGTCCTGGGCTCTGATTCCCAGGCATCATGGAGATGAGGTCTAGCAGAGAGTAAGACATAACTCTGTTACTCTACAACTTAACTATCTTCCCCAGAGGATCCCACCTAGACTAGCAGAGCAGGAGGAAGGAGTGTCACACAGCCCCCCTCCCAACCAGAGAGTATAAGACAGACTTAGGGACCCCAGAGCTTCTCAAAACTCAAAAATGTAAACAGTGGTATAGAAGAGTAGCCGGGTAGCATCAGGATCAGACATACAGAGATTTACCCCACAACAAAGATTAATCCACCCATATAGCATTGAAAAGAACCCTCACTTCCTATGCATCTCCTTCTTAAAATTTTAACTAAAAAGTAACTTTTACCTGGTTAAAAATTGAACACTCTCCAAGCTCTAGAGGTGGCTCAGTAGTTAAGAGCACTGGCTGCTCTTGCAGAGGACCCAAGTTAAGTTCCCAGCATCCACAAGGTAGCTAACAACTGTCTGTAACTCCACTTCCAAGGGATCCCATGCCCTTTTCTGACCTCTGTGGGCACTGCACACATGAGGTACCCTTACATATATGCAGACAAAACACTAAAATAAAACTTTAAAAAAACCTTTTTTTTGGTCTTTTCGAAAAAGGGTCTCCCTGTAGTCCCAGCTGTCCTGAAACTTACTCTGTAGACCAGGCTGCCTCTGCCTCCCAAGTGCTAGGATTAAAGGCAATTGGGAAAAAAAAGAAAGATGACATCATGAACTTTGTGGGTAAATGAATGGAGCTAGAAGATATCATGCTAAGTGAAGTAACACAGTCCCAGAAAAACAAACGAATGGTATCCCTCATCTGTGGATGCTAGCACCAATTACCTAGTTGTATGGCAAACTGAGCAATGTTAATGTGATCTGAAAACAACTGTGCCCTTATATCGTGACTCCCTTAAAAAATAAATAAAATTTAAAAAAACATTAAAAATTAAAAGCAGAAAATAAATACAGCAGAGCTATTTTCAGTTGCCAAAAAATAGGAGCCTAAATATTCTTCAATAAATGAATGTATAAAACTGCAGTGTGTGCATACAACAAAAAGGAGTAAATTCTTACAATGTACAATAACTTTCCTAGATCTCAAGACAGGCTGAGTGAAGGAAGTCAGCCTTTCAAGGTTGATCCATATATATGACATTCTGTAGGAGACAAAGATACAGTAACAGAAAGCTGGTGGTAGCCAAGGATAAGGATAAAGGATACTTGTGACTGGAAATGACTAGCATGAAGGATCCTGGGGTCATGGGATCATTCTATGCACTGATCATGGGGTTGGTTGCATGGATCCAATGATATATTAAAATTCCTGGTTAGGAATTTTAAAGGACTTTAAAGGAATGTGGGCACATACCTTTAATCCCAGCATTTAAGAGGGAGAAACAGAACGATGAGTTCAAGACCAGCTTAGGTTACAAAACCAAGACTATCTTCCAAAACGATGCAAAAAAAAAGGCAATACAAAAATTTCATAACACTGTGCACTGAGAAGTGTTGATTTTGATATATGGCCATTTAAAGATAAAAGTTACAAAATAATAACTGTCATCAACGATTGTTATCTGACCGATTCATGCATTCCTAGTATCTGCTTGCCCCAGCCTGCTAAGTTCCCACACTGAACTCACACCATTCCTTCTTTGCTGTTGCCATGCTAAAGTTTCATCCACTTGGATAGTAAGTCTAATACGATTTTGTTCCTAAAATTGGCTCAGTAAAAGACAGCTATAAAGTGTTATTAAGTTTGCAGTCAATTTACTTGGAGTTTAGTAATGATGACGATGACGGTGATGGTTATAGTGCTGATTACGATAACACTCTTCTGAAACTGAAGCATTTTCTCAATAGTTCATCTGAATAGGATAAGCCTAACAGATATTAACAGTAATCCCCTTGTTAGCATGAAAGTCAGAGAATCATGGCTCCAAATGTGATAAGAACTTCCTGGGGGATGACCAGACTGAGACATCCATGCAAGTTTATAAGACTGAAGGATGCTTTTCACCTCCTGGGAACACTCACAAACTGTGCACAGTAGAGTGGAGTTGTAGAAATAACTAAGGCATGATTCATCTCCTCCCTTGACATTTTCTAACCAAACCAAGACTCAGCACCAGTGACTAAAGCTGCCTCTACAAAGCCTTGCCCTGGTCGAGGGGCTGAACCAAAATGCTGGTATAGAGGAGCCAGGGACCCCAGTTCTATGCAGCAAGTGTAGCCCAACCCTTCCCTTCCCCTGCATGGTCACTACTTTCTTCAAAACCTGCCCTCCTCACCTACCACTCCCAGGACTGTTCAGAGTTTGGAGTCCCTATATAAAACTCATGGTTCTCTGATGAACTGCAGAATCCATAGACCTCATTCATTCATTTGAAATCCATCCCCAGCTTTAAAGCCTGTGTATTTAGCTATGTTTACAGTGTCACACATGACTTCCCTCCCACTGAGCAGGCTTTAAGTCCAATTAGGAAGCTGTTGATTACTCTAGGTAAAAGTGCAACTACTGCACCAATATAGTTTGCTGTGCCAGTAATCATTGTGGTTATCAGGTTTTAAAGCTGAGGTTGGACCACTGATTGATTCCTCCCCCTTTGTCCTCCAAAACCATGGCAGCTAGTCTTCAGGGATCCAGGTCAGTTCCAGCTGCATTTTTCCAAGTCCTGTGTCCAAAGTCTGTTCTGTCTTCAGCAATAGGGTCTTACCTTCAAGTTTTGGAGGAAATCAAGGTCTGTGGCAATAACCTGTGTAATTTTGAGAGTCTTTTGGGAGGTTTCTCCTATCTGGCACTGTGTTTCTTGTTATACAGCCTTCAGCTATACATATGCACTCAAGGACAGATCTATTTTTCAGTGAACTTTTGAACTAATACATTTCCCTTACTTACCCAGGGCTCAGGAACCATTGCAGAAAAGGGGTGGAAAGATTTTAAGAGCCAGGGGAGGAGGAAGCAAAGTCATACAGGGTCCTGGGAACTTTCTCACATGAAGTTACAGCAATGCACAAGACTCATGCAAACCCAGAGAAAACCCAGGATAGAACTGGGGAAACGAACAGGAGGTCCAGCTTTGGCAAGGAAAGCTACTGAGGGAGAACAGCAACTGATAATCCAACACCACCTTTAAGACCAAATGTCGGAGCTGAGAGATGGCCTAGCGGTTAAGAGCGCCGACCGCTCTTACAGAGGACCCGGGTTCGATCCCCAGCACCCACATGGCGGCCGAGAGCCGTCTGAAACTCCAATTCCAGGAGAACTCCAGTTCCAGGGGAATCCGAGACCCTCTTCTGACCTCCGCAGCATTGCACGACACGGGTGCACAAACTTGCATGCAGACAGTACATTCATACACATACGGAAATAAAATAAAATTAATTAAAAAATTAAAAAAAAAAAAAAAGACCAAATGTCCGCATCAGCGTCTGGCACAACATACAATATTGCTGCAGTAGTGGCACGTTTATCTTGGGGATAACCAATAGCTAACTAAGTGGACTTAAAGCCCGCTCAATGGGAGGAAACTCATTTGTGGCACTATAAACATAGCCAGATACACATGGCAAGAAAGGTCATAGATCTTAGAGTAATTCCTAAGGCTGTCACATCCCTAAGCTAAAGTAACTTTTTACTAAGTGAAAAATAGGTATCCCTATATTTATATACAAGTATCCCAGACACCACTCAATAAAGAAGCTTCTTTTGCACCAGATGAAAACTATTACAAAAACCCACAACTGATCACACAGAGACAGTGGCTATGAATTGCCCAAGCCTAAATGGCACATCTACAATGCGATCTCTATACCTAAGGCGTACACAACATAGAACAAGGGGCCAAAAGGATAGTAATTAACCTTTTAACTCTCATTAAGGAAGTTCTCTCATGCAACAGGGGGCCAGGAACTCAAAAAGGTCATAAATGGCCAAACCATAGAGATTAAGAGTTTACAGAGTGTGGATCTGTGGGCAGTGTTCGATCGTTCACTTGTGCTCTTTCTGTTTTTCTAATGTAGGCACCCAGGGCTATAAACTTACCTCTTGGGACTGCCTTTAAAGTATCCCATAGGTTTTGTTGTGTTGTATTATCATTTTCATTCAGTTCCAGGAATGATTTTATTTATTTATTCCTTGACCCATTCATTATTCAAGAGTGTGTTGTTTAGTCTCCATGTGTTCTTGTAGACAATAGGACTTATCCTGGTGTTGATATTGAGCTTTATTGCACTGTGGGCTGATAGAATGCTTGAAATTATTTCAATCTTTTTGTATTTGTGGAGGTTTCTTCTGTGTCCCAGTATGGAGAATGTTCCATGGGGTGCTAAGTAGAAAGTGTATTCTCTAGTATTAGGGTGGAATGTTTGGTAGATATATTTGAGGTCCGTTTGGTGTATCATATCATTCAGTTCAAATGTCTCTCTGTTTATTCTTTGTCTGGTTGACCTGTCCAAAGGGCTCAGTGGAGTATTGAAGTTCCCTACTATGAGTGTACTGGGGTTAATCTATGCCTTGAGGTCCTGGAGAATTGTCTTTATAAAGTTTGGTACACCAGAGTTTGGGGCATATATATTCATGATTGTGAAATCTTCATGGTGAATTATTCCTTTGATAAAAAATGTAACGGCCTTCTTTGTCTCTTCTGTTTTCTTTCACTTTGAAGTCTATTTTGTCTGATATTAAAATAGCAACACCTGCTTTCTTTTTGGTACCATTTGCTTGGAATATTTTTCCCAGCCTTTCACTTTAAGGTGGTGACTATCCTTGAGGGTAAGATGCATTTCTTGTAGACAGCATATAGACCGGTTCTGTTTCCTAATCCAATCTCCCATCTATGTCTTTTGATTGGGGAGTTTAGTCCATTAATATTTAAGGTTATAACTGAAAGATGTGTGTTGCTTCCTTTCACCTTATTATCCATTTGCATTTTTGGTCTAGGTTTCTACTTATGCAGTTATGCTTTTATTAATTTCTCTTTCAATGTGCCTGGGGATAGTTGCTCCCTTCCTCTGTCCTTTGAATTGCTTCAAGTATTCTCTGAAGGGTTGGTTTTCTGGACATATATTCTTTCATCTTGTTTATGTCATGGAAGATTTTTCTCTCTCCTTCAACTATAATTGACGTTTTTGCTGGGTATAGTAACCTGGGTTGGCATCTATGGTCCTTTAACACTGGGAATGCTTTGCTTCACATTCTTCCTGCTTTCTTAGTTTGCACTGAGAAGTCAGCTGTAATTCTGATGGGTTTCCCCTTACATGCAACTTGTTGTTTTTCTCTTGTGGCTTTCAGAATTTTGTCTTTGTTTTGGGCGTCTAACATTTTAACTATGATATAGCATGGAGAGTTTCTTTTCTGATCTTGTCTGTTTGGAGTTCTATGTGTGTCTTGTATTTGTATGGGTTTGTCTTTTTCTCATTTAGGAAAATTTTTATCTATTATTCTGTTGAAGATCTGATCAATACCATTTTCTTGGGATTCTTCCCCTTCCTCTATCCCTATGATGCAGAATTTTGATCTTTTCATAGTGTCCCACAATTCCTGGTTGTTCCACTTTTGTGTATTTTTAAATTTTTCATAATCTTTACTTGAGTTTTTTATTTGTTCTGTGTTATCTTGCAGGTTTGATATTCTTTGTTCTTTTTCCTCCATTCTACTTCTGAGGCTTTTTCTGTTCCTTTCCTCTTGATTGGATGAGTGTTCGATTTCCTTCTTCATTTCTTCTTGTGATTTCTTTAGTATTTCCACTTCCTTTTGGAGCTTCTCAATCTCTTCCTATAGCTCTTTGCTTCACTGGTTGGTTTCCTTTTTCCATCTCAACACGGGATCTTTTCAGTGTTTCTACTTCCTTCCAGAGTTTGTCATTTTCTTCCTCTAGTTCTTTCTGGGTCCTTCTTGAGTTTTTCATTCTCTCCTTAGTTCTCTGACTTTAAAGCCTTTGATTTCTTTGAATATTTCTGCAATTATTCCTCTAAGATCTGTGTCCTGGGCCATTCCCAGGGGGATCCCACTGTAGGAATCTCCCACAGGGTTGGTAGATCTTGGTATGGAATTATCCTGCACCTTTCCCATGTTGTCCCTTCGTCGTGTCCCTGGCATGTGGGTTTCTCTTTGCCTGTATTTCGGCTTGCTTTGCTTGCCTCCTTCAGATGCCTTCATTGCTTGTTTCTTTGTTTGTTTGTTTGTTTGTTTGTTTGTTTTTCTCCTTGTTTATACAGTATTGACTTGTCTAAGCTTTAGGCTTTCTATTGGAAGTTTAACTCACTCTTGCCTTTCTGTTCTGAAGGTTCTCTAAATAATCCACTTGGACATTCCCTCAGCAATTCCAGTTGGGGAGGGGATATGCCTGTTTAGCCCCCGCCCCAGTACTCTGTGCTTCAGGTGGTCCTGGAAAATCCCCGATCTAAGCTCTGTGCACTCCAAAATGGCAGAATTTAAATGACACTGTCCTGTCTCTTTTTTAGTTTCCCAAGTTGGCAAGGCATGGCCTTGCCCCATGCCCTTACTCTATAGACTTGTGGCTTAACTAGACCTAGGGTTCTAGGCCAGCCCCAGACCTCTTCCTGCACACACACCCTCATGCTTTACTTACTGCTGTTTACTACTACTTAAGAAAGTTTACTGTTTTCCTTTTACAAAAGCCATATGTATTCTACATAGAAATACATTAAGCACCAAAACCCACAAATAAGAAAAGAGGGTCACCTGCGATCTCAACATGCCGACAACACTGGGAGAATGTGCCTGGTAGTCCTCAGGGTTTCTCATTTATTTTATTTATTTGGCACAGCACATGGGCACACATGTAGAGATCAGAAGACAATGTGTTTGAGTTGGTTCTCTCTTTCCATTTTGTGGATCCTGGGGTTTGTCAGTCCTCAAGTTTGACAGCAAGTGCCTTTACTTACTGAGCCATCTTTCCATCCCCTCACAAAGTTTTGACAGGCAGCATTTATTCCTATTTTAAACCACGATTAGGATAATATTACATAAAATAATGTTATTTTATTTTCATTTAGCATCTTATCAGGCACAACCTTCTAATTGTAATATGTTCTTTCATTTTTTTAAAGGAGAGCAGTATTCACTCTAACAGTTCTTGTCCCAAAAAATAAGTTTAATGTCTTTTCATAAACAAGCCAAGCTACTGTGGCTACCCCAATGTTAGGTTAAATCCCTTACTTCATTAAAACTTCATTGCCCTCTCTCTGTCCTTGGTCATAAAGAACTCCAAGGAGAGAGAGAATCAATGTTTATTAGGGTTCTCACTTCTGGTTAAGAGCTTGATGGTTAACAAGACTCTCATCTCCTTTAAAGGGTCTCTTGGGACCCAATTCTGTGTTCCTTAGAGAGCCTAGGCTGTGCCCAGATAACTGCCTGGCATGCTTCCAGAAACTTTCCAGCACAGAGATTCTAGTGTTATCATCCTTTTTAGTACTTCTTCCTGCTCTAGACTAACACCACCTGCTGCAGTTTAGAGCTTGTTTTCCAAAGCCCTCCTCAAGCTTTCCAGAGTCCCCAGAAAAATAAACACTCATTTTCTCTAATCTTTCAAATCTGCTTCCTAAAAATTAATGACAGCAGAGGATTCCAGCTGCTCTACAAAGCCTGGGAAAGTATAGAAACATTTTGGATATCATTTAGATTTGTGCCCCAAATTTTTAGAAAAACACATAAAGTATTTGGCTGTACACCCAAAGACAATGCAGATAATTATGATGCATCCTGAATTTACAGAATAGAGGACCTTTAACTCCAAGTCATGCCTTCTGCTGCAAGGAAGCTTCCTGGAAGAGGGGATACCTGAGCTGAAGAGTGAAGAATGAACAGGCAGGAATCAGGACCATCTGGGCAGAGTGTGAGATGAGCTAAGGCAGTGCAGGGTAAAGCAGGATGGTGAATGGCCCCACCGTTATGCTACTAACACTGAAGGCCAAGGAAGGGGATGGGGTGAGGGAAGGAAATCAGGCAGAAAACCTGGAAAGGGAATGAATCCCTGGGAAAAAACTGCCATGAAGCCAGACCACAAAGTCTGATGTTCTGCTGGGATTCACTGGTGACTATGATTGCCAGCTTTACACAAAATTAAAATTCTAATATCAAACTGGAAATAAACAAATGCTTTTTAGCAATTTTCACTTCAAAAATTCCTTTCCAGCTGGGCGTGGTGGCACACGCCTTTAATCCCAGCACTTGGGAGGCAGAGGCAGGTGGATATCAGTGAGTTCAAGGCCATCCTGGTCTACAGAGTGAGTTCCAGGCCAGCTGGGACTAAAAGGAGACCCTGTCTCAAAAATACCAAAAAAAAAAAAACCCTCCTTTCCTCCCTCACCAGTTAGAACCTATCTCTAGATAGTTCCCGTCCTTTAAATTTTTAAAAAACTTTTATTTTTAACATAATATTTGATACCTGATAATTATACATGTTTATGGAGGGTGGTGAGGCGTTTTGATGCATGTGTACATGGTGTGATGATCAAATCAGGCTAATTAGCATATCCATTGCCTCAAATGTTTAGCATTTCTTTGTGGTGAAAATGTTCAAAATTCTTTCACAGTGGTTTTGAAATTTATGATACATTATTATTAATTCTATTCATCCAACTCTGCAATATAACATCAGCAGGTATTCATCCCAACTATAATTTCATATCCACAGCTAAGGATACAGGATCCTAACAAGTTTTATGTAAATTTAGATGAACTTGTCTTACTCTAGGAGTAGGAGATAAGCTCCTCCTGTTTGATTTATGATATATGTTGTAGTTTGAATGTGAAATGTCTTCCAAAGACTCCTGGATTTAAATGCTTGGTTCCCAGATGATGGCATTGTTTCGGAAGCTTGTGGAGTCTTTGAGTTGGAACTTCCTAAAATGGGTCAATGATGGTGGCCGTATCCCTTCAAGCAGTGAGCCAAATTGAACCCTTCCTTAGGCTGCTTCTTGGGTAGCATTTGCTCACAGCCACAGAAGAAAGTAATATATATATATATATATATTTGTGTGTATGCATGAACATGTGTGTGCACACACGTGTATGTGTGTGCATGTGTGTGAGACAACAGATAGACATATCCTTTTAACTTCATTATATGTTATAGTTTTAATTGCTAACTTGAGACAGCCTAGAGTCATCTGAAAGAAAAGGCTTGACTGAGGAGAGATTGGCCTGTTGAGATGTCTGCAGGGATTGTACTGATTATTAATTGGTACAGGAGGGCTCAGGCTATTGTGAGTCGCACTATCCCTAGGTAGGTGGTCCTAGACTTTAGAAGAAAGTTAGCTAAGCATGGGTCTGCCAGTAAGACAGTAAGCAGCACTACTTTATGATTTTTGCTTTGAAATCCTGCTTGTGTTCCTGCCCTGACTTTCCTCAGTGATGGACTTAACCTGTAAACTGAAATAATCCCTTGCCTCCCCTGAGTTGTTTTTTGTCAAAGTGTCTTATCACAATAGAAAGGACACTAGAACATTACCTAAATGGCTTTTAATCACTCTGTAGCTTAGTCCACTGTGTACAATGAACCACTGGGCTGTCTTGTAAAAAATAACTTTGCTTTGGTTTAACCCCTAGAGTCTGAATTTGTTAGTCTTGTCTGGGGCCCAAGAATCAGTATTTTTCAAAGTTCTCCAGATGGAAGAGGGGGTACTTGAGCTTAACTAAGACTGGTAACCACTAGTAATTCTGTTATCTATCTTCCTTGCCCATTACATTTTGTGAATGAGTGTTCCCCTTTCCCCACAACCTCTCCAGCATTTGGTGTCTTTTGTTTTCTTGATCTTAGCCAGTCATATCAGAGTGAAATGATATCTGAGAGTGGTTTTAATTTGCATTACCTTAATTATTAATGATGTTGAACACTTTTTAAGATGTTTCTCAGCCATCTTTAAATGGATGAGAAACATCTTAAAAAGTTTAATACTGCTCAGCTCTTTACTCCGTCTTTTGAGTAGGCCATTTGTTTTCTTCTTTATTTTTTTTTGAGTAGTTTATATATTCTTGACATTAATGCTCTGTCAGATGTATCAATGGTGATGATTTTCTCCCACTCTGTGGATTTTTCTCTTCACTTCCTTGAACTTTTCTTTCCCTGTACAGAAGCTTTTGAGTTCGATGTGGTCCCATTTGTCAACTGTTGACCTTATTTCCTGTGCAGCTGCTGTCTGATTTAGAAAGTCTTTGCCTACACCTATGTCTTGTAGGTTGTTGCCAACTTTTTCTTCTATTACCTTCAGGGTTTCAGGTTTCATATTGAGATCCTTGATCTACTTGGAGTTTATTTTTGTACAGGGTAGAGGTAGGGGTTTAATTTTGTTCTTCTACAGATGGTGATCCAATTTTGTCAGCACTGTTTGCTGAAGATGCTATCCTTCCTCTATTGAGGATTTTGACCCTTTGTCAAAAATGAGGTGGCTGAAATTGTATGAGCTCAAGTTTTGATCTTCAATATTGTTCCATTGGTCAATGGTTGTGTTCTTGTGCCAGTACCAAGCTTTCTTTATGACTATGGCCTTGTAGTATAGTATGAAGTCTGATAGAACAATCCCCCCTGTATTGGATTTTGCACCCAGGGTTGCTTTAGCTATTCAGGGTCTTTTGTTTTTCCATATGAATTTAAGGATTTTTTTTTTTTGAGACAGGGTCTCCCTGTAGCTCTGGCTGTCCTGGAACTCACTCTGTAGACCAGGCTGTCCTTGAACTAACAGAAATCCACCTCCCTCCACCTCCCATTAAGGATTTTTTTCCCACTCTGTGAAGAGGCTCATGGGGATTTTGATTGGGATTGCACTGAATCTGTATATCAGTTTAGGTAAAATGGACATTTTTATATATTAATTTTCCCAATCCATGAGCATGGGAGGTCTTTCCATCTTTTGATGTCATTTTCAATCTCTTTCTTCAGGAGTTTAAAATTTTTGTTGTAGTGGTCTTTGGTATCTTTGCTTAGGTTTGTTCCCAGGTATTTTATTATTTTTGAGGCTATCGTGAGTGGGAAGGTCTTCTTATATTCCTTCTCCACTTGTTTATTGTTGGTGTAAAGAAAGGCTACTGATTTTTCTAGGTTAATTTTGTAGCCTGCCACTTTACTAAAACTCTTTAATCATTTCTAGAAGTTTTCTGGTGGAGTTTTTAGCATCCCTTAAGTAAACTATCATATCATCTGCAAAATGGGATAGCTTAACTTCTTCTTTTCCAATTACTACTCCTTTAATTCCTTCTCTTGTCTTATTGCCCTAGCAAGTGTTTCAAGCACTATGTTGAAGAGGAGTGGCGATAGGGGGCAGCCTTGTCAGGTTCCCACCTTTAAGGTAAATGGTTCTAGTTTTTCTCCATTTAGGATGATGTTGGCAGTGGGTTTGCTATATTTGGCTTTGATCATGTGAGGAATGTTCCCTTCAGCCTGATTCCCTCTAGGACTTTAAACATGAAGGGATGCTGGATCTTGTCAAAGGCTTTTTCTGCATCAATTGAGATGATTGTGTGGATTTTGTCTTTCAGTCCATTTATGTGTTTTATGATATTTATTGATTTTCCCTGCCATTTTTAACATTCATTCCCACTTTGCAAACTTCGGGCTAGCCAACTTCCGTTGTGTGGATCAGTCCTTTAAAAAGAATGAATGTTGGGCTGGAGAGATGGCCTAGTGGTTAAGAGCACCAACTGCTCTTGCAGAGGACCCAGGTTCGATCCCCGGCACCCACATGGCGGCTGAGAACCGTCTGTAACTCCAATTCCAGGAGAACTCCAGTTCCAGGTTAATCCGACACCCTGTTCTGATCTCCACGGCATTGCATGACATGGGTGCACAAACCTACATGCAGACAGTACATTCATACACATAAATAAATTAATTAATTAAAATAAAAAAAATGAATGTCTCTGATCCTCTCTCTACTACATGTGTATATGTACATGCACGCAATGACAATGTAGTTACAGTTTCTCTGGAAAACCCTGACACATCCACTAGCTGTGGTTTGCTTCTATTCCCTTTTCCAGAGCCCAGCACAGTGACTGGGCATGTTAACAGTCTGGAATTCTTATTCACAAGGATCTGATTGCATATAATGGAAAGCAATTCCACTGGCCTGAGTGAATGGAGAGACAACTATGCTAAGGGTGCCACAGCACCTCCTGTGATCAGAGAGCAAGACCCTTCTTAGACTTTGCTGATGGGGTAAAAACTCATCAGGAGTCTGGCCTGTCTTCCTTGCTTCTCTGCAGCTTAGCCTTGTTCCTCTCTTACCCCTCCCTCCCTAGCACAGCTTGCCTTCTAGTTGCTCAGGTTGAAAATCATGGCATCCTTTCAGTTCTTTCTTCCTCTTACCTTCAATATCAATCGGTCAACAAATCCTCTCAGCCTACCTTCAACATATTCCCAGAGTCCAAAGCCTTCTCAGCACTGTGGCATTACTAAGGCACTGCCATCTCTTCTTTGATTGCTGCAACAGCCTTTTTTCCTCCCTCTATTCTGTTTGTTGCCCCTACACTCTTGGTCCAACCTTATTACCTTCAGTCAAGAATCAAATCATATTACAATTTTTCAGGTAGTTAAATTAAGAAACAAAATAACTTAAGGGATAACTTTGTTCCTTGCCCTCAGAGGTCAGCTAAGTCTCAGGGGGCTATGCATGAGGGCGTCTCTTGAAATATTCTGCAAATGTGAGTCACCAGTCTTCCGGTACAGGGAGGTCTTGGAGATCCACTAATGGGACTTCAGCCAGTGTCCAGTCTATGAAGAGGAAAGTCTGATCATGCTTCAGAAAGGGAAGCCTGGTCTAGCAAGACCTGACTTTGTCCTCGAGTGCATGGAACTGGTGATTGAAAAGCCAAAAGGATCCAGGGGCTCCCTTTCCCTCCAAAACCTGAGGACCAGATCCTCAAGTGACCTTGAGAAAACAAAAACCTTGGTTAATCTGGGCTGTGTGGCCTTAAGCATCCAAAAGGAAAGTATAACCAGAAATAAATAATTAGTAAGGCCTGAGAAATTGTACTTCAGGTATAAAACTTGAGATCTTAGTAAAAAGACAAAAAGTAAGAGCACAGTTTTGCCTGTCTTATTGGAAAGTGCAGCTACCCTGTGGCTGCCACTGTTTTTGCCATCCTTCAAAGACATGAGACACAGATTTTCAACCTTCCAATACGGACTGAAGACTCATGTCTCTTCAAGAATCCTTTAAACCTTCAGTGCCAGATGGGGACTGCTAAGACATCCAGCTTGTGGACTGAGCTACTACTGGGGTTTCAGCCTCTTCAGAGTATTGATTGCCATTGTTGGACTACCCAGGCTGTATCATGGAGACCAGTACAGGAAGATCAAGACAGGACTCAGTGCTTACTGGACCTCATTTGGTGACCATGGGAAGGGAAAACCCCAGTATAGAGCACAAGAGCAGAACTGATGGTGGTTTGGGCTTGCCAAGGAGGAGCCTTCAAACATGACATCTTTTGGTCTAAAAAAAAGAAATCGTAAGCTGAAGATGTTAAAAGATATATGTGGCATGCATATATGCATATTTTGGTCCTTACCCATCTGCCTTAACAACTTAAGATATCCCAGCTTGAGTGATATTAAAAAAAAAAAAAAAAGAAAAACACATAAACAACTTAGTTCCTAAGGCTTCTTCAGCAGTATCAACAAAAATAAGCTAGAAACATAGAGTGGAAAGAAAGCCTCCAAAATTTCCAGACCACCAGACTGCAAAAGAGCTATTCCAATTTGCCATATGGCCAGTGGAACCAAGGCCCTAGTGATGAGTGTCATGGTGACACACTGGGCCAGGCTTCTTGCTGAGTCACAATGAGCATGAGATGTCCATGCTGCTGGAATGAGAATTGTAGTGGGGCTTAGGGAACAGGACTTCTGCCCAGCTGTTCTTAGGCAGGGTGAATCCTCTGTTAAATCCTTAACCCTCTAAAGGAGACCTCAGGGCCTTAAGCTTTCCATGACAGTAGTAAAGCCACAAACTCCTCTTTATACCAGAGCTCAGAGTGGAGAATTAAGTAGGAAATTCATTAATATATTTTATGTAAGTTCAATGCTATGTCCACCCCTATTGTCTCTCCCTATTCTCTGTTAGTGAGGAATAGTATAAAATACCTGTAAACTGTTCTTTGGGAGGTTGTTGGTTTTAGCATGAAAGAGGCCTGCTTATGCAATGCTATCTGGTTTCTATAGCAGCGATACCTGAAATGTTTGAAACAAAAACAGGACCCCATAGAGGAATCATGAGGATCGCTGAGCACTGACACTAGCCCTATCTCAGAGAAATGGCAGCCTGGGCTGAAGGAGGTGAGAAGTTCAGAGAACATGGAGAAGGTGCCTCTGGGTGTGCATGTAATATTGGGTTGGCACTCACAGCAAAGTACCCCAAAAAGAAGATAAAGAAATGTTTACAGTCTTTTGATTTGTTTGGGTTGTTGTTGTTTGAGATAGCTGGCCTCAAGCTCAAAGAGATCCACCTTGCCTCTGCCTCCCAATTGCTGGGATTAAAGGTGTGCACAACCACACCAGGCAACAGTCTTTAAAGGATAATCAGTGCCTCTGATAACCCAGTAGTAAGACTTCCTTCCCTGAAAGATCCACCTGTCCTTCCAGACTTCACAGGCCAACAGTGGTGGGAATATATGGGGATGTCTAGTGCCATTTGTGTTGGCACACATTTGTAATCGCGGCGCTGAGGAGGCAAAGAAAGGACATGAACTCAGAGCCAGGCTGAGTCCCAGAGAACTTAACAGTCCAGATGGTCGTCTCCTTTTATATCCATGACATTAACATAACCTTTACTTCCAGGTCTTGCCCCATTCAGCGATTCATATGTTTCAGTTCATTTCCTTCTTTAACTACTTCATCGTGCTGTAGCTGAGGAAACGGAGGCACAGGGGAATGCAAGGACATCACTAAAGTCACATGAGCTCATGGGGGAAGAGGTGGGACTGTGAACTTTGGAGGCCAAAGTCTAGGGCCTGTGCCTCTCATGGCAAGCTGTACTGCTCTACTTTGGAAACCATCTTGCAAACAGTTCTTGACAAAGCTGCATCAGTGCTGGAAACACATTGTATGTGCTGCCAACACCGCTGTTGTTCTTTGCTGTGTATATTGCTTATTTCTTAGCTATGCTGAGCCTTCTCTCATAATTACTTGTAAATTCCCTGGTGTACTGTTTGATAAGAAACTATGAGACACAAACATTGGAGAAATGAAATCAAGAAATTATTCGTGAATTTAGGCACATGGATTTAGGTCATATGGGGCATGAATTGGAAGTACTAAAAGTAGATATTGATATGTACTGATTGCTTGCTACGTTGGGGCCTTATCCATTTAGTCATCCACACAACCTTCTGAGGTAGCTTCTAACTTTATCCCCATTGTACATTTGAGAAAAGAGACACAGCTAGTAACCTAAAGGGCTACAATCCAGCCTTGGTCTGTTTAAATCCAACACTCATAATATTAATCTTTGCTGTGTTCAGATTCCTTCCCAGATGATCTAACCTTGCATGCTCCACATGGGAGCACATGGTTGTATTGTTATTGCTGTCATAAAGTCCTCACATTGTTAATACTACTGGGAGATTTGGAAGGTCCCCTTGCAATGTATAGCTATGGATGCATTTTTGAAGGAGTGTACTTTGGTTAAAATCAGTTTGCAAATGGGAAAATTGAGGCTTAGAGAGGCTCATTAAGCTGCCACAGAACCCATCATTAACAAGGGATAGGTTAGCATTTGGTTCCAAGCAATTTGGTTTCAGTGCCTCTGCAGTCAGCTGCTGTGCTCACCTGACGACCAGTACCACTGGGTCACTTCATGTCCCTGCCCGTGGCTGTTGATTCTTTAATTAGCTCAAGGCTTTCAAAGACCAAGGCTATGGGCTTGATCTCCGATAGCTGTAGTCTAAACTTTAATCCTGCCAGATGTCCTGCAAATATCCCACAGATCTAGGCCTGTGGTTACCAAGGAGACCAGGTAGGAGAATGGGGAGGTAGATCAGTGCCAGACAGTCAGCTCTGTGAGAAAAGCTGTGCTGCCAACAAGAGGTCAGAATTTCCTTCTTCATGTCATTAAAATGCACTGCAACATGTTAGTCAATAGATCTGGCTTCCTTGTATCCCCAAGTGTGAAACCCACCCTCAAATGCACAGCATGTTGTCTCCTATGCACACTATTTGTTGAAAGGGTCGAATTCCACCTTGTTTCATCAAAAGAGTAAATACTACATGTCTATATATTTGATGTGCTTAATGGAAGAGCATTTTCCAATGAAAGCTCGGGAGGTTGGCATGCAGAGCCCAGAGTGACAGGAAAGTTGGAACTGTTAGGGACTTTGGGCATCAAAGTCGAGACCCCTCATTATATAGATAAAGGAGTCCAGATTGTGAAAGCAGAACCAGGACTGGGCCACCCATCTGCCACTAACAGGCTGACAGAGCCTGCGCAATTATGTTTGCTCAAAACTCTTTGGAAATTCATTTTGGCTTCGTTGTCAAAGTTCAGAAATTTGGATACAGTTATGCCATCATTGGAGAAGGAAGAGGACTTTCTGCCAGGGGAATTAGCATTTCTATAGCCAGACTGATGTTGGAAACCAGTCTGGTCAATTTGATCAACTAAGATAAGAACAGGAAGGTATTTTCTCAAACAGCTAGTCCTGTATTTGAATTTCCTCATGTATTTATACTAATTCTATGTGAGTCCTCACTATATTTCTATTTAAAAAATCATTGAATTTCTCAACTTTGTTTATTGGGAAAATTGTCACACTACTACACACCATTTGTTTCACAAATCTTTGAATGGAAAAACAAGTTTGTTACTTAAAAAGTAAAAAGTAAATGTGTATCACCATGATGTGAATGTTCCTTTTTATTTTTTTTTTAATTTTTTTGAGACAGGATTTCCCTGTAGTCCCAGCTGACCTAGCACTAGTGGAACTTATTGTGTCCACTAGGCTGGCCTCCATCTCACAGAGATCTGCTAGCCTCTACCTCTTAGTACTAAGATTAAATGTGTGTGCCACCAGGCCTGACCATTTTAGGCATTTTAAAGTCCTCAATTAAGAGTCAGTAAATACATTCATGTCATGATGGTGTACAACATTGCAATGTTAGACCTTTCACATTGCCTGATATGGTGATGTATGCCTTTAATCCTAGCACCCTGGAAGCAGAGCGGCAGGTGGATCTCTGTGAGTTCCAGGCCAACATGGTCTACCTACGGGGTTCCAGGTCAGCCAGGTCTACAAAACAAGACCCTGTCTCAAAAAAGCAAAAAAGGAGCTAGAGCGTTGGCCCCTCAGTTAGGAGCACTGGCTGCTCTTGGAGAGAAACTGAGTTTAGTTCCCAGCACCCACATAGCGGCTAACAACTGTGTGTAACTCCAATTCCAGGGGATCTGATGCCCTCTTCTGACCTCCCTGGGTATTGTAGGACATGGGTGCATTTATACACATACAGGCAATACACACATACATATAAAAAATATAAAGAAAATAAAAATAAAGAGGCTAAAATGGTAAACTGCATGTTTGTGTGTGTTTTTAACAATAAAACAAATTGATACTAAACCTAGTAATTGAAAATGAAAAATGTTGAGTTTGTTGAAAAGTGTTGAGTTTGTTTCTCTGTAACAAATACATGAGAAAAACAACTTTGAGGAGGAAGGAATCACAGTAGTCTCATTTCCAGAGATTTCAGTGCATCATGGCAGGGGGGGGGATGTGTTGGAACAGAGCCGCTCATAACACAGCAGCCAGGAAGGAGAGAGAAGCAAGCTTGCATCATAGGCTTTCTCCTCCCTTTTCATCATGTCCGGCCCAAACCCCATAGACTGGTTTCACCAATATTCAGGGGTAGTCATCACCCTTTTAGTTGAATCTCTCTGGAAACATCCTCACCAACATAGCTAGAGATATTCTTTACTCATCTCCTAAGCATTTCTCAAGTCAATCGGCCTGACCGTCACGACTAACCAACCATTAAACATTTTAAAACATTATTATTCATTTCTTAGCACACAGTGCATGGGTTTCATTGGAACAGTTTCAAACCTACACATCATTATACTTTTGTTCTTATTTACCCCTACTGCTCTCTTTCTTTTGTCAGTCTCCTTTCCCTAACTAGTCCCTTCTGCTTCCTTGTCATATATATTCCTTTGCCCTCTCTTCTCTGTCACTTCATTTAAACTTCTTTATTCCTTCTGCTAGTCCCCTTCTGGCCATTTGTGTTTCTTCCTTTGAGAACCTGTTCAATTCATTAGCCTTTTTATTGACTGGATGATTTTGTGGTGAAGGTTGTTCACTGCTGTCTGATGTATGGTCGGCAAAGATCTTGTTCCTCTTTTCCCTATTCCCCTTGTATAGGCTATACTTTTGCTTTTTACTTATTTCCTTTGTTGTGTGGAAGCTTTGCAATTTCATGCAGTGCCATTTGTCAATTATTGAGGTTATTCCATGTTCTATTAGTCTTTTTGGAAAGTCACCGCCGAGGGCTGTATCTCGAAGTGTTTTGTATGTGTTTTCCTCTAGCAGATTCAAAGTTTCAGGTCTTACATTAAGGTCTTTGATCTATTTTGGATTGATTTTTCTGCAAGGAGAGAGATTTAGATCTGGTTCTTATATAGCACTATTCAATCTTCCCAGCACCATTTGTTGAAAAGGCTGTCTTCATTCCAATGTTTGTTTTTGACACTTCCATCAAACTTAGGTAGTTGTGGCTGAGTGGGTTTATTTCTTTATTCTATATTTGGATTTGTCACCATGGCTCTATAGTATAATATGAGAGCAGATGTTATAACTCCAGCATTGCCTTTCCTGCTTAGCTTTGACTACTCAGGGTCTTTTATACTTAAATATGAATTTTAGAATGTTTTCTCTGTGAAGAATATCACTGGAGCTGTGATGGGCATTGTTTTGAATCTATAGATCACTTTGGGTAATGTAGCTGTTTTCGTAGTATTAATTCTGCCAATCCATGTGTACGGAGCGAGGACAGAGAGCAGTCTTTCCATCTTGTCTTCAATTTGTCTCTTCAATGTTTTAATGTTTTCACAGTAGAGGCCCTCACTTTCTTGGGTTTATTCCTAGGTGAGTTTAAAAAACTAATGTGAATGAGATTCTTCCCTGACTCTGATTTATTTCTTTATTTCTTAGCAAATCCATTATTGATATGTAGAACTGTTACTGATTTTTGTGTGTTGATTTTGTATCTTGCTTCTTTAATGAAAATGTTTATCAGTTCTAAGAGTTTTCTGATGGGGTCTTTAGGGTCTTTTAAGGCTATGATCACTTCACCTGCAAGTAGTGATAACCTCTTTCTCAGTTGCATCCTTTAATTTATTTTTCTTCTCTGATTTCTATAGATAGGATATCAAGCGCTGCCTTGAATAAAAACCGTAAGCGTAGACTTACTTGCCTTGCTCCTGATTTTAGAGGAAAGACTTCAAGTTTTTCTCGATTAGTATTTTGCCTATCAGTTTGTGGTATACAGCTTTTACTAATTTGAGGTATATTCCCTTCTGTTCCTGGTTTCTTCAGGGATTTGATCAGGAAAGGATGTTGAACTTTGGAAAAGGCTTTGATCTACATCTATTGAGATGATTTTGTGATTTCTGTCCTTAAGTCTTGTGATGGCTAGTCTTTATTGCCAATTTGATGGGATTTAGAATCCATGGACACACATTCCTGGGCCTGTTGGTAACGGATCATCTAGATTAGGTGAACTGAGGTGAGAAGGCCCACCCTAACTGTGAGTGGTTCTATTCCATAAGCTGACATTCCCAGATTGAATGAGAAACAGAAAGCAAGCTAGGCCCAAGACTTCATCCCATTCTGCTTCCTTGACTGTGGGCACAGTAACCAGCTGTCTCCTTCTCCTGCCTCCAAACTGTTCCTGCTGTGACGGCTGAGAGCCTCTGAAACTATAAGCCCAAATAAATCTCTCCATTCCTAAAATGATTTCGCGTTATATTTTGTTGCAGTAATGAGACAAGTAGCTAATATTTACGTGCCATATTACATTTTCTGATTTGCCTGTGTTGCACCACCCTTGCACTCCTGGGGCAGTACCAACTTGATCATGTTGCATTATCTTCTTAATGTATTCTCATCTTAGGATGCAAGAATCTTATTGAGAATTTTCGTATCTCTGCTCATTGGAGAAATTGGACTGTAGCTCTTTTACTTCTTTGTTTGTGGTTTATAGGTCATTTCATCTTCAATTTTTTGTAGAGTTTCTCTCTATTGATTTCTAGTGTTATTCTCCCATGATATGATCCAACCAAGGACAAGATTAGGGTATTCCAGTCACTCACAATTGTTCTGTACAGACTTATATTATCTTTTGTACACATTAGTATTTGTTAATGGTGATGTTGGAAGCCCCAACATACAGTGTATGTGTCTTTAAAATTGTTATGTCTTTCTAAAGAACTGTTCCTTTAGTTAAGATGTAATCCCCTTTCTTTATATCTTCTCACTAATTTGGCTTGACATTAACATTGTCAGGTGTTAGAATAACTATACCACCTTGTTTTTTTGCTATCATCAGCTTGAAATATTAAATTCCATCTTTTGATTTTCAGTCTGTGGTGGTATGTTCTCCAGTTAGCTGTGTTTCTTGTATGCAGTGAATTGTTGGATCTAGTTTGGGGACTTTAAATTGTTTTGTTTTGTTTATTTTTGAGACAGGGTTTCCTCATAGCCCCAGATGGCCTGGAACTCACTATATAGACCAAGCAGGCCTCAGTCTCATAGAGATCCACCTGCCTGTGCCTCCTGAGTGCTGGGATTAAAGGTGTGCACACCTGGTCCTCAATCTAGTTTTTCTAAGCCAATAAGCTAGTCTGTGCCTCTTTATTGATGAGGTAAGGTTATTTATATTTAAGGTTATTATTGAGAGATGTTTACTAATTCTTATCTCTTTGCTGGATGTTTTTCTGGTTGGTTGAATTGTTGCTATTCTCTTTTTCCCCTAGAAGCATTGGAGATTTGCTGGTTTACTGTTGGGCAGGATTCCTTACTACTTCCTCTTTGTTCATCTGTTTTTTTTTTTTTTTGAAATTGATTCTTTCCTGTGCTCTAGTGATTGAGACCATCTTTATTTCTCTTCTATTTATAATACTCCTGTATCTTCTATGGCTTGGTTGTTGTGAACTGTCTCAATTTGTTTTTGCTTTGAAATTCTTTATTTCTCCATCAATTTAAAAAGATAGTCTGCTAGATGTGATCTTCGCTCTCAGTCCTGAAATATATCACTCCATATTTTCTCTCTTTTGGAGCTGCTGATGAGGAATCCTGTATTATTCTGTTTGCTTTTGAAGATGAGTACTCACTTTCACTTCAGCTTTTAATGTTATTTCTTTCTTGGTATTTTGACATCTTGCTTATGTTGTGGAGAAGTTCTGCTCTGGTCTGGTTTATTTAGAGTTCTAAATATCTTTTGAATTTGGATATCCATTTCTTTCTCTAGATTTGGGAGAACTTCCACTGTAGTTTCAGTGAATAGATTCTCATTGCCCTCAGTTTTTATCGGAGATCCTTCTTCTTCCTGTGGTCTTTTGGCTTTGGTCTCTTGATCACACCCCGGCATTCACAGATGCTTGCTTATTTATTTTCCTTCACTGATATTTAGAGGCAGTGTTTCCTTGACTTTGTCCTCTATCCTTGATATTCTTTCTTCTGTGTAATTGCATCTATTATGGGTACTTTTCACTGTATATTTCATTCATAACTTCTTAATCAGTCTTAATTGCCTTTATAACCCTTTCTCCAATGTCACCTTCCCAGAGCACCACACCCCCCCCCCCCGAGGAGTTCATACATTCTGTCATTTGTGTTAGAGTCTATTTTGCCAGATTACTCTCCCTGGCCATTCCTCAGTGCCAGTTCATTCTCTGAGCTCTAGTCAGCCTAAGTCCCTCACTTAAAGAAGGTCAGTTCTTCCTCGCCCAACTCCAATAAGCTGCCAATATTTCTTCAGGTAAGATTGGGTTCTGCTACCCATTTCTGCAGTTCCATGCTGGGCTTTTGTCCAGCTGAGCTTGCATGGATCTTGTGCATGCCAACACCAATGACATGTGGACAGGGTCCCACAATTTCCTTGCTTCAACTTTCTTCCATCTTGCTGAATTTTTCATCCATATTGCTGAATTTCTGGTCTATTTTTCTGAATCTTTCTTTTCTGTGGATATTCTAATTCAGGGTCTGTATTCAGTTCATCTGCTTTGTATCATCTTTGAAGTAACTGATCATTTTTACTGTAAACTTATCAAATATTTGTAAATCTCTTAGTGTGAACATCTCTTCAGGTTTTATTCAGGGTCTTTTACTGGGTAGCCTACTCCTGAGAGCTCAAGTTCCAGTCCCACTCAGAGAGTACAAACAAAAGCTTTTGGCATCATGGGTTATTCCTCCAAGGAGAGAGCCAATAGCCAAATAGGTTTGGGATATACAGGCGTATGGCTGCCTCTGCTGCACAGTATTTCCAGGCAGGTGGGGTGTAGCTGGTGCTGACGGTGGAGTCTTGCTTGACTCAGGGAGACCCGTATTTGCTTTATTGGTTGAGTGGCCTTTGGTAACACACTCTGGTATTCCAGAGGCCATCTGTACACTTGCATGTGTGGTCTCAATACATCTTTCCCATGTTAACGTCAGGTCTTCGGCAGCAGGGCCTTATCGCCTCTCTTCTTGCAGGATGGTAGGGCTGTGGGGGTTTGGGCATATGAAGGATGCTTGTACTCATGGATCATCACTTATAGCTAAAAAATGAAAAAAAAACTGAGAGAAAGATGCAGGACAGTTATGGCAAAATGCATGATCTGCGATGGGGTGGGTGTAGGGGAGAAGGAAAAGGGAAATATGCCTGATCTGAATTGGAAAATTATGTATGAAATGCACAAAGCACCAATAAAAAAAATAAAAAAATAATAAATAAATAAATAAATAAAATTTGAAAAAAAAATGCAAAAAAAAAAAAGCTTTTGGATGAGGCTTCTGCCTCCTAAACTTCTGTTAGTGAGCCATATGACTTGCACTCTCTTCTTCTTGGCATACTTATTTCACTGTGTCACCTTCTTTGACTCAGCATTTTTTAAGTATCCTGTCACTACATTTGTGAATTCCCAAAGCTCTTTCTTCTTCCCCTCTTTGGAATGGAGTCTATATTTTTCTTATCCTGACTATTCTCCTTTAACGGGTTAGTTATACAGTGGCAGCTTCTAGACTGCCATCTTAGCCTGAAATCTTCCCATATTTCATTGATTTATTCAATAAACATATGAAACACCTGTTGACTTGACACATTAGTCCCTGCCAGCTCTCATCAAACTCAACTCAAATGATCATCAAACTCTACCAACAATGATTTTATTAAACAGCCCTCAGTGACCCTGGTGAGTATGCCATTTATTTCTGTGAGAATTCTGACCAACACAAGATATGTATAACACCCCCGCCAAGTGAGTGTGTGCATGTGTGTATGTGAGTGTGTATGTGTGTGAGTGTGTGTGTGCAACTTTGTGGAGCAAATGGTGGGTATTTTCTTTGCCTTAACACCCATGTTATTTTAAACTATTAGAAATGGATGAAGTTTGCCTTGTCCCAAAAATGCATTATCTAGAGTGAACTGAGTTTAAAGACTTTGTATTTAAGGTCGCTTCCACATTTTCTTTTTTAGAATTCATAGTCATAGTTTGAAGGTGATTAAGTCTCCAAATGGATAAGAAAAATGCTTTAAAACTGCCATTATTTGGAGGGAAATAGAATACAAATTAGCCAAGTTTTGAAATATCCAGTATCTTGTATTATAAAGCAAGAAGGCACATTTCATCCAGGGAATGCTGATTGCATAATACTACACACTTTTGAATAAACCTATATTAGTGATCTGAGCACTCCCAAGACCAGCTGAAGCGCAGGAAGGTAGGTAGGAGCTGGGTCCTTCAGCAAGGATGATTGTTGATTGACTTAATATAGTTAATCCAGTTGACTTTGGCTTAATTGGCTTTTGTGGCTGTGGGAGTGGAGTTATTCTCCCAGCTGGTATAAAAGGTAGGGTTGTGTGAGTCTTGAGATCTGAGATCTCCCAAGACTAGCTGAAGCACAGGTACCGTACAGGGGTGGGGCGTGAACTAAAGAGCACCCCCCCCAAACTGGAATTACGAAGGCATCTGAAGGAGGCAAGCAAAGCAAGCCTTCAACACAGTGAAGAGACATTTGGGACCCACATTGGAATATAGGCAAGGAGAAGTCCATATGCCAGGAACACGAAGAAGAGACAACACGGGAAAGGGGCAGGATAATCCCGCACCAAACTCTACCAACCCTATGGAAGATTCCTACAGTGGGATCCCCCTGGGGATGGCCCAGGACGCAGATATCAGAAACACAATTGGTAACATACTTAAAGAACTACAAGATTATAAAGAGCAAATCAAAGAATTAAAAAAAGAGAATGAAGAACTCAAGAAGGACCTAGAGAGAGAGAATGACAAACTCCGGAAGGAAGTAGAAACACTGAAAAGATCCCATGCTGAAAAAGATAAGGAAACCAACCAGCAAAGCAAAGAGCTACAGGAAGAGATTGAGAAGCTCCAAAAGGAAATAGAAATACTAAAGAAATCAGAAGAGGAAATGAAAAAGGAAATCAAACACTCATCCAATCAAGAGAAAAGGAATGGAAAAAGCCTCAGAAGCAGAATGGAGGAAGCAGAACAAAGAATATCAGACCTGGAAGATAACACAGAACAACT
>VZQC01005655.1:1714885-1797323 GCA_009823505.1 Rhizomys pruinosus | reverse complement strand
TTCAAAAAACAAGAAGAAAAGAAAACAATGACCCATCAATAGATGAGAAAGAGCTGAACAGAGGACTTCACAAAGTGAGAAATAAAAAAAAATAGATGCAGAAAATTAAAAGTCTTAAAACATCACTAATCAAATTAAGGAAATGCAAAATCAAAACCACTTTAAAATTATCATCTTACTCCAATAGACTGGCTAGGATCAAGGAAAACAAATGATAACAAGTGCTGGAGAGGTTGTGGGGAAAGGGGATCACTCATCCACTGGCTGGTGGGGAATGATAAACTCGTACAGTCACTATGGAAAGCAGTGTGGGAGAACCCTTGGAAGACTTGGAATGAACTTGCCACCCGACCCAGCCATACCACTCCTGGGCATGTACCCACAAGACTCATCCCACTGCAGGGTTATATGCATGGCCATGTTTATTTCAGCTCTCTTCAGAATAGCAAGGAGCTGGAACCAACCCAAATGCCCCTCAACTGACAGTGGATAGAGAAAATGTGGTACATCTACACAATGGAGTTCTATGCAACAGTAAAGAAAGATGACTTCATGAGATTTGCAGGAAAATGGCTGGAGCTAGAAGACATCATGCTGAGTGAAGTAACACAGTCCCAGAAAAACAAACGACGAATGGTATCCCTCATCTATGGATGCTATTGCCAATTACCTAGTTGTAAGTATTTCTTGTGCAGGGCAACTTGAGCTTTTGTCCAAGCAGTTGGGAGTGATGCATATTGGAAACAACAACAACAACAACAGAAAGGATTGCATCAAAGAACTGACTGAAACAGTGAACTTCTGCTCAAAACAGTCAACTTCCTCATGGAGAATATTGAGAAAGACTAAGAAAGAGATGAAAAGCATGTTTGGCAGAATACATGAACTCTGGTGGGGTGGGGGCATAGGGTGGGGGACACAGGTCTAGATTTGATAATCTTGTACAAAATATATATTAAAAAAGATTTTTAATAAAACCTATATTAGTTTAATGAAGTTTTCCTGTGATTAGTATAATTTACTGCAATTGTATTCAAACCCCAAATTATGGGTATTATACAAATGAAATACAGCCCTGGTTTAAGTCAATTAGTTTTAATCACTTTCCTGATGGGAAATGAAGCAGGGACTCCACAGAACAGGGCCGCCCACTAGGACATGATGTGAGGCCAGCACACCGTGCCAGGCCTTGCAGGGTGGTGCTCTACTCTCCTTTGCCACTCACTAGATGCCCTTTCCTTCTAAGGCACATGGTGTTTTGCACATGGCACCTCCTCTAGTGGTGGCTTATAGCCCTTAATTGGTATCCTGTGTCATGCAGGCCTTCCTCACTCCTCACTCTGATAATATTGATCCACTATAGCACGGCTCTTGGGCCACACTGCCTAAGAGAATTTTCCATGGTGATAAGAATAGTTTATGTTTTCATGATACAATATGATAGCCACTGGGTGCTTGTGGCCACTGAGCACTTGAATTGTGGCCAGTGTGGTAAGTGGTTATGTGCTAAACAACTATAGCAGATAATGGCCACGATCTCCATTAAGACTTGCAAGCTTCTGACCATCTTTGCCTACTCCTCTTTTCTTCTCATTTACTCCCATCATCTCCTGGAACCACATCATAACTGCTTCTGTAATTTTTCCAACAGGACACATGCCTATCGTGCTTCCAGTTGGATGTGCACTTTCCTAGGTGTGGAATTCCTTTCTTTGCATTTTTTGCCCAGTCATGCCACACCTTTTCTGGTCCAACTTCAGCCCCTTTTGTGAATCTGGCCCTGGCCATGCCCTGCTAAAGGCATCTGATGTTCTCTGAGCAATGTATGCCCTTTGTACACTGCATCTCATTCAGCTTGCACATCAAGTTTGTTGTACAGAAAAAGAAGCTGGCTCAGGGTCACCTAACTAGAAAGAAAGGAATCATAAATTCATACCCACACATGGGTTTGCCTGATTCTGAAACCTATCATCACGCAGACACACACACACACACACACACACACACACACACACACACACACACACTTACTTTAGTGCCTCCTGCTTGCACAAGCCTGGAATATACAGCACAGTCCAAGTAATGTTGGAGTTGTCTGTGGTCTTTCTTCTCCATGGCATTGTAAACTCTGAGAAATTACAGACTAGGTGTGATTGATTTCTGTAGCCCCAGGGCCTGCTATGTCATGTGAATAATTGACTGTGGCACCCGAGTTTTATTTTATTGATGTGTTTGCTGCTCAGTGGGGTTCTTAATTTAAGAAGGAAGGAAAAAAGTGAGGAAAGGAGGAAGGGATGGAGAGAAGGAGGAAAGGAGGAAGGGAGGGAAGGGAAGGAAGAAAGGAAGGGAGGGAGGGAGGGAAGAAAGGAAGGAAGGAAGGAAGGAAGGAAGGAAGGAAGGAAGGAAGGAAGGAAGGAAGGAAGGGAGGGAGGGAGAGAGGGAGGGAGAGGAGGGAGGGAAGGAAGGAAAGGGAAGGGAAGGAAGGAAGGGAAGTAGGGAAGGAAGAAAGGAAGGAAGAAAGGAAGGAAGGAAGGAAGGAAGGAAGGAAGGAAGGGAAGGAAGGAAGGAAAGGGAAGGAAGGAAGGACCGAATAAGTATGCTGACCATGTATGTATCCATGGGCAATGCCAACAAAGACTTTGTTAGGAACCCAAGGCCAGGGATTTTTTTCCTTCTTTCCTTTTTAGATTTATTTGTATTTTATTATTTTTTCAATTTTATTTATTCTTGTTATTGTATGAAGTATACTGTCTGCATGTAGGTTGGTGCGCCCGTGGTCGTGCAATGCCGAGGATGGTCAGAAGAGGCTTGCGATTCCCCGAAACTGAGTTAAAGATGGTTCTCAGCTGCCATTGGGGTGCTGGGGACTGAACCCAGTCCTCTGCAAGAGCAGCACTAGACCTTTTAACCCTCTGAGCCACTTTCCAGCCCAAGATTTTAGTTTATTTTTAATCCGTTGTGTGTGTGTGTGTGTGTGTGTGTGTGTGTGTGTGGAGGAGGAGGAGGAGGAGGAGGAGGAGGAGGAGGAGGAGGAGGAGGAGGGAAGAATTATACGCCAGTAAGTCAGTGAAGGTCAGAAGGAGATGCTCCATCCCCTAAAGCTGGAGTTACAGGCAGTTTTGAGCTGTCAGACGTGGGCGCTCAACAAGAACACATAGCACTGCTTCCTGCGCAGTCTCTCCAGCTTCCAGCAGGGATGCTTGCCAAATGACTTTTGGGCTTCTTTTCTCTTCATAATTTGAAAAATGCTACTTTCTTCACTGAGTCACATTCTATCTTTTGAGTTACTTTGGTTCCAAATGAAACACTTGAATTCATTTAATTTACTTTAACAAATATTTAATCAATCTACCACACATGTAAAAAAAAAATCTCTGTGCTACTCCCTAGGGGGATACAGAAGGCTATGAATTGAATAAAACATGTTTTAATCCTCAGATGAGCTGACACTTGCATTTAAGAGACAAATGGGCATCCAAACAATGCTAAGGAGAAAAGAAGGTGGTAGAGGGTGGGCGAAGCTGAGTATTGAAGAAAACTAGAATTGCAAAGTTTTGGAATGTGTTTCTCAAGTCTGCCTGATTAGCATGGCCAGCATTGCCCTGAATTAATATCTAAATGTTAAACTTTATCAACAAACTGGAAATGCTTCCATGCAGCCAGCATGACCCAGGAATATAAATTGGCATGACCTTTTAAGGTGAATTTGAATAGTATTCAAATTCTTTAAAAGCATGTATCCTGCTTGCTTCAGGCATTCATCTTAAAGATAATCATCTGGCTATGTTCCTAGTCTTATGGCAAAATGTTTGCTATAAAATTGCGTATAATGATTTAAAAATAAAGAAAGACAAATTTCCCATCCATAGGAGTTTCAGTAAATTTCTCTGAATCCATATGATTGAATGCTATTTAGTCATTAAACAAGCTACACAAGAGACATAGAGCAACATCACTGTGTATTTTGAGTGAGAAAAAAACTCCAGGTGATTTCCTAATTGGAGCAAAGGTCTAGGGTGTTGATATATGCACAGATGAAACTAAGACCCAAGGACATCCGCTAAGAGCCTTAAAATGGGCTCTCTGAATGATAGAATTAGATGATTTTTTGTCTTTATGCTTTTCATCTGTGTTTCACTTTGTAACCAGAAAAGTAGATCTTTTTAAATGAAGATATCAGTCCGTTCCATGATTCTATTTTACCCTGCCATCTAATTACCTAATTACCATCTCCTTGAAGATCTAAAGATGCCTCACAGGAAATCCATAGGTGGCCAACTGCTTAAAAATGGTCCCAGCTTGAGGAAGTCACGCTCTCTCCCATCATCAATCAATGTTCTCATTCCTTGATTTCCAATACCCTTTATTGTCCTGACTCTGCTCCCAAACTCAGTCTAGGTTAGAGGCAACTCACCTCTGTCCAGCCCTAACTTGATCAATGTCCCCCATGGGTGGTCCATCTCCAGTACACGTGTGCCTTCAGGTTTCCCCAAAGCTAATAGCCTGGGCATATTCCTTCTTGTTTCCCCAAAGCTAATAGCCTGGGCATATTCCTTCTTGTTTCCCCAAAGCTAATAGCCTGGGCATATTCCTTCAGGATTCCCGAAAGCTAATAGCCTGGGCATATTCTTTCAGGATTCCCTAAAGCTAATAGCCTGGGCATATTCCTTCTTGTTTCCCCAAAGCTAATAGCCTGGGCATATTCCTTCAGGATTCCCCAAAGCTAATAGCCTGGGCATATTCCTTATTGATTCCCCAAAGCTAATAGCCTGGGCATATTCCTTCTTGTTTCCCCAAAGCTAATAGCCCTGGCATATTCCTTCTTGTTTCCCCAAAGCTAATAGCCTGGGCATATTCCTTCAGGATTCCCCAAAGCTAATAGCCTGGGCATATTCCTTCAGGAGTCCCCAAAGCTAATAGCTTGGGCATATTCCTTCAGGATTCCCCAAAGCTAATAGCCCGGGCATATTCCTTCAAGATTCCCCAAAGCTAATAGCCTGGGAATATTCCTTCAGGATTCCCCAAAGCTAATAGCCTGGGCATATTTCTTCTTGTTTCCCCAAAGCTACTGGCCTGGGCATATTTCTTCAAGATTCCCCAAAGCTAATAGCCTGGGCATATTCCTCCTTGCCCAGTTTCTGCTATTTGCTAGATGCTCCAAATGTAATTTCTTTTTTAAATTTTTTTGATTCATTTATTTTTAATTTATTATATGAATGCTTTGCTTGCATGTATATAAGTGCACCCATATTGTACAAAGCCCACAGCCAGAAGTGGGTGTCAGATCCCCTGAACGTAGTTATGGACGGTTGTTAGCTGTGATGTGGGTGCTGGGAACTGAACCTAGGTCCTCTGCAAGAGCAGCCAGTGCTCTTAACCACCGAGCCATCTCTCCACCCTCTTGAGAACATTTTTAAATTAGCATACAAACTAGTGGGTTTCATTATGGCATTTTCACACATGTCTGTCATTACAGATCGTTTCTCTTCATCCTCTCTCACGCTTCCCCCTACTTCCTTCTTGCTGTCCCCCCAATAGTCCCCCTTCCTGCTTTCCTGTCATATGTACTCCGTGTGCATTATGAGCATCATTCCCTGCCCTAAGGTCTCTTCATCTCCTCTCATGGTCTTCTTTCTCCTCTCATGATCTATACACACGCACAGGCACGCACAGGCACACACACACACACACACACACACACACACACACACACTCAGAGTCAATCTGGACTCCACACTTGAAAGAAAATATGTGGCATTTGTCTTTCTGAGTTTAACTCATTTCACTCATTTGTTCATCTGTTGTTACTGTTCTGTTTTGTTTTTATGACATGTGGTCTCTGTTTGTAGCCTAGCCTAGGCTGGCCTTGAACTCATGATTTCCCAGCCTCAGCCTCCTGAGTACTGGCATTACACCACATGTGTCCTGACCTGAAGACAGAAATTTTTAGTAACAAGATTAGAAAATGATTCGGTCCAGTTTTTGACTGTCTAAGGAATGCAGATGAAGCTCTCTGTGTGCTTTTTAAAGTTTTTTTTAATCATTTTTAAGTATGTGTTTGTGTCTGAATGTGTGTCTGTGTATGCCTGTTTGTCTGGCTGTGTCTGTGTGGGGGTATGTGCATGTGAGTTTAGATGCTTGCAGAGACCGGTGATATCGGATGGTCTGGAGCTGGAGTGATAGGCTGTTGTGAGCCACCCAACACAGGTGCTGAAAACGGAATTCATGTCATCTGCCAGAGCAGCGTGTGCCCATAACTGCTGAGCCATTCCCCAGCACTCTCTGTACGTTTTTATAGTGTTTTTACAACATATTCTGGCTCCATGGCATCACTCTGCAATACAAAGAGATTCTAGAAGCAGCAGCAGCAAACACTGCATGAGAGGAGAGCTATGCAGACAAATAATCCAAGAGACGGCAGGGATGGCCCAGGGCCAGGGCCCCCAAACCAGGCTATGACAGCTAGGAGGGGAAGCGGCTACTGAGAGCCTGGTGATGCGTGATGTGCGTCTGCTTGTGGGAGAGGCCATTGCCACCTTGATGTGACAGCTACACGCAAAGCCGCTGTTCCACAGACTTTAAGCTACTGACTCTCCAGTCATCCCACAGCCTATCAGTAGCCCAAATCTTTCCACATGTCACTGCTTTATGGTCCACCTAGGCCTGGAGCACACTATTCTCCAACTCTGGCTGCATCAGGGCCTAGCACGTGTCCTTCACACTTCCAGAAAGGCTCCTTTCCTTCATCTTTCTCTAAGTGATTTGAGTTCATGCTTCAGAGCTTTAAGGTACTTCTGTTTATATCTATGTCCACATATCTTTCTATATTTAGCTTTATAGCTAGATCAAGATGTAGATCTACGCCAGGCGTGGTGGCGCACGCCTTTAATCCTAGCACTTGGGAGGCAGAGGCAGGTGGATCTTTGTGAGTTCAAGGCCAGCCTGGTCTACAGAGTAAGTTCCAGGACAGCTGGGGCTACAGGGAGACCCTGTCTTGAAAAGACAAAATAAAAAGATGTAGATCTACACACACACACATGCACGCGTGTACACACACACACACACACACACACACACACACCTTCTCTGCTATGCCTCAGGCTGCAGCTTTGGAGTATAAAATAGCCACTTCAAAAAAGCCTTCTCTGTGCACCATCCAGTCCAGGCCAAGTCCCTGTTATAAGCCTTATGGCAGCACACACACCCCTACTGCATGCTAATCACAGTGTAATTAGAAGCATAATCTCCATAAGGGTACCACTTCTGTGTTCCCAATGTCTGCAGTAGAGCTTGGCACATTCATAAATGTGTGCATCACACACAAGACAGAAGCATGACTTCCAAGCTTGAAGGTGGGCTCTGTAAACATAGAAAGCAAGTCTCTGTGTCATCCCCCTAGAATGGTCCTGGAGTATAGGCTGCATTCCGTAAATGTTCAGTAAGATCGTTACCTAACTCTCCCAAGTACAAACACAGTGGAGCAAAGTCCTGCCTCTAGCCTCACACAGACTATAGATTAGTGGGAAGACAACTAGAGCATTATTATCCAGCATGGAAAGTGCTGTGAAGAATGAGAACAGGGTGTTAAAGAAATACACCAGAAGACCATTGTGCCCAGCCAAGCAGAACAGGTGTTGGCTGGAGAAGACAGACATTGTCATTTCTGACTGTGTGAGCAGCAGCCAGACCCAACAAATGAGTTGGCGGCCAAGGAGGCAGAGATTCCAGAAGACAGAGCCACAGACTAATGGACATAACCCTGAGCACAGGACAGAGACATTGAGGTTTATCTTTGATTCCATTTCTTTTGCTATTTTAGAGGGGATGTTGCAGATATTGCATTATTCTTACAAAATAATGTCTTCAGTGCACCACACAGACCTTATTTATGACACTGTTTCATCACAAAAAAAGGTGAGGAAAAATCCTGGCTAGAGTCTCAGCATGTAAGCAGGTGCAAGCCTATATATTCTGACTTCAGAAAGGCCTGTGAAAAGGTCCCATGACCTTTGTTTATGTAGAGCCTCGCCTCAATTACATTTCTCATTAGGCAGCAGAGGACTCAGCTGCAGGGTCTGGCTGTTGTTGCCCTGTCTAGAGGTGAGTCTGCCTCCTGGTTAATGACAAGCAGTGCAAAGAATATGTTCCTAAAAGGATCAGTATTTGCTGGCTTTTCTGCCTCCTGAAAGCTAGCTCTGCTCTTCCAAAGCCCTGGCGGTGGCCTCTGTGGCTGATGAGAAAGGAGTTGCCTGTGTTTTGCACACCTTCCCCAGATGTTTGCTATGTGCTTCTTGGGCTCTAGGCCTGGGAGAAAGAAATCCATAGCACTTGAGTGAATTCCTGTGTTTCAGAACTGGCCTAGTCGTTCTTCAACAGATGTAGAGGAAAGTAAGAGACACAATCTGTGAGCATCAAAGAGCTTACAATTTTCTTGATGATATAAAATGTGTGTTGTGTCCATTTGAATGAGAAGTGGCCCTCCAGGGACAAGTATCTGAACACTTGGTCCATTGGTGGCACTGTTTGGGAATGGTCATGGAATCTTTGGCACGTGTGGCCGAGGAAGCATATCACTGAGGGAAGGCTTTCACAGCCTTGCCCCACTTCCATCTCCCCTCTGCCCCTTGTGCCTGCTGGAAGATGAGTGTGCTCAGCTTTCTGCTCTGGCTGTCGCCTACCATGCCTTCCCCAGTGTAATGGACTCTTACCCTTCTGGACCCAAAACCCAACAAACTCCTCCTTCTATAAGTTGCCTTGCTCATAGCTTTTTTTTTTTTTTATTACAGCAAGAGAAAAGTAATTCAGAAGAATCTGAAGCAATTAGGATGTAGTATAAATTAATGTTGTTTATTTATAATAAGCCAGCTCTTAACCTTGTAAGTACAATGGACACTTGCTAGACAGAGATAGAATCGTACAGAATAAGAAAGTTTAACAAATGGGGTATAGCATGAAAGGGACCTCCTAGGGCAGCTCAGGAACTTAGTTGGGGTAATATGTAGACTTTCTTTGTTCATATCTGTTGTCTTAGGATTTGAAATAGTATAAATGGGAGGAGGAACATCTATATTATGGAATACTTGGAAAATATAAAAATGAAAATTAAAAGAGCTGATATCTCACCTTCCTGAGGCAACTGCTGATAATACTTCTGACATATCTTCTAGTATTTTTTTTTCTCTGAGCATGTGTATTTTCCACAATATTGAGATCTCATACTTGTCGCTGTTGGGCATCTCACTGTTTCCATTTCACACTGAACTAAATATATTGAATTATTATTGAACCTTCTTTAGAAATTTGAAATTTAGTGGCTGAATAGTTTTATTGTTGCTTTGTTATAATGGATTTACTAGTCCCCATGGTTAGTCATTTAAGTCATTTTCAATTTTTCATTACTATAAACTACTATGAACAACAATCTAGGACATTGTTTGAATAATTATCTGAATCTCAGATTTGGAAAAAAAGCTACAGATTTAAGATGGAGCCATCACGTGTAATTTTAAATGCCCAAGTCACTTGAGAGATGCTGTCCAGCCAGAAGCTTTTGCATTAACCACCAATTTATAGAGGGAGTTTATTATTAACTGCCATTTTATAGAGGGACTTCACTCTTCTCACTCCATGAGCAGTGCCCCGCATCGCCGCCTTCTTAGTATTCCAAAGAGCAGAATGTTATCTGTTCACTGGAAAAAAAAAAGTTCCCTAAAGTCTAATCCATATCAGTCAATTATTTATTCTTGATCTCCAGAGATGAATCTATTTTGTAGAAGTTAGGGACAGTCAACCAATTGTATTCTGCTTTCAACGGACATTTTCCGCCTGATTCCGAGGAGGAAGGAGGCAGGTACACTATGGGAAGCAGAATAAAAATCTCAGAGACCATTAGGAACTCCAGAAACCTCTAGTGTTTAATGGTTTATTTAACAAGCACTGACCATTGGCCAGGAGCTGTTCTATGAATGTTATATCTAATATATATATATATATATATATATATATATATGTATGTATTTGTTCACTCGGCATCCCTGCAATTACTGTGCAGTTGGTATGATGGTGGTTGTCATTTCATAGTAAGGAAGCAGAATCTCAGAAGGCAGAGCAGGGGATAAAGTTAAGACTTGAACGCTAAAGTACAGGATCTCATGAACTCCATGTTGCTTTCATCAATATATTGACATTTCTATTGGAAAATGCTTGAGCACAATCTTCAAAGAGATTAGGTCAAAGAGAAAAGGACTTGGTACCTCCCATTGAGCCATTATCAATTATACGCGTTTTTCCTTTTACTGGCTTTCAGTGTTTCTCATCTCATACAATCCAAGCATCAGCACCTGGGTGTCTAGTCTCCCAATTTTCACTTTCATGTTAGGTAAGCTCTCTGACACCCTGCTAGTCATATTGTGGTTGTCTTTCCAGCGTGCATGCAGCCTTCTCAGCCCTTTCTCTACATGTAGAAACAATGGACTTCAGGAAGGTAGCTCCAATGCCTGTGAGAGTGAGAATAATTCACTTCATAGTCGGGAATTATTTCAGACATGAGGATAACAAGGGATGAGCCATCAGCACAGAGCAGCCTCCCAGCCATAAGCACAGATCCAGATGGATGCAACTATGCATATATGGTACAAGATTTAGTCTAAATAGTTAGGAAAGAAGCGGACTCTCTCTTGTATCTCACCTTCCATTGCCTTCTACCTTGGATTTGTAAAGGTGCCTAATCCTTTTCCTTTTTACTTAACCTCCTCCAAAGAACCAATAACACAGGATAGAATATGTGACTGTTTACTGGACACAGACAATAATGGAGGTGGTTGTATACTGCCTAGAACTATGGTAATACAGCATGAACCATTAGCCTGTCATTCCATGTCTGCATTGTACCTACACCTGGCCTGTCACTCCATGTCTGCATTGTACCTATGCCTGGCCTGTCACTCCATGTCTGCATTGTACCTACACCTGGCCTGTCACTCCATATCTGCATTGTACCTACACCTGGCCTGTCACTCCATGTCTGCATTGTGCCTACACCTGGCCTGTCACTCCATGTCTGCATTGTGCCTACTCCTGGCCTGTCACTCCATGTCTGCATTGTACCTATGCCTGGCCTGTCACTCCATGTCTGCATTGTGCCTACGCCTGGCCTGTCACTCCATGTCTGCATTGTACCTACTCCTGGCCTGTCACTCCATGTCTGCATTGTGCCTATGCCTGGCCTGTCACTCCATGTCTGCATTGTACCTACACCTGGCCTGTCATTCCATGTCTGCATTGTGCCTATGCCTGGCCTGTCACTCCGTGTCTGCATTGTACCTACACCTGGCCCTTCCCCTTAATCACCAGCTTCTACCATCAGGCTCAAGTCCTTTCCTTAGGCCCCAACTTCCTGCATCTTCTTTAATTTTCCATCTTCTTGGGCCTCTCACTTTCATTCTCTCTAGCTGCCTTGCCAAATTAAATCACTCTGATGTCCTTTGGGTGAACTAAGTTAGCCTTCCATTGCCCCACCCTCTCTTTCACAACAAGGCCTGTTTTACCACTGACCTTTTAATAAAATAAATCAAGATTTTTCTAAACATAGCTCTCTGTCCCTTAAGAGGAATTCTGTTGTGGCCTCCAGCTTTTAGAACATTTTTTTTATTGTATTGTATGATTAAAATATGATCTGCCTGATCATTCAGATATACCTTTGCCCTGACTGCCCATCTCATAGCCTGTAACCATGACATCCTATTGACTGTACCTCTTTAAAAATGCTTAATCTGAGACCCTCTTTTCCAGTCTCATCCCCCTTTACAGCTCCCCCAAGTCATGTTTCTTTCTCTTCCAGAAAAGGAGATCCAGTTATGGACTCTGATGGTTTGTACTAATATTCAGGGAAAGTTAAAAGTAAAGACAATTCCATGAGTTTCTCTCTAAGTCAAAATGTGTTTATTATAAAGAATCCAAAGCTAAATGCCCATGTGCAAAAAATAAAGTTAGATCCTACCCAACCTTATATAATTTATTAAAGTTAATTCAAATTAGTCAAAATCCTAAATCTAGGAGCTAAGATGCTATTCTTAATAGAAAACATTGGAAAGGGCTTCATGATACTGAATTTGGGAGTGATTTCTCAGATTTGATATTAGAAGTAGAGGCAACAAAGGAAGAGACAACATACTGTATTTCATCTGAATTTCAGAAGTTTGTGCATCCAGAGTACAAATGCAAACCATATTGTGAGAGAAAAAAATTGCAAAGCCTGTATCAGATAAAAGACTAATATTCCAAAGTATTAAAAGAACTATCAAAGTAATGAGAAAACAAACAGCTTGGTTTCAAAAAGCAAATGAAGGTCTTAACTTAAGGAGAAATTTATCTGAAGATATGCAATAAGCATGTGCAGTATGTGCAGTAATGAGTAGAGAGATGCAAGCACTGAGAACTCTGCATGTTACACACACCACAGAAGTCTTGCTCTGCTTCCTGGACATGTTAGCCCACACACAGCAGGAAGTGATGCATGAGGGAATGAAAGGAAACGGGTTACTGGGGTCACCTGGTGACCACACATGTCATCCTATGCTATCTTGGAGGTAGCATAACATTTTACATTTGTCTTGTTCTCCCAGCATTGTTGACAAATAGGAATTATTATTACTATTTTTTATGACAGGGTCCCTCACTGAACTTGGAGCTCATCAATTAGCTAGGCTAACTGGCCAGCAAGCTTTTAGGACGCTCCTGCCTCTGTCTCCCGGTTACAGTAATGTACTTTGATGCCCAGATTTTTTTTTAATTTTTTTTATTAATTTTATTTATTTCTGTATGTGTATGAATGTACTGTCTGCATGCAAGTTTGTGCACCCGTGTCGTGCAACGCCGCGGAGGTCAGAAGAGGGTATCGGATTCCCCTGGAACTGGAGTTCTCCTGGAATTGGAGTTTCAGACGGTTCTTAGCCGCCATGTGGGTGCTGGGGATCGAACCGGCGTCCTCTGTAAGAGCGGTCGGCGCTCTTAACCGCTAGGCTATCTCTCCAGCCCTGATGCCCAGATTTTTAAGTAGGTGCTTAGAGAGTCAAATTCAGGCCCTCATGCTTATTCAGCAAACACTTTAGCCACTGAATCATCTCCTCAGCCTCTATTACTATTTTAGAAATTCGAAGACCACAAATATAGTAATGGGATAGCCATGATAGTTCTCTGTCCACATCTTGCTAGAGAGAAACTGCTTGTAGAACAACAGCTGGCTAACACTGAGACACTGCTTTCTGCAGGTGGCTCCTGGGAAGTGACAGAGCACAGTGGAATAGCAGGGGTGACTGGCCCTGTGGTATGCAGGACCCAGTGGGGCATTTTCCCTTGGGAATTCCATGTTAGCCTGGCTGAAGTGTTCTCTAGGGCTCTTTCTTTCTCTCTCTTTCTTTCTTTCTTTCTTTCTTTCTTTCTTTCTTTCTTTCTTTCTTTCTTTCTTTCTTTCTTTCTTTCTTTCCTTCTCTTTAGACAGGGTCTCCTATAGTCCCAGCTGGTCTGAAGCTCACTCTGTAGACCAGGCTGGCCTTGAACTCACAGAGATCCACCTGCCTCAGCCTCCTGAGTGCTAGGATTAAAGGCTTGTGCCGCCACGCCCTGCTTAAAGACGGTTCTTAGCCACCATGTGGTTTCTGGGAATCGAACCTGGGTCCTCTGCAAGAGCAGTCAACACTCTTAACCACAGAGCCATCTCTCTAGCCCCAGACTTTTTAATCAGAAGAGGATGTCAGATTCCCCCGGAACTAGAGTTCTCCTGGAATTGGAGTTTCAGACGGTTCTCGGCCACCATGTGGGTTCTGGGGATCGAACCTGGGTCCTCTGCAAGAGCCATCGGTGCTCTTAACCACTAGGCCATCTCTCCAGATCTGGTATTTTTGTACGGGGTTTTGTAAGCAGGGGCTCTTGGCCAGAAGAGAAGGGCAGGGGACTTCCTGTCCACGCCATTTTGGCCTTTGTCCTGACCTCCGGCCTAACACAATGCACAGACCCAAAGTCAAACATAAAGTCTTTCATTATGTCATGCTTTAATTTTGTGTTGAGTTATGTGGTTATGATTATGTCTGAATGTTCACCACCTATGAAAGTGAGCTTATTTGGTAAAAGGTCCACAGTGTTTGTATATATGGTTTGAGTGTGTCTCCTGTGGGTTTGTGCATTGAATGTTAATCCTCATTATGAGGAATTAAGAGGGTAGGGACTTAATCTTTGAACAAGGGTCTTTGGAAGATAATTAGAATTAGCAAGTTCAGGGTAGAGTCACCATGCTTGAATACTGGTGGCTTTACCATAACACTGAAGGAAACCAGGCTATGCACACAAACATAGCCTTTGTCTCTTGCTGGGTATTACTCTACAGAGCTATAGAACTTCCAGGAAGAATGGCCTTGCCAGTTTGGAATTTCTAGACCTATGAGTTAATGAACCTCTTTTCTTTATATGGTTACTCAGCCTCCAATGTTTCATTACAGCAACATAAATGGTCTGCTCAGGACCTTTGTTTAATTATTTGGTTACTTATTTAACATGGGTATGAGTGTTTGCCTGCATGTATGTGAGTACACCCACGTGTGCAATGTCCACAGAGGCCAGAAGGGGGTGTCATATACCCTGGAACTAGAGTTATGGATTTTGTTAGCCATGTAGTTTACTGGAAACTGAACCCCAGTCTCCTGGAAGAGCAATAACTGCTCTTAACTGCTGAATCAAGACACAAGAAAAAAGACACTTGAAGATGGAAGTAGAGCTCGGCATGATGTAGCTACAGTCAAGAAGTGCCTGCAGCCACCAGAAGCTGACAGGGGCAAGAAAAAATTGTCCCCTAGGGTCTTCAGAAGAAGGTTGATCCCAACACCACCATCCGTGAGAGAATAAGTTCCTGCTGTTTTACACCACCTTATCTATGCTAATTTGTTGTCAGAAAACTAATAGATGTTTATCCTCTATCTTTAGTAGTAGCACAGCATGTGCCTGCACATATTAGATGTTTTTAAAATAAATTAGTGAACAGATTCATATGCACGGATGGCGAATCAAAGCTTGAAATTGTTTCCAATTAACTTGGATTGAGGGCTAGGAAACTCTACTTACTTAATAATACAATTCCAACTTGAGGTTTATCAGGAAAGACAATTAATAGTTGAGTGTCTGCTATAAACCAGGCACCAAGATAAGTTTCGTTCATAAATTACACAGAAGGAGGAAGTGCAAGCACTGCTAATTACAGCGGCAAAAGCAGGGGCTTTGGAGTCAAGTCTGAGCTCTGATTTCTACTATGTGACCTCAACAAATTGTGTCACTATCGTAGCCAAAATTTACTTATTTAGAGAGTGGAGAAGTTATTCCTATCTTCATGCCCTGCTAAGAGGATTAAAGGAGAAAAAGTGAAATGACTGTGCTCAGGGCTGGTCACAAGAACTCTCAACAAGCATGAGCTGTGAAGAGTGAGCTGTGATCAGAAGCACAAAAGGTCAGCAGTAGGAAGCAGAGAGCACCATTCCTCATAGTTCCCAGAACTGCCATGCTGGGAGACAGCTAAGCCCACAGAACTTTCTGAACTGCAATTCTAGCTCCGTAGCACATGCCCCAAACTCTGACCAGTCTCCTCCAGGCAACCTGGGGGTAAGGAAGGAGAAGGTGGTCTCTGCGAGGTCAGCTCTTGTCTTTGTAGTGAATATGAAGTTTATGTCTTAAGGGAGAGACTGACCTGGCCCCTGCCTGACTAATCTTGGGACTGCTATAGACTATCATAGGAGAGTTGCTAAGTCACTGGGGCAACTCTACAGGTTTAGGAACTTTCAAGGTACAGAAAAAGACAAGGTGAAAGTATTCTTTCTTCCAATCACTGGTTGTCGGGAACCTGAAGCTCCTGGAAATTCACTGGACCCTGCAGAAGGTGATGTGACATATGTTATCCTGTAATTATCCACCCTTTCCCCACCTGTGGCTTGGTACTATGAGAGGACACTTTGGTCACAAATGTTGGGACTCAGGAGTTGACATCTAATGGCAGCTGATCTGAGGAGGGCAAGCTGGGGCTGATCTCTCATCCAGTGACCAAGCAGAAAGAAGACTCCCCCAGGACCCTGGGGTGACTAACAAATGGGCATCATGGAGCAGCCCATATTTGGATGCCTGCCTTACACTGGGAACAAATGGCCTGTTGGTGTCCAGTAGAGAAGCTGTGGTGACCAACAGAGAGAATTACAGGATTGCAACAGTCAGTCAAGTAAGAAGAAGTGCACCTCCCATTCTCTTCCTGCACCCAACATCAAAGCAAAGCATGCTGGATAGAGGACAGAACCAGAGGAAGGCAGACCACCTTGTAGTAGTTTGGGCCTTCACTGCACCTGGAGACATTGCGGACATCTTTAAAAGCTCTTGATGTACTCTAATTTAAACTGATCTTAAGTGGAACCCAGGCATTAAAATTTTTAATAGGAAGCCAGGATTGAGAACATTATCTCTAAAGCCAGGGCAGCTGGCTATGCTGGTAGAGGGTAGAAGAGGGCCAGATTCAGCAGACAAGTATTACATGAAACGCACTTAAGCCACAAATTATTTGTTTCTCAAAAATCCTGTTTTCTAAGCATGCTGTGTTCTATATGGCAATCCTAATTGGGAAGAAAAAAAAAATATTTGAAATGAATAGATTAAAATTTGAAAATGATGCAATCAGAATCATAAAGGCCCAAAGTAACTGCTTACTAGAGCGTTACTGAAAGGTTATGGTATCTGGCTAATGTGTCACCAGAGGAGCTGCCCCATGAGACATGGGTTCTGACAGAAGTACACTGTAGCAGCAGCTGCAGGGACCAGGCAGAAAGAAAAACTTCATGTCTATACCTCTCTTGAAACCCGCCCCCCAAACCAGTTCGATTGTTATAACCTTGTCTAGAGAATTTGCGTGGTCCATGTAAGTCCAGCTAGCTGAGAAGGGACTGAATCCGGATTCAAATCAAAGTCAATTCTTCTTAGAAGAGCAGAGGGGGAAATAGCTCAGTCAGTAAAGTGCTTGCCAGGCCTGGTCATCCAGATGTATAATCTCAACATTAGGGTTGACAGATATAGGCAGATCATTGGAGTTTGCTGCCAACCACCCTAACCTAATTGGTAAGTTCCAGGCCAAAGAGAAACCCTGTCTCAAAAAATGAGGTGGACAGCAAAGCTCAATACCCAAGGTTGCCTTCCTGCCTCTACGAATATACGAATATGCTTACATTTGTGCACATGAATCCGCATACACAAGAAAACACACACACACACACACACACACACACACATACACACTCACACACACACAGCTAAAACATTCTTTTTACTGCAGCATAACAACTTTCAGAAGTTTTTTGTTATCCTACCAATACTGGTAGACTGCTGCCTACAACCACCTCTTTCAAGCCTGTCATAACCTGTTCCTAGGGGAAAGAATAAAGTCACCAAGTTTAGCGAATAGAAATAAAATGAAAGCATTTAATGAGGCATTCATAAAGATCATTTGTGCATCTGAAATTCTGATTTTTCTGAGGATTCTGCATCTTACTTAACATCCTGGGCAGAGAGTAATATTTGAATGAGTAAAGCCTACAAAATTAAAAGGCAAGTGTGGAAAGCCTAGGAATCGGGCTGTGCTTGTGAGCTAGGCAGACAGACCCCATTGCTCACCTTGCTGCCACTGCAGGGGATGGCCACTTCTGAGCAGGTGACACTTCTGTCTCCTCGCCCTCTGGATTGCTGAGCAGCCAAATGGTGGTGGCTGCTTGAATGTTTATTTGGCATCAACTGTGTTGTTCCATCACGGTGTCTACTGCTTGTTTTTGTATGTTTTAATTAAATGTCATCTCATTGTGCCTGAACTTGTTGTGCTTCAGCCTCAAGGCTCTTTTAGCAGAGGGTACAATTTTGTAAATCAAATGGAGAAAAAAACAAAACAAAACCACCTGTTCTCTGAGCCCACACGCTGCCAATCTGCTGCTCCTTCATCCTGGCCTCCCCCCGAGAGCATGTGGCCAGAGCGGGAGGACGGTGCAGGGACGCCGAGTGAAAGGCACCTCACCCCCATCAAAAGTAGCTCTTCCTTTAAGCACCCCCACCAAAGCTTTGAATTTGAAGGTGCCAAGAACAGCTGTTGTGACAGGTGGAGACAGAAACTCAGGGTGCTGGGGAAACAGGCTGGAGAAGGTAGCCATTCCCAAAATTACATTATGCAGAGACAAAGTCGCTAAGGAGCCTCTTCCTTTGCCACTGCCTCTTCCGGTCTCACTACGCATAAAAGAAAACCCATATCCTGTCTTCAGGGGTTGTCCACCCTTTCCCTCTTTCCTAATCTGTATAGACAAAGCCCTGTCTGGCAGCCTGTTGTCCCCTGAGATTTTTGAGATGCGGGACAAGGGAAAGAGGTACACAAAGAACATGAGAGAAGAAAGAAGGAAAAAAAAAAAAAAACAAGTGGAATTTGTGGGATGGGCTTTCAGGAGCATTTGGGGGACACTTGAGAGTAAGTTCCCCAAACCATCTTAGGCTATGAGAGAAAGGGTTTTCCCCTACGATAATTGAGTAGGCTAGCATTCCTGTAATATGAGCTTAGCCATCCATCGTGGAGTGGTTCAGAGGCATGTTCTACATTTGCAATGCTGTGCAATCAACCATTTCCGTTTCATTCCAAAATATTTCCATAGTCCTAAAGTAAAACCTGAGAAAGGTCATTTTCAGGTGTGTTCTTATAGATTGTAGATTGGCTCTCTTTATGTGCTTCAAGAGACAGAAAGGAAAATTGGACTGTAACTTCATAATTTGTGGATTTTCATAGGGCTTTGGGTTATAAAATGGGTTACAAATCCTCAGAAGCTCTAGGACTAGCTAGCCTGTTTACACAGTAGCAAAGAGACCATCTCAAACAAGGTGGAAATAAATATGAGGTCCCGGCTGGAGAGATGGCCTAGCGGTTAAAAGTGCCTACTGCTCTTGCAGAGGACCCGGGTTCGATCCCCAGCACCCACATGGTGGCTAAGAACCGTCTTTAACTCCAGTTCCAGGGGAATCCGATACCCTCTTCTGACCTCCGTGGCATTGCACAACATGGGTGCACCAACCTACATGCAGACAGTACACTCATACACATAAAATAAATAAATAAATAAATAAATAAATAAATAAATAAATAAATAAATAAATAGATGGTCCAACATCTGAAGCTTGTCTCTGACTTCCAGATGCATGCAGCATCATGTACATGGTGAACACACACACGCACACACACACACACACACACACACACACTTCTCACACACAAAAAGAAAAAAGAAAAAGAAACAAAAGAAAAAATGTAAATGCCTTCTGGAAATCCTTCTCCTCTGCTGGGTTCATTATTTATCCATAATAATCATGGTGAGGTTCTTTAGAGTTTATCCAGCTCCTTCTGTGTATATGAACATTTCCTTTGTTAGTTTCTGCCCCTGCAATAACCCAATAAATATCTTTACACATACGTCTTATGTACTGAAGACTTTACTACTACCAAAAGGATTCCAGGGTTGAAAAGCATGTGCATTTGAAAACTTATTGTGTGTTTCCAGATTGCTTTCAAAAAGTCTGAAACATATTTTCAGCAGCAAAATACAAAGAGTACTCCACCCACAGCCTTCTTAGTGACAGCTGCTGTCCACTTGTTTTAATATTTTCCATTCTGATAGCCTTAAAATCACATCTCACTGGAAACCCAACTTGTGTTTTGATAAAGATTAGTGAACGTCAGCATCTTTTCCCCTCTTGGCTGACCACTGGGATTTACTTTTCTGTGACTTATCCGTTTATAACTGTTGTCTATTTTTCTATTGGGTTTCTTGTCAATTTAGGAAAGGAAACACACACATCTGTACAACCCCCCAATGTATCATGTATCTATCATCTGTATTTTACTTAAATAAGTAATCTTTATATAATCTTAAATAATCTTTTCTTGCTGGAGATTCTAAGTTTCCTGTACTAATAAGGAAATCTCCATAACCTATTTAGCTATATGGATTTCCTTCTAGGCTATTTGTTTCATATAAGTGTGAAAAGATAGTAAAATATCTAGTTTCCTTTTACATATACCATAAAATGGATATTCACCTCTTTCTTCAGGAGTAAAGTAATAGGTTAGTATCATTTGTTAAATAGTCCATTCCTTCCTTCCTGTCCATGAACTTTCTCATATTAAAAATATTCACTTCCTGGGGCTATGATCAAGTTTTTAAAAGCTTTTGTTCTCTTTCATCCATTCATCAGTCTGTTTCTGAACTAATATGCAATGGCTTGGTGGTGATGGCTTCTTGGAGTACTATGATATATGATAAGGTTAGACCCTCCCTATAGTTCATTCTCTCTCTCTCTCTCTGTCTCTCTCTCTCTCTCTCTCTCTCTCTCTCTCTCTCTCTCCTTACACACACACACACACACACACACACACTCATTTATTTCTCCGTGTAAAGTTTCGAGCACATTTTATCCAATTAAAAAACAGTTAAAGACAAAATGAATCTATGGTGTTAAAAATCAAGAGAAAGCCCTTCGTGATGGACACAGACGTTGGCTTCTGGGTGCTAGGTTCTGTATTTATTTATAAGCTCTAGTCACAAGGGCTTGCTGTGATTTTCACACTTGTCTATATGTGTACTATACTTCAGTACAAAAGTTACTTGCAGTCAAAAACCCACCAGGACCATAATTGGGATTGTATTATAATTTGTATCATTTTAAGAAAGAAATTTTATGAGATTAATTACTTTCAACAAATTGTCTGCCCATATTTCATGTTTTGCCTATGACCACACACCCTGAACCATATTTCATGTTTTTATAAGATTGTTTAAAATATAATACTCTGTCTTTCTTGTAGTTTGCTTCTCCTTTGCTGTGATAAAGCACTCTGACCAATACCAACTAGGAGAGGAAAGTGTTTATTCATCTTATATCTCTCTAGTCACAGTTCATCACTTAGGGTGCCCAAGATAGAAACTCAGGGCAGGAACCTGGAAATAGGAGCTGATGCACAGGTCATAGAGGAACGCTGCTTACTGGTTTGCTGCTCCTCTGGCCCAGGCTTAGCCCACTTTCTTATATAATGCAGAACTACCTGCCCAGGGGTGGCACACCTCACAGTAGGCTGAGCCCTCCCACATCACTCAACAATCAAGAAAAGACCCCGCAGACATGGCCACAGGCCAGTCCAATAGAGGCCATTCCCCAATTAAGGCTCTCTCAACCCATGTGTGTCAAGGTGACACTAAAGCTATCCAGCACTTTTTTATCATAATCCCTCATTTTGTAGATTTTTGTCACTAAAACTAACTCACATTTTTCCTCATTTCTATTTCTATATAAATATAATAGGAAGAAATTATTATTTTTATGTGTAGTTCTTTGCAAATATTATCCTTACTCCATTTTTTACAGAAACTATACTCAGATTTCTTGGAATGTAATGATGTCACAGTGAAAGAAAATATTGCCAAATATTTATGATATTTAATTTGATGTTTTGTAAAGCTCCATGAGGATATTAAACAGTAAATAGTAATAGCAGGCATAAATCTGTGTAGAATCATGAGCAAAAAACACATGTTTACTATTCTGTTTCCTTTCTCAAATGTTTATACCAATCATTGTCTTATGTTATTGAATTTGCTTGAATCCCTAAATATCTAAGAAAATAAAAATAAATAAATAAATAAATAAATAAAAATAAATTACAAAAAGAAAACAAATTTTAAAAAGAAAACATTGAATTTAAATGGTAATATGGGCCATCCTTGTCTGGTTCTTGTTTGCGTAGGGTTTTACTAATTGAAATCATATTTGCTACAGTATTGACTTTTAATAGATATTACTCTAGCCAATAAAACTCATTCCATTCTTGTTTTCCTTAAAACTTCTACTGGAATGGCTCCTGAATTTTATCACGTGCCTTTTTGGAACTATTAATAGAATGATATGGGTTTTTAACTTCGTTTTTTATTTATTTTTATTTTATGTGTATGAATGTATTGCCTACATGCATGTAAGTGCATCGGTATTGTGCAACACCCACAGAGATAGGAAGAAGGTGTTGGGTCTCCCGGAACTGGAGTTATAAATGGTTTTTAGCTGCCATGTGGATGCTTAACCACTGAGCCATTTTTTTGGCCCTGAGTTTTCATCTTTATTGATAAGAATATTTATGGTGATAGAGTCCATGGCTTGAAGCCTTGTGACTTTAAGTGGTCAGCTTAGTTAACAATGTGGTATTCGTGTACCACATCACAAAGTTTTCTCTTCTTAGACTTTTTGCTTCTACACTTTTAAGACTGGCCTGCAGATCTCCTTTTCACTATCTTTATTAGGCTTTACTATTAAAATTATGCTTGCCTCATAATTGAGAAGCTTTCATTTTTTTCCTTGGGTTAGAATAAATTAATTAACATTGATATTATCTATTATTTGAAGATTAGAAAGCTGAGGCTATGGAACCATCGGTTCTGATACCTTTTTAAAGGTAGATCTGTAATAATCTTTCTCTTCTCCCCAATTATAATTAGTTATTCAGGTTTTCAATTCTGGGATTAAATTTGGCAATTTCCTCTAGATATCCAACTCCATTGTCATGGAGTTAGCATATAATAAATTCTTATAATTATTTAAATCCCTTCTACTTCTATGGCTATGGCCATTTTCATTTCCAATCTTACTTACTGTTCTCTCTTTTCTTTAATTAGACTTCAGAGAAGTTTTATCAGTTGAGTTGAACTTTTGAAGAACAGATTTTTCGATTCCTTTATGCAGCCTCCTTTGTTTTTGCTTCCACAGTGTCCACCCAGCTTTGGGGTTTATTTCATCAGTAGAATTCCTCCTCCCTCTCCTCTCCATTGCCAGAGATCATAAAAGCTCTTGCACCACCCTTTCTTCTATTCCCAGATTTTCCCAAGATACAGCAGACTTTTAAGCTCTGGATAATTATTAGGACTTCCACTCCCATTTCTGGACCCTTATTTGAACCCTGTTTTATGCATTCTCAGAGAGTCTGTTGTTGTAGATATTACGTGTACTTTTCTAAGTGACAAGCATCAAAACTCCTTATCAGCTCTTCCTTATCTTATTCTTCTCTGACACTGAGTTCATTGTTCTGGTTACATCACAGATGACAGTCCTCTGTAGCACTTGGTCCAATTAAGACATGCTAATAAACTCTCTGAATTGCGATATACCTCCAAATATCTTCCTTTTTCATGGATGGTTGAAGATGTCTGGCTGGCAAGCATAGGAATATGATTAGCCTGGTCATTTTTACCAAAAAAATAAAAAATAAAAATGGGTATGCTACTAGCTTTCAATATAGTATAGTGTCAATTTGATAATCTCTTTTATCAGTGAACCTTAAAGTTTTTTCTTGAAAATTTTAGAAATTTTGTCAGCATATGCTTTGGGTATATCTTTTCTACTCTGTCCAGCTTAGATTTGGTGCAAGTTCCTAATGTCATTTTTTTAATTATTTGTTTATTTATTTATTTACCGTATGAGAGTTATGCCTGCAAGTATGTAAGTGCACCAGAGTTGTGCAATGCCTTCAGAGGACAGAAGAGGGTATCAGATCCCCTGGACCTGGAGTTTTGGACAGTTCATAGCTGCCATGTGGGTGCTGGGACTTGAGCCTTGGTCTTCTGCAAGAACAACCGTGCTCTTAACTGCTGAGTCATCTCTCCGGCCCTCAATTTCCTATGTCTTTACATGAAGGAAATGTTTCAATTAATTTAAAAAATTTTTAAGTTAATTTTTATTGAGTGCATTTCATACATTTCTCAATCAAATCTATTCTTTCCTCCGTCCATGCCCACCTCTTACGTCTTCCCCCCACCCCCTGCCAGAGCTCATGGACTCTGTCATACATGTTAAGTCCTGTCTTGCATCTTTTTCTCAGTCTTTTTTTTTATTTTTATTGATGCTTTGTGTATTTCATACATATTTTCCAATTCAGTTCAGGCATATTTCCCTTTCCCTTCCCCCGACCCCACCCCACCGCATCCCAGATCATGCATTCTGCCATAACTGTCCTGCATCTTTCTCTCAGTTTTTTTTTTCACTTTTTAACAATAAGTGATAATCTGTGAGTATAAGCATCCTTCATGTAAAACCAATTTTCAAGCAGTTGTGCCCAAACCCACACAGCTCATGGGTCCCACCATCCAGGATGGGGGGCTTGTATGTTCAATCAAGTTGATCAAATGAGTGTCCAGGCTATATTGTTGTAGTTTCACCATTCACCCCAATCGCAGCCCTTACATTCTACCGCACCCTCTCTTCCGCAGATTGTTCCTAGGCTTAGAAAAGGGGCACAGGTGGATGAGAAGCAAAACAGTCTACTTTCTCTGGAGCTGTTGTCTTGGTATCTAGTCAATTCTGGCTGTTTTCTTTCATGGGCTGCCACCTTGTCCAGGCATAACCTTTCGATCCTACTAATGAAGCACATGCAATTAGATATATAGGTATTTAAACAGTACTAATTGTTATGGTAGGTTACTTTGGTATAGACACAGATGTTTGGATGGTATGTTAATCCATGAATTACATTTTCTTCTGTTAAGTATGACAGGGTCTTCGTGTGGTTTATAACATCTCCTAACCATTAGAGGATGTAAGCTTGTGGCATCAGCCATGGGTTATTCCTCCAAGGAGAGAGCTAATAGCCAATTCGATTTGGGATATACAGACATATGGCTGCCACTGCTGCACAGTATTTCCAGGCAGATGAGGTGTAGCTGGTGCTGACGGACGAGTCTTGCTTGATTCAAGGAGACCTATATTTGCTTTATTGGTTTAGTGGCCTTTGGTAGCACTCTCTGGCATTCCAGAGACCATCTGCATACTTGCAAGTGCGGTCTCCATACATCTTTCCCATGTTTATATCAGGTCTTCAACAGTAGGGCCTTATTGCCTCTCTTCCTGCAGATATCCCAGTTTGGAGGTTAGGAGCCTTTACCTTTTGTGGGAGCTTGGATCCCCTGGCCAACATCTCCTTGGTAGAATAATCCATTGTTGATGTCAGAGCTCCTGTATTAATATATTTTGCTTAAGTGCATAGCTTAAGGAGACTTTAGCATTATATTTGGTTCTGAATAGAGAATAATCCTTTTCACAGTTTCTATGTCCATTAGTCAATTAAAGAAGGCAGTTTTATTGATTTTACAAGAGAATACCTCTATAACAGCTGGCTGCAATCTACAGCAGGAGAACGACCTCATCATCATCATATTTCTCCTTATTCTATGAGGGGGGGGAGTTAAGAAAGTCTCTTGTATTAAAGCTTCGTTAGGATTCATTAAAAATAGTTGTTACTAGGATCCAGAGAGGGGCCTGATGTCTGCAGCAATCTGAGGCATTTCTTCCCTTCAATGCCCAGAGGAGTCAATCCTTCTGCTGGCACTTTCTGGTACATCCTACTCACTGCAAATCTGCATTTTCTTTCTCAGCCATTAAGTTGGTGATACTCTGGCCTGTTGGAACATACAAATCCTTTCCTGTAATTAGTTTTAAGATTTGGATTGCAAGGTTTTTTGACAAAGTTTTCATATCTATCTATATCCCCCTTTTTTATTTTAGGTTTTTATTTTTGACCCATGAGTCTCAAAAAAGCAGTTGTATTATACATACCTTATAGGGTGGAATCAAGGCACAGATTTCATCAAGTTCACCCATGCTGTTTTGGGTTTCTCAGTCTTTTATAACCTTTTCGATGCACAACTTTACTGCTTTGTTCAGATTTTTTATTATGTTTTTCTCTCTTTTTTTTGTTCCCTTTAATTTTATATTATTCCAAAATATGCATATATACACTCCACACATAAATGAAAATTATGAATTCTGAAAATAATAGGTTAATTTCTAAACATATTTAGATATTCACATTTTAACAGTAAAGTTGCATGCAGGTAAAAAGAACATGAATAGAATATGAATACATATCTTCCATTCATGTATGGTAATTACAATGTGTGAATACAAGTGGTAGGACAATTATAGAACCCATTAAGAGATTTGCATTGGAATAGCACAATTGCTTTAAGATACAATGAAATATAATAATAAAGTTGCTCAGTTTGCCTGCCATCTGGGGATTTGGTGTTAGCATCCACAAACGAGGGAAATCATTTGCCTTTATTTTTTGTCTTTTCCAGACAGGGTCTCCCTGTAGCCCCAGCTGCCCTGGAACTCACTCTGTAGACCAGGCTGGCCTTGAACTCACAAAGATCCACCTGCCTCTGCCTCCCAAGTGCTAGGATTAAGGGAGTACGCCACCACACCCAGCCTCCCCATTTGCCTTTTTTTTTCTGAGACTGTGTTACTTCACTTAGCATAATGGCTTCAAGTTCCATCCATTCACAAGCAAAGCTCATGATGTCATCTTTCTTTATTGCTACATAGAACTCCATTGTGTAGATGTACCACATTTTTGTTATCCAATCATCAGTTGAGGGGCATTTGGGTTGGTTCCAGCTCTTTGCTATTGTGAAGAGAGCTGCAATAAACATAGCTGTGCATGTAAATTTGTGGTAGGATGCGTCTTGTGGGTATATACCCAGGAGTGGTATGGCTGAGTCAGGTGGTAGGCTCATTTTGAGGTTTTTAAGAGTTCTCCATATTGCTTTCCACAATGGTTGTACAAGTTTACATTCCCACCAGCAGTGGATGAGTGTTCTCCTTTCCCCACAACCTCTCCAGTATTTGGTGTCTTTTGTTTTCTTGATCTTGGCTAGTCTTATTGGAGTGAGATGATACCTTAGAAAATTAAAACCCTACCTCTCGCCTGGAACAAAAATAAACTCCAAGTGGATCAAATATCTCAACCTGAAACCTGAAACCTTGAAGGTGATAGAAGAAAAATTCGGCAGCAACATACAAGATATAGGCATAGGAAAAAACTTTCTAAATCAGACAGCAACTGGACTGGAAATAAGGACAACAACTGACAAGTCAGACCTCATCAAACTCAAAAGCTTTTGTACAGCTAAAGAAACAATCAAGGAAGTGAAGAGAAAACCCATAGAGAGGGAATAAACCTTCACCACTGATACATCTGACAGAGCATTAACATCCAGAATAGACAAACTACTTAAAAAAACAAAGAAGTAAGAAAGAAAACAAATGACCCACTCAAAAAATGGAGTAAAAGATGAACAGAGCCAGGCCTGGTGATGCACACCTTTAATCCTAGAACTTGGGAGGCAGAGGCAGGCAGATTTCTGTGAGTTCAAGATCAGCCTGGTCTACAGAGTGAATTCCAGGACAGCTGGGGCTACAGGGAGACCCTGTCTCAAAAAGACCCAAAAAAATTTATTTTAAAGAGATGAACAGAGATTTCACCAGTAAGGAAGTAAAGATGGTTGAGAAACATCTCTAAAAAGTGTTCAACATAATTAATAATTAAGGAAATGCAAATTAAAACCACACTAAAGTATCATCTCACTCCAATAAGACTAGCCAAGATCAAGAAAACAAAAAACACCAATTTTTTTTTTTAATTTTTAAGATAGTGTCTCCCTGTAGCCCCAGCTAGCCTAGAAGTCACTGTGTAAGACCAGGCTGGCCTTGATCTCAGAAAGATCCACTTGCTCTGCCTCCCAAGAGCTGGGTTTAAAGGCATTCACAACTATGCCTAGCGGATCATTATTTCTTCATCTCTATCTGTTCATTCTGAGCATGAAATTCCTGTTTTCTTCATGATGGCCATCTCTAGGTGTTGGCTGTATGGACTGAGTTGCTTCTTCTACTTGGCCATCGAAGCCTTGAACTGAATCTCAACACTGACTATCTTACTCTTCATTGACTCAATTTGTTTTAATTGGAAAGAATAATTATAAGCCATTTCAAGGGCTTTCCTGAAGCTCCCTAGCTTCTCTTGCTGTTTTTCACGTAGTTCCTCTAGCAGCTCTAACTGCTCTGTCTTTATTCTCTGTGTTCTAATTATTTGTTTACTTTCTGTCCTAGCTCTTGTCCTTCACTGGTGTATTATTTTCCTGTGTTTACTCATAGGGCTCAGATGGAGCTGCTGAGAGTCATGAGTGACACCATCTGCAAGTCCAGTTGATGGCCTTGTGGTTTGGCCTCAAGGGCTTAGAATAAGAGGTGAGTTGTTGGATACCAGAGAAGGCGACAAGAAGCAAGCCTTTGTGTTTTCCTGTTGTTTTTTTTTCTTTTCCATGAGCTCTCAACTTGAAGGATAAAATGGCTCTAACCTGTCTTTCCCACCACAGACACAGACAGGCAATATCTTTCCACTTGATGTAGATATTCCCAGGGATGGGCAATCCTTGGAGCCAGCTCTCCAGGGGCACTATGTTCAGATCTCTAGGTCCTTAATACCTCTTAGGTAAACCCAGGCTTTCACAAGGATACAGAGGTGGGGGAAAGTATTTAACTACTCCAGTGTCTTGTAAAAGTCCAGACCATGCTTCTGCAGGAGGTAAAGAGACAGGACGAGGTTATAGCTGAGGGGAAAGGGAATCAGTCCTTGCTGATCACCATGTTCTTACATTCCTGCTCATTTCTACAAGTCAAAACGACACCATTTGGGAGTGGGGGAGGCTCACACAGCCCACTTACTGAATGAATCCCTTCCCATTGAGCCAGCTGTCTCAGTTGGTTTCTACCCTGGCTATGCATTGAAATGTCAAGAGGAATTTTCAACAAATGGATCTTTTGGGGCTTAGCTGCTCAGAGTGCAGGCTAGGCTTTGGAATGTTTCAGTCATAACTCAGCCCCACACTGGTGACTCCGACATGCAGACAGGGTTGACTGCTACTGATCTAACCTGGAGCGATCACTGGGTCCTTCTTACACTACACCTGATATGTACTTACTAGATCTTCCTCCTCCTCCTTCACTTCCCAGTCTCCATTTCTTGTTTACTCTGTGTATTAGTCAAGGTTCTCTAGAGAAACAGAACTGATAGAACTCATAGAATAAATATATATTAACATATATTTCAATATATATATTAAAAGAGGATTCTTAGGTTGCTTTCTGTGGTATAGCTGGAGTAGTCCAACAATATCTGTCTCACACTGGAGAGGGTCAGAACCCAGTAGCTGCTCAATCCATGAGGCTAGGTGTCTCAGCAGTCCTGACCTGGTACCAAAGGCTTGGAGTGTCCCTGGTGCGCTGCTGGTCTTCATTCAACATTGGAAGCCTGAAGAAGCTGGTTCTGATATCAGCGAATCAGCAATGACTGAAATAGACGATGAACATGGCAGTGAAAGTGAGGGGCATTAGCGCAAAAGGCAAAGCCTTCCTTCTTCTGTGAAGGGCCACTTTCTATCCTGGGTGAACATGTATGTGGACAGGCTTTTGGATATATGACTGTGAGTACCAGAGGAAGATGTCCACACAGTGGCCATTCCGGGGCTGGTCTCCACATACACAGGGAACAGCAAACAACGTGACTTCTGGATGAGAACAGCAAATACCACCAAGTTGGAGCAGTTCTCGCCTCCTAACTCAATGCATGGAGTCACACCTTACCTTTCTGAAGCCAGCCCAGCTTATAGTCAAGAAAGAAACCAAAAGAGTTCTCAGAGTAGCCTGAAAGGGACGTGTGTGTGTGTGTGTGTGTGTGTGTGTGTGTGTGTGTGTAGAAGCTCTGCACATGTCCACTCCAGAGCTTTCTAAGAAGACCCAGCTCCTAGGCAACATCCACTTCCTTCTCTGTATACAGTTTTATTTAACATGTGTGAGCCATGTCTAGTTCGAAAACCTCCAAGAGATGGAGAGTGATACATGGAGAGGAAAATCAAGTCTGTGGTAGTCATGCATGCCCTGTGCTGACAGCCATGAGAAGAAACCAGACGAGAGAATAACAGTGACCAGAGGGCAGCAGCACACTTTCTTTTTATCCCACTCCATTTTTAGTAATATGAATGTTTCCTTTCCTTCTGGAAACTCTGCTACTTGGTCCCATGTAGATACACCCTCCACCTTGTCCTGTGTTGGGATGGCTGGATAGCAGACTCTTAAGTGTATGGCATGGGAGTTCACACAGAAAGCCCTAGAAGTCAGCGGTAAGGAAGGGAAAGAGTAGTGGGCAGAGGGAAAGGCCAAGCCACCGTGACATCCCACAGCCACCTTGGCCAACTCCATGGAGCCAACAGCTCCTCGGGGGACCATGATATACAGGTCAATATGATTACATATGGTGTCTTTACATGGATGAACACTGAGGATGGTCGCCTCCGCTCCTTAGGCAAGGAGGCTTCCTAAGGCCCTAGGCAGTCAACCAGCTTTCCCTCAACCAAGGCTACAGGTCATTCACTGAAGGTAACCATGGCAACATCCCACAGTATCCAAGACAGTCCTTGATTCACATGCTCATCTTTTCTGAAGCCCTGACATCGAACACCCACTACAGATTTGGCGGTGGGGTGGCTAAGCATAGACTCTTCTATCTTACTTACCACCCTTCCTTTTTAGTCAGTCCAGCCATGGTGTTTGGGGCAGCAAGATATAAATAACTGTGCTACAGGGAGTTCTACGAAAGCTTTTTTAGAAGTTCCTGACTCCATTTTCCTCTTTTTCCTGCTGCCTTCCTTTTTTTTTTTTTTTTTTTTTTTTTTNTTTTTTTTATTTCCGTACATGTATGAATGTATTGTGTGCATGCAAGTCTGTGCACCCGTGACGTGCAATGCCGCGGAGGTCAGAAGAGGGCGTCCGACTCCCCTGGAACTGGAGTTCTCCTGGAATTGGAGTTTCAGATGGCTCTCAGCCGCCATGTGAGTGCTGGGGATCGAACCCGGGTCCTCTGCAAGAGCGGTCGGCGCTCTTAACCGCTAGGCCATCGCTCCAGCCCCAACTGCCTTCCATTTTCATTACTTGTAATGTGAACACTCATGTAGAGCTCTGGCAGCCATTTTGGATCAGGGGTAATGCTAAGCTTGTAAAAATATACTAGCAAGGCAGGTCAGAAAGACAGGCAGAGCTGAGTCCCGATGACCCTGGAGCAGCCACGCCATGCTGCTACTGCTATTCCTGAATTTCCTTTTATAAGTCAGACAAATATCCTGTTTATGCCACTGTTATTTTGAGGCTTCTGTTTTGTAGCTGAATTTGACCCTAACAGATTCTGGAGCCAAAAATCTAATAAGGATCCACAGTTGTTTACTAGAGAGACTGCTGCTTCCTTAGTAACTATGGAATCCATTTTCTCTCGCTTTCACCTCTGTTGCCTTAGTAGAAGTCCTTCCTGTCTGTTTCTACTCCTTGATACATCCAACAAATTTGTACATAGCCAGAGGGGTTTTCCATGGTAGATGTGAGCACATCGCTCCCACCATTAAAAACCTTTCAGGGAATTCTTAAGCTCTACATTGTTCGTGGTTGAGTGCTTTATGTCATGAACTGAATACAAGGACAGGACTTACTTCATATCTGTGTCTTTTCTACTATTGTAAGCTGATTGTACATTCATAAGTATCAGGGGGCATTTGCTAGAAACAATACTGATAGTCCTGCGGGCTAGAATGGCATCCTGTGATAACTAACAAAAGGACATGAATCCATTCATTCCTAAGTTGGGCTGGGTGTGGATGAGGCTAGACCTACTATCTGAACCAGCCTGGTGGCCCGCCTCTTTACCATCAGTGCTTACTCTCTCTGGGTAGAGCCCCTCAGCTATCTTGTTCTGTCCACTTATTTTCCCTCTGACAGGGCCTTATGCACTTCAGCACCTCTGCGTGTGTGTGTGTGTGTGTGTGTGTGTGTGTGTGTGTGTCCATGCACATGTGTGTGGAGGCCAGAAGTCAACACTGAGTGTCTTCCTCTCCATCTAATTTTTCAGAGACATGGTCTTTCACCAAATCTGGAATTCTCCAATTCAGCTACACTGGCCAGCAAGTCCCAAAGACTCACTTGTCTATGTACCCCTGCCCATGAGCACTGGGATAATAGACACACACCCCTGCCTTGTTTTTACATGGATACTATGGATCCAAAGCCAGGTCCCTCACGCTGGCACAATGGTCACTTTACCCACTGAACATCCTCCCGGATCCTAAACCTGGTTCTGTGCAGTGAAATGCAGATTTCAGAGCCTGTGGACCCATTTCACAAATGACCTGCTTTCTTTTGTTATCTGAAGTTTCCAGGAGGTTCCACAGTGTTGTGTCTGGAATTCCTTACCTAGTATTTAAGCTCACACAAATTCTGTGCTAACTCCCATGCTCACCTCAAAGATCATAGTCTATCTTCCACAGCTAGCCTTTAGAGCCACTCCACTACCTGGAAAATCCTTCCATAACTGGATCTAGAAAATTCCTGTCTTTAAGATCAAGGTAAGTATGCAACCTCTACCAGACACACTAGCTCTCTTCTATCTCCGACTGGGTGAGGTGATATTTTTATTGAATTCTTGCAGTTTTCATGCAGTGTAATTTGATGGCATCTAGATCCTCTTCTCTATCACCACCTCCTCTTATTGCTCCCATCCAGTTTAATGTGCTCTATTTTATATATAATATAATGGTAATATAATAGGCCTGCAGAGTCTAATTTGTGTCTTCAAATGTCTTTCAATGTGGGTCCATCCACTGTAGCCAAGTTAACCTAACAAGAGTCCCATCTTTGAAAGAGACTGTCTCTCCCCTCACAGCAGCCATCTGTTGCCACAATTTCCTCAGGTGGGGGTGGAGCTTCTTACCCACTTCCCCAAGTCTATGCTGGGATTTTTTTTTTTTTTGAGGAGGAGGAGGAGGAAGAGGAGGAGGAGGAGTTGAACATGCATAGGACTTGTGCATGCTTTGAGTTCATATGAGTAACTGACCAACTGTCTGGAAAACTCTGTTTCCTGATGGTCATCTACCTCCTCCAATCTTTCCAACCCTTTTCCAGCAATGATCCCTGAGCCTTGCAGGGCAGAAGTTTGGTATAGGTGTCCTATTCAGGAAGAAGTACTCTGTCGGTGAGGTGTCTTTTTACTTTCATTTTGTCATTTCCTTCGTTACCTGATACATAGTGCATGCCCAAAAATATTATCTGAATGAATGAGTAGTTCTTAGCATAAGAGCCTTGGAATAAGCTGTCTGCCTCCCCTCCTCTGTAACCTAACTCTTGGCTCAACAGATGGAAGTTCTACTTAATTGCCTTTCTCTGGAGAGGGCCCAACCAAGACCTTCATACCACGTGTTAGATGCTCAAGGTATGGTAGTGGGTAGCTGATGAGGAAGTAGCTGATGTCAAGAGAGGAGTGCATACAGACATAGATACGGCATGGTTCAGGACTGTGTGGTTTGAATGAGTGTCCCCCATAGGCTCTAGGTATTCAGACATTTGTCTCCAGTTGGTGGCACTGTTTTGGGAGGTCTTAGAAGGTGTGGCCGTGCTGGAGGAAGTGCGTTGTTGGGGGGGCAGGCTTAGTGAGTTTTAACAAGCCTCGTGGTCTACAGTTGCTCTCTCTGCTTCCTGTGCTCTTTGCGAGATGTGACCCTCAGCTTCCTGCTCCAGATCCAGCTGCCATGCCTCCCACCACAATGGACTCTAATTCCCTGGAACCGTCAATCGTAAGCTCAGATAAACTCTTCCTTTTGTAAGTTCCTTGGTCATGGTGCTTTATCACAGCAACAGAAAAGTGACTAATACAAGGACCCTGAAAGGACCATTTATTTGGCTCAGAAAAACCTTTTTAAAAGCCTTTTGATCCATTTCATCAGAGAGTCTGGCACCTGGTACCAGGCTGTAGTAGCCAGTATGCTGAGAATACACATACGCAGAGCTTGTCCCTCATCAACCTAACCTACCCTAGGCAGGCAAGACCATACAAGCAGCCGAGTTGCAGCCTGGGGCCAATCACAAGGCGATATGACTCTGCACTAAGAGAAGAGTGGGAATGAGAACAGCACATAAACCCTAACCCTCCCCCCAATAAACGAGTCCATATGGCTCGCCTTCTGTCTGCATTCATCTGATTCCCAGGGTCTGTGTCTTGACTCTGCACCTCTCACCCCCGTTCCTTCACGGTCGGACCCCAAAATTCCCCAGCAGGCCTGGGGTATTGTGTCTACACCAGGCATTTCTGAGGTGTAGACTGTTTCCTATTCAGCACAGTGAAGCTCTTCCAGCACCTAAGCCCTGTGTGTGTCGATGGTCTGCAGCCCTCAACCCTGTGTGCATGAACGGCTATGTGTGAAAATCAGAGAGGTGAAATGGAAAGTGATATGTTAAAGCTTCTCTGCTCACCTACAGACATGTAAGAGTCACCTGAATCCTTGCGTAAGCTAAAAATGACCTCCTGACTAGCTGTGCAGATGCTAATGACTTGAAGGGGAATTGGTAATCTCTCAGCTCAGTGCTTTACAGTAACCTGACAAGAAGCCAAATGTCTGTTTGTAGTAACAGTGCCCACACCTGAGAGGTTCTTCTTCAGGGAGCAGTGAACCAAAGGAGGGCAAGAGGCCAGGACCCCTCCCCCCCTGCACCCCAGCTTTGAATCCTGGTGGAGTACATTGACACAGATTTAGCCTCTTCTGTTTCCACATTTGTAAAGTTGACAGCCATGTCTTAACTGGAGAGTTGTGAGGACCATGGGTTAAGTCCGGCATGAGCCCCTCCGACAGGAGCATGTACAGACAAAGGGGCCACTTTTCACTGTGGCTATGAGAGTCAGAATTGGCTATGGATTATCTGGGCAGGGGTTGGGTCGGATTGAAGGTGAATGTTTCTATTACTCTAGGTCACTGATGTATAAATATATTTGATATTGGTTTGGGCACTTATGGTAGGAAAATAACACTCCCTCCTCCCAAAGTAATCCATGTCCTGATGACAGTTTCTCTCTGTGGCAAAAAGGAGTATTGTAAATGTGCTTTCAATAAGGCCCTTCAAAGGGGAGATGGTCCTGGAATAGCCACGTAGGACCTTGAGGCCACCACAGGAGTGATTACAAGAGGATGGGGAAGGCAGTCTTGGCACAGATGTCAAGGAGGAGAAAGCCATGTGGCTACCAGCAGTCAGAAGAGACATGGAATGTGTCCCTCTAGAGCTTCTGGAGAGGAACTCTGGGCATCTGCCCCCCAGAACCTAAAGAGAATACCTTTGTGTTGTTCAAAGAGATCAAGCTGTGGTGATTTGTTACAGTAGCTACCAGAAAAGAATACACCATATAACTATTTGATGAAGTTATTGCAATCGCCACATTTAGGATGAAGTTATTGCAATCGCCACATTTATGATTTTTATTTTTGCTCTTAGTTTTTAAGGTTGTTTCTCTTATTTTTCTGGTTCCTTTTGGGGTAAAAATCATTCAAAATGAATGAATTCTAGATTGAAGCTAATAGGAGCAAATCTTGAAACTATTTATTTGAGTTTTCCAAACAGTGAGGGGCTATTTCACTCACTATCAATCTTCTAATGTATTTTATGGGAGTTTTGGTACAATTTATATCTTAATACTTAATTTCTACTTTAATATTTAATAAAGAATTTAAAATTAGAATACGACAGACCTGAGGGTTAGGTAAGAAGTTATTTTGTGGTTTTAATAATTCATTGTTTAAAAAGACAATTCTCCACTAATGATGCTGCTAATAGAGTTGAAGTACTGAAGAGAATTGAATTTAAGTTCAGAATTTCCAGTCAACCCACAAGCTGGGAAGTGGGGAGTCCTGGTTACTATTTCTATTTGTCTAGAACAACTGCGTGGAATGTTCCAAACTGTGGACTTGGATGAGATTCAGGTGCTGGTCTTGCTTGGCTTTGTAAAACCACTTATTCCTGACACTAAGAGGTTCTCTGTAGGAGTCAGTCTCTGTAGAGAATCAGGTCTTTTCTCTTGGTCTATTAATTTCTTTTCATTGCTGTGATAAAGTACCACAACTGAAAGCATTTATGAAATAGTTTATTTTGGCTCATCATCTCCCCATAATCGTGGGAGAGGCATGGCAGCAGGTAACCTAAGAAAGTAGCTGACATAGCACATATTTTAAAAAATATTTTATCGAGCTTTTGTACATTTAATACAATAGTTCTTAATCAAATTTAGACCCATCCTCCAGCCCCACACCCCCACAGGACTTCATGTATTCCAACATACATGTTAAGTCCTATCCAGTCAGGCATTTGTACCCAGATGTCTTCCAATGGTGCAAGTTCATCCACTGGAATCTAATCAATCCATCTAGAGATATTTTTTAAATTTTATTTATTTATTTATTTATTTGTATGAATGTACTGTCTGCATGTAGGTTTGTGCACCCATGTTGTGCAATTCGGCGGAGGTCAGAAGAGGGTGTTGGATTCCCCTGGAACTGGAGTTCTCCTGGAATTGGAGTTACAGATGCTTCTCAGCCACCATGTGGGTACTGGAGATCGAACCCGGGTCCTCTGCAAGAGCAGTTGGTGCTCTTAACTGCTAGGCCATCTCTCCAGCCCATATCTAGAGATCTTAAGGAAGGTCTACTCTCCCTCACTCAGCAGTGATCAGTTGCCAACAGTTCCCAGGTTAGGACCGGCCTGCCACGCATTTCCCTCGCTCCACTCTGGGCCCTTGTCTGATTGAGTGGGCATGAGTCTTGTACTTGATGACATCACTGCCACAAGTTCTTATGAGCAAGCTTCCAGTAGCCTGAAAGCCTCTGTTTGCCTATGTTCATGGACCAACCTTGGCTGTTACAATCTTTCCACCCCCTCTAAATGGTCCCTGAGCCATGGGTGAGTGAGGTTTAATATAGGAGTCTAATCCAAGAACACACACCTGCAGTCTCTTATTCTCTAAAACTTAGCCAGTTTGGCCTTCTGTGCACATCGTACTCTGTGGTATGAGGCAGTTTTGTGGGTGAGAGTTGAGGGATCCATTAGTATTCTCTCTGCCCCCTGTTCCACTGTGTTCCATGAGCCTTACATGTAGAGGTTCTGCTGGAGATATGTCACCTAAGGCTGGGCATCTCTCTGTGTGTGACCAGTTGTGGAACTCTGCAGTAACCTCCATCAGTTGTAAAAAGAAGCTTCTTTGATGAGTATAGTATACTTGATGAGTACAGTATACTTGTCTGTAAATATAAGGATCTATAGTTAGCATATGGTAAGAAATTTCATTTTTCTACAGATATGATAGAGATGGGGGTTTCTCTAAGATCTATGACCTCTCTAGCCTTGTATATTTGACTATAATTACAGTGCCACTACTGCACTAATAGAGGTAGTTTGCTGTGCCAGCCACTATGGTTATTATGCTTTAGGGCTGGGTTGGACCATGGATTGGATGTTCTCCCTTAGCAGCTTGCATGGTATTCTCTAGAACTATGAGAGCTAGAATTCAGAGTTCCAGGTCAGTTCCTGCTCCATTGCTCCAAGTCTTGTGTTCCAATTATGTCCTGTCTTCAGCAGTAGGGTATTACTTTCACATTCCTGGAGATGACCAAGGGCTCCCGCAATAGCCTGTGTTATTTTGGGAGTCTCTTCTACTGCTCTGACCAATCACACAAGGAGTCTCTCCTGTCACTGTGCTCCTTGCCATACAACCCCCAGGTATACATATGCACTAATACGCTGTGTGTGTATTTCTCAGGGGATTCCTGAGCCAATGCATCTCCCTCTGGCTTCCCACACCACTTAAGCTCCATTGATCTCTCCTCTTCCCCCATCATCCAACCTCCCTCCTCCTTCTGCAGTTCAAGCATCTCCAGTGTCTCCACCCTTCCCCCATAACATCCTGATATACAACCTCCCACCATTCCCCCTCTCCTGATGTAAGAGAAGGAGCCAAGAAAATGTGAAGGAAACAGAGAGGTAAAGGGAAAGAGAGCCCCAAAATGGGGGACAGTAGGGAACGGATGTTAATGTTAATGTTGGGGGGAGTGGGAGTGTTTGGGTGCAAGGGGAGGAGGGAGGGACATGCAGGGGACCACGGAGCCAGAGGAGGAGAAATCGTATCTTCAGCCACAAACACAAAGCAGAGAAAGTGAATAGGAAGCGGGTCATGTACTTCCTCCAAACAAAGCTGCATTTCCCCGTAACCTCCCCAAATAGTATCACCGACTAGGGACCACGTGTTCAAACACCTGAGCCTCGGGGAGGCATTTCTCACTGCAGCCACCACATGTGGCAAAATTGCAAATGCAAGTGGTTCTCATGCTTTATTGTAGCAATGTTCTAGAATTCTCTACAAACACTGAATGAGAATACCCTAAACCACGGATCCTAGGGGACATGCAGTGTTAGGTCTCTCTACTCTTTGGTCCCCAAACTTGATCAATACTTGATTCCTGTGTTTATGACCAAAGATTATACAATTTAGTTTATATTTCTGGTTCACTAGCATTGAGCCTGGGCCAGCATCCCTGGAACTCCAGCTGAAGGAAGATTATCTGAGGTGCAGGTTTCCTCTGCGAGGCACATTACACCCTTCTTCCTCTAAGAAGTACAGACAGTTCCTCAGCATTGTACTAGAGGGCTTTTTAAACAGTAAAGTGAGCAACAAAAAGCAAAAGATGTAGCACTGAGTAGATGGCAGAAAGGACCCTTAGGATCTGATGACTGGTACGGAGGCAGAGCTGCCTTGATCCACCTCATCCAGGAGTAGATACATCAGAAGACCAGCTGTTTTCCCACTCCGTGCATGGCCATAAAGCCCTGTGTTGTTCTGGAGACTGAAAATAAATTTTAGTAAGTAGGTAAATTTGAAAATAAAGTCTCTACAAATAATGAGGAGCCAATGTACATCACTGAAGGCCAACTAATGAGCAGGCCTGGACAGCAGGGCACAGATGTGAAGTGTCTTCATCTCAAGTGATCCCAGAGTTGCAGGCTCTTTATCAAAGCAGGAAGACCTGCTAATCAGGCAGAGAGATGAGGACAGCACTGATCAGAGGGGAAGAACCAGAGACCCACTCCTGACAGCAGGTCCTTCTAAAAAAGTAGAGGGCCCTGGGCTCTGGTAGACAGACATGGCGTGAAGGAAGGGGAGTGGGAAGGAGGCTGTGGCTGATGAGGAGTGCACTGCTACCTTCATGAGTCTGTGTGGTCTTTGCCCCACATACTAGTAACAGTTGTGAAAAGGTCTGAGGATGTGATTATAATCTGATTAAGTTTTCTTGTCATAATCATGGGGGGGGTAAATCTAAAGAGGATTCAGTTTGGCAAAGATGATATGCTTTGTGGAATAATTTAAGTGCCTGAATATAATTTTTATTACACAGGGTCTAAAGTTAAAAGGGGCATATGATTTGGTCAAATCTTATTTCTTCATTTTTCTGAAAGGATTAAGTACCTGGTCCCAAGACTTAGTAACAAGGCTAGAATCAGCTTCTCCTAATGTCAATTTCCATTTTTTCATTAAAAAACAGAACAGACTTTCTTTTTTATTTTTAGTTATATATATTTTTTGTACAAGATTATGTTACTAATCAAATCTAGATCCGTGTCCCCCCCCCCCACCAGAGCTCATGCATTCTGCCAAACATGTTTTTCATCTTTTCTCAGTCTTTCTCAAAATTTTTGATGTGGAAAAAAAAAATTCTCGATGTGGAAAAAAAAATTCTCAATGTAGAAGTTGACTGTTTTGAGCAGAAGTTCACCTTTTCAGTCAGTTTTTTGATGAAGTCTTTTCTGTTGTTGTTGTTCTTTCCAATATGCATCACTCCCAACTACTTGGAAAAAAGCTCAAGGGGCCATGCACAAGAAATACTTACAGTTAAGCAACTGGCACTAGCATCCACAGATGAGGAATAACATTTGTGATTTGTTTCTCTGGGACTGTGTTACTTCATTTAACATAATATCTTCTAGTTCCATCCATTTATCTGCAAAGTTCATGATATCATCTTTCTTTACTGCTGCATAGAACTCCATTATGTACATGTACCACATTTTCTCTATCCACTCATCAGTTGAGGGGAACTTGGATTGGTTCCAGCTTTTTGCTACTGTGAACAGAGCTGCAATAAATATGGCTGTGCATGTATCTCTGCGGTGAGATGAGTCTTGTGGGTATATACCCAGGAGTGGTATGACTGGGTCAGGTAGTAAGCTCATTTTGAGTCTTCCAAGGGTTCTTCACACTGCTTTCCATAGTGGCTGTACAAGTTTACATTCCCACCAGCAGTGGATGAGTTTTTCCCCTTTCCCCACAACCTCTCCAGTACTTGGTATCATTTGTTTTCTTGATCTTAGCCAGTCTTGTCAAAGTGAGATAATATCTTAAAGTGGTTTTAATTTGCATTTCCTTAATTATTAGTGACATTGAATATTTTTTAAGATGTTTCTCAGCCATCTTTAATTCCTCACTTGTGAAGTCTCTGTTCAGCTCTTTGCTCCATCTTTTGAGTGGGTCACTTGTTTTCTTTCTTCTTTGTTTTTTGAGTAGTTTATATACTCTGGAAATCAATGCTTTGTCAGATGTATTTGCGGTGAAGGTTTCCCCCCACTCTGTGGGTCTTCACTTCCTTGATTGTTTCTTTTGATGTACAGAAGCTTTTGAGTTTAATGAGGTCCCATTTGTCAATTGTTGACCTTAAGTCTTGTGCAGCTGCTGTCTGATTTAGGAAGTCTTTTTCTATGCCTATATCTTGTAGGCTGCTGCCAACTTTTTCTTCTATCACCTTCAGAGTTTTGGGCTTCATGTTGCGGTCTTTGATCCATCTGGAGTTGACTTTTGTACAGGGGAGAGGTAGGGTTTAACTTTATTCTTCTACAAGTGGTGATCCAGTTTTGCCAACACCACTTGCTGAAGATGCTCTTTCCTCCATTGTGTCTGTATGAGTCTATGTCTAGTGTGCAGATGCCTGAGGAGGTCAGAAGATTCCCTGGAAGGGGGAGTTACAGATGGTTGTGAACCTCCTGAAATGGGTGCTAGGAACCAAATTCACTCCTTCTAGAACAGCAAACACTCTTAACCATTGAGCCATCTCTCTAGACCCAACTTAGAATTGTACACAAAAAAAGAAAATTAGAAAAAATAAGAAATTGGGCCTTTAATTTTCATAATTTATGGCAAAGGCTTACTTTCTTTGCACAGTTCTAGTCTATTTTCCAAAGTTAAAGAGAGTGATGTATACTCACCCCCCAGCCCCTGCCACCTATATCTGCAGGTCCTGCATATATAGATCATCCACACAGATAGAAAATATTTGGAAATGGAAAAAAGATAAACTGTTGCCAACATATGCAGTGTGGACAAGCCTGAGATCACTGCCTCTGGGTGGAGCAAGCGTGTTCAGACTGCTCATTATTCCCTGAACAATACATGCAACTATTTACCTAACATTTACACTGTATGACACAATCTAAAATGAGAAAACAAGCTGGACGTGGTGGTGCATACCTTTAATCCCAGGACTTGGGAGGTGGAGTCAGGTGGGCAGCCATGAAAATGAGGCCAGCCTGGTCCGCATAGTGAATTCCAGGCCAGCTGGAGCTATAGGGAGACCTTGTCTCAAAAAGACCCAAAATGAATGATTGAATGAATGGATAATAAATAAGTAAATAAATAAATAATGCAAAGGATGTGTACAGGTTACACCCAACTAGTATACCATTATTCACGTGGAACTTATATTACTTCAAAATATGTATCCATATCCTCCATCCATATACCGATATTACAAAATCTGAACATAAGTGGTAGGTTAATTCTCAAGCCCATTAAGGGATTCACCTTTTAATCATACTGCTGCTTTCATATAAAAAAGAAATATAACAAAGACAATACTCAGTTTGCCTTGCAACTAGGGATTTTGTGCTAGCATCCACAAATGAGGGACACCATACAGTTTGTTTTTCTGGGACTGTGTTAGTTCACTTAGCATAATGTCTTCTAGTTCCATCCATTTACCTGCAAAGTTCATGATGTCATCTTTCTTTACTGCTGCATAGAACTCCATTGTGTAGATGTACCACATTTTCTCTATCCACTCATCAGTTGAGGGGCACTTGGGTTGGTTCCAGCTTTTTGCTGTTGTGAACAGAGCTGCAATAAACATAGCTGTGCATGTATCTCTGCAGTAAGAAGAGTCTTGTGGGTATATACCCAGGATGACTGGGTCAGGTGGTAAGCTCGTTTTGAGTCTTCAGAGGGCAGAATAGACGTTCTTAGAGCAGTTTGGGGTTTCCAGAAATTGAGGAGACCAGAGCTTCCATAGACCCGTGCCTTGACACATACAGAGCATTCCCCACTATCAGCATCTGCAGAGAGCAATTCATTCGTTATAGTCAGTGAGCCTACGTGGACACAGCTCTGTCTTCTGAAGTCCCCAGCTAGTGTCAAGGTCCCTGCTGTCACTGTAGTTGGAGCCTTTAGGTTTGGACGGGATGTTAAGGGCAAGTATCCACCATTGCATAGAGTAGCTTCACTACCCTACAAATCCTCTGGGTTCCACATCTTCACCCCTCCCTCCTCCCACTCTGGAAACCACTAATCCCCTCACAGTCTCCATAGTTTTGCCTTGTCATATAGTTGCAGTTGTATAGTGTGGGGCCTTTTCAGATTGGCTTCTTCCACTTGGGCAAATAAGTAATAAGTTTTCTCCAAGTCTTTTCATGGCTTTAGGTAGTTCATTTCCTTTCACTACTGAATAGTATCCTCTGCTCTAAGAAATCTTCCATTCACCTTCAGAAAGAAAGAATAGTTTCTTCTGAGTTTGGAGATCGTGACAAAGCTCTCATAAACCTCATGTGGAGGCTTTTGTGCAAAATGCTCCCAATTCCTTCAAATCAATATCAAGGATCATGACGATTGGTGCGTTGGACGGTGAACATTTTCTAAGAAACTGTTATCTCCTCAATGATTGTATCATTTTATACTCACACCAACTATGAATAAGATTTCCTATTTCCCACATCTGCTGGCAGTTTATAATCTCAGTGTTCCTAGTTTTTGTTACTCTAACTCCTTTTGTTTGTGTGTTTGTTTTTGTTTGTTTATTGTGTGTATGCATGTCACCAGAGCACCTACCATGTGTGTTCTGGAGATTGACTCATGTCATCAATCTTAACAGCAAGTGCCTTTAGCCACTGAGCCATCTTGCCTGCCTCATTTTTGTGCTGTGCTATCTCACTGTATACTTCTTAATGTCTAATTCCCTAGTGACACATGATGTTGAACCTCTTTCTATATGCTTTCTTTCTATCTGCGTATCTTCTTCATGAAAGTGTCTGTTTACATTTTTGCTCAATTGGAATTGTGTAACTCATTATCCTACTGTTGGATTTTAGTCCTTCAGCAGCTATTTCATTTTGCAAATATTTCCTACCAGTCTGTGGCTTGTCTTTTCATTCACTTCACTTTGCATAATTTCAGCCAAATATAGATATTCAATGAATATTAATAAAATTAGTGAATTAATGGAAAAGCATCTCTGAAATTAAAAATGAAAGCCCATGTTCTATTCCAGGTGCTGTTTACATGAAGATGTTCTTTCTATTCACTCATCAAGATCTATTTTCTCTACATATGTTAAGAACTTCAATGCAAAGTTTGAAAAATAAAAGACCATATAAAACAGTAACTTGAGAAACAAATTGTACTTTATATGAAGTTTCTACCCCTTTAGGAGATAGGAAGTTAGAAATTTGAAGGAGCCTGGGAAATAACCTAGTCCAGTTCTCACATTTTTTTTTTTTTTTGGTCTTTTCGAGACAGGGTCTCCCTGTAGTCCCAGCTGTCCTGGAACTCACTTTGTAGACCAGGCTGGCCTTGAACTCACAAAGATCCGCCTGCCTCTGCCTCCCGAGTGCTAGGATTAAAGGCGTGCGCCACCACACCCGGCAAGTTCTCACATTTTACATGTGGTAAAGCTTAAAGAGAGACAATAAACATAATTTTAATTAGGACCTTTTGATAGGAACAGATTCCAAATAAATGAACAAACAAACAAACAAACAAACAGGAGACCCAGCATCCAATACAACTGCTCTATAAGCCTCTATTTCCCTACCTGTAAAATGGCATTTCATAAACGTTGCTCAGTAAGTGGATGTTGTAAATGTCACTGCCACTGCCAATGTCACTGATATTGGCATAGCCCCAAACACATGCATATATGCCTGGTAAGAGATTGCTGAATTCTATTCCACACCATCATTTAGAAAGAAGGAGAGGTCATGTGGTGATTACTCTTGCAATGTACTCAGGAAAGACACGACACCTGTTCAAAAACACAGATTTTCTTGGAATCTAAAATAATGACCAGCTATGTGAACAAATATGGGAAGTAATATTTCTAGGATTTGGAATGATAATATTTATCTGGTTCCAATTAACATTTATTTTCATGCCAAATCCCTGCTGGCCACTGTATGCTTTTTCTCTAAACCAGCCTTGCCGAAAATTGACAAGTCTCTAGCTAGAATTCAGCTGTGCATCTCAGCCCCTGACCTGAGGCTATGTATGGGTGAGATCCCCAGGTAGGAATCTCAGAATAGGCTGTGACAGAAACAACCTGAGACTTCTCTCTGGGGTCTGTTGTTTCTGAAGGTGTTGTATTCTTGTACCTTTTAATATGTATTAGTGTGAACTTGTTTAATATAGACATCTAAAAAAACACTGCAAGTTTTAAAAACCAACTTTAACTATTTTTTTTTATTTCTAGGAGCTTCCAAACCTAGACATGGCTTAGAGACTCAGCATCCAAGAGTCGCAGTTGCAACACCAATATTAGCGTATTTATAAGGAGGACAGTGATGGTAGAAAGGTGGTGAAGGAAGTGGCTCTGAGAATGGCTCACCCACCTCAGTACGGCATTGTTCTGACTGCGGTCCTTTGGCCAGTTCCTGCAGTTCTCCTTTATACTGCATGTGAGGTTGTCAGTAACAGCAACTTCAGTAAGAAGATGAGAAGACAACAGAGCTGAAGTGGAGTGCACTTAGCATAGGACAGGCATTTTATAAGTGCATAATAAGCAGTCAAATATTTCATTAGTTAGCTTTCCAGTGCTGGAACAAATGCTGAGATAATCACATTATAAAGAGAAAAGGTTAGTTTTGACTCACAGTTCTCAAGGCTTCCAGCCATGGTCCATCCATGCACTAAAGCTGGCGGTGGCTGATCACAGTGGGGACACGTGATGGAGCTGTCATTCACCTCCTGACAAGAATAAGAAACAGAGAAAAAAGAAGAGACCAGACTCCCAGAATCTCTTTCAAGGCTGTGAGTCAATGAGCTAGAACCTTTGCAGTCCACCAAATGGGAAGAATTAATGTCCTTGTATCGTAGATAATGAAACTGAGGCTTGGTGAGGTTAAGTAACTTTCCAGCATGACAGAGAAAGAATTCACACCCTAGCCTCTCTGGTAACCAAGTCCACGTCCACTGACACTCTGTCTTAATGGATTATTCACAATGGTGAAACTTTGGGGAAGCAACCCAAAACCCCAATAAAATGAATGGTGAAATCAACTTGACCACATCTACACAATAAAATATAGTCAATAAACATGTCCCTGTAACCTGGACAGGTAGACTCTGAAGCCCTGCTCTGTGGCACAGCAATATTGGGCAGAGGCCTTGCAGGGCTCCCTGGGCCTGGTGTGCAGTGCCAAGGCTGATCATAGCAGAAGGTTCTATGGGGCCCTCCCCACGCCAGCTCTTATCTCAGTATGATTCCGAAAATGGAGGCCGGTCAGGGAGAATGGCTTATCTCTCCCCCTTGCTGTGGGCCACCTCCATCCTGCTCCCCTCTTCCAGGAAACCTCTGGCAACCCCAACCCAGCACTTACTGGGCAATGTACTTTTTCTCTTATGCACCTCTGTACTGGAACACAATCATGCTGAGGACAAGCATTGTGTCATGTCCTTTGCCCATTCCCAGTGCCTAATGGTATGGAGCCATTAAGCTGTAATAACAAGAGCTAACATTCCTTACAAGGTCACGATATGCTCAAGTCTACATGAAACTTTTATGTGATGTCACAAAGCCAAGATGATTGAGAGGAGAAAGCTGCCTTCTCCATCCACACCCTGCTACTCCTCCCAGACAGCCAGCAGAATATGAATAAGGGACTAGAAAATCAAGTATGTCCCAGGCCCAATACAAAGAGCACAAGGCAGGTAAGATGGGGCTGCATTACTTAAGCTCGCTAACCTTGATGTGATTTCATGTGAAAAATGAGAATTAGCATTCATGCCTGCCTCATAGGCTCCTGGCAGGACTAAAAGAGTTAATATAAAGAATTAAATATGGGACTAAGCGCTAATCAATCTTAAGAAATATTTCTGGTGAAATGAGACAAGTGCTCTATTTGAGAGCATCTTTTCCTCTCACCCTTCCTCCCTCTCTCTCCTTTGTTGACAGGTTTTCACCAGGTAGCCCAGGCTGGCTTCAAGCTCCCAGTCTACTCCCTCACCTTCCTGAGACCTGGGATTATAGAATGTCTGAGTAACTTACACCATTTCTCTAGTTCTTACTGCCATCCATAAGAAGGAACAGAACAGACTCAAGCATCCATCCCCAAACACAGGTGTTGGAGGACAAAAGGGAGCATGTTAGTTGACTATGATCAAGCTGCTAGATATCCCCTGAGCAAGATTCAGAAGACCTAGATAACTGTTCCTTGAGGACAGGTAGTCTAGACAGTCAAAAGGCACCAGCCATTTGGAAGTTTTACTAAGTCCAAATTCAGGCAGATGAAGACTAGGACACTTAGCTTCATTGACAAAGCAATGACATCATTGTCATTTTGGACTTCCTCTGTGACAGTCCCATTTGCTTGAGTCACACACACATTCCATTTCATGGTTTCTGTTATGGTTCTCCTGGGGAAGAGAAAATGGATGCACTCAGAGGCTTAATAATTCACCTGAGATCCTGAAGCTGGTAAGCAGGAAGGCCCAGATCACAATACAGACTGTTCTAACCACTGGGAAAGAGAGAGAGAAAAGGGAGGCAGGAGAGGAGGGAAGAGGAAGAGAGAAGAAAAGGAAAGGAAGGGGCAGAGAGAAAGAGAGAGGACCAGAGGAAGAGGGGAGGAGGGGTTGGGGAGAGGGGTTGGGGAGGAGGGGCTGGGGAGGAGAGAAGAAGGAACTGGAACTGCCTGCCCTCCTAGGCTTCCTGAAGGTCCCCACACAGATGCTTGGGCTCCCTCCTGCACTGCTGTTTCTCTTCCTGTTCACTCCCTTGCCTTTTCCCCACCCCTTGCTGTTTGGCAGAGAATGAAAAGAGGGCTCTTGTTGCCTCGGATTCTGACTTTCACAAGATACTATTTCTTCCCAGCCTTAATCACCTCAGGGTAGAATCCAGGCCCTGAGACAGACCCCAAGACTGCTGAGGGACATCTAGGCCAAGACACTTTCCGCTTTGCTCCCAGCAAAGGACGAACAGCAGAGCTGCCCATGCCCGGACATGGGGTTCATTAGCCCACCTGCTTGTCCAAAGTGCAGGAGAGTTGCCCTTGGTAGATGTTAAGGACCAGATGGTGAGGAAACCTAAGCTGGTTGGGGCTCTAAGGCATCTCAGCTTCCGCTGCCTACCCTCCAGGCTAGTGGGTTAATCAGCTTTATTTGGGTACAGGATGTGAAGACCCGGAGCCCAGGCTTTCCTTCTGGTCAGAATAGTTAAAGTTAGTCTCCACCTGGGGTATGGTGGTGCAGGCCTTTAATCTTAGCACTGGGGAGGCAGAGGCAAGTAGATCTCTGTGAGATCCAAGCCAGCTTGCTCTACATAGCAAGCTTCAGGTCAGCTGGGGCTGCAGGGAGACTCTGTCTCAGGGAAACCAACAACAGAAACCAAAATTTTAGTCTACAGTCAAGCTTGCTTTAAGCTAAAGTTGGCTTCTATCCTTCGTGGTCTTGTCTTACAGCCCTCAGCTAGTCTCTACAGGAGGATAATGGTTCTCGAACAAGGTGCCAAAGACTAAAAGCAAAAGATCTCTTTTGAAAGTTTTCGGCCCAAATACTGAATAGGATCCATTGAGAATAATCCAGGGGACACAGAGGAATGGGAGGTGCATAAAGGGGGCTAGGAATTCACCTCCAAGCCAACCAAAGGGGAGAGGGAACCCAACTTTAACCTGATAAAATCTTTTGTAGTTTCTTTTGCTATTTTAAGTTGGTTCCAAGTGTATTTTTAATGTTTTAATTATTAAAAATAATTCAGATACAGAAAAAGTCAGAGAGACTTATGATGGATAGTAGTTTAGCAACAATCTAATTTAAGAAACAGGGCTGGAGAGATCATTCAGCAGGTAAGAGCACTGGCTGCTCTTGCAGAAGACCTGAGTTTGAATTCCAGCACCCACATGTTGGCTAACAACCGTCCATAACTCTAGTTCCAGGGGATCTGACGTCTTATTCTGACCTCCACAGGCATTGCATGATATGGATGCAGTTACATACACACAGACAATACACTCATACACATAAAATAAAAATAAATAAACAAAAAATACTTTTTAAAAAACAAGATATTCTGCAGTATCCTCCATCAGTTACAAAGAGTAACTTATTCTGATGAGTGATGTACAATATGCTTGTCTGTACATATAAGATTCCATAGTTCATGTATGGTAAGAAATTTCATTTGTCTGACATGGATAGGGGTTTCTCTAGGCTCTGTGTCCTCTCTAGCGCTGTGCATTTGGCCAAGTTTACAGTGGCTCTCGTGGGTTCACTCCCATTGACAGGGTTCCAAGTCCAATTAAATAGCTGTTGACCATCCCCAGACAACAGTGCCTCTACTGCACCAGTAGAGGCAGTTTGCTGGGCAGTTCATCATGGCTGTTAGGCTTTACGGCTGGGTTGTTCCACTGCTTTGATTTTCTCCCATAGCAGTGTGCATATTGTCTAGCATTATGAGTGCTTAACTTCAAGGTAGAACACTTCTAGGTCAATTCTTATTCCATTAATCTAAGTCCTATCCATGAAGCTTGTCCTATTCTGAGCAGTAGGGTCTTCTTTTCTATTTCTGGTAGATAATCAGAGCTTTGGAGATACCCTGCATTGTTCTGAGTGTCTCTTGGATCTCTCCAGCCATTCAAAGGGAGGTATTCTTTGTCTTGTACTGTGTTCCCTGCCACACAGCCTCCTAGTCAGACACAGAACATATATACCTGGAAGATCCCCATTCCTAGGAGACACATCTATAATTAAACCTCTATAGGCGGAATGAAGGGGAGAGAGAAAACAAGTGTATCCCTCAGTTCTCACCAATAATTCTTACTCTATTGTGTGATGCAAACAGAAGGCAATAGCTAGTCAAGCTCCCAAGAATGGGAGCTTCCAGAGTGTGCATCTGTGAATGGGACCCCTATATTAAACCTCACCCACCCATGGCTCAGGGATCATTGCAGAAGTTGGGGTGGAAAGAGTGTGCCAGGGCTGGTGCATGAATGTAGAGAAACAATGGCTTACACTCAACTGTAAGCTTTCACGTGTGAACTTGTGATGTCGGCATCAGGCACAGGACTCATGCCAGCTGGGACAAGGTCTCAAAGTGAAGCAAGAGAAATAGGTGGGGGACTGGCCCTGAACTGAAAACTATGAAAGAATGAATACTGCTGGGTGAGGAAGAGTTTGCCTTACCTAGGCTTCATAGATGTGCTCACTAGACTCCAGCAATCTATTTGCACAGAAGGATGTCTCGATTTGGGAGCTTGACTGGATAGGCTTAGTTTGGATGTTGTAATGCATGAGTTCTGATGGGGGGGCATGGTGGGGGCTGGGTTTGATTGGGAACTATTATATGAGTTGTACAAATGCTCAATTAAAAAATTATATATATATAAAAAAAGATATTGCTGGGGATGTAGCTCAGTGGTAGACTACTTGCCTACCATGCACAAGCCCAGAGGTTGGATCCCCATTGTGGAAAATTCATTAATTAACAAGAAGCAAAATATTATTTGAATGACCAAAGGCTCCTTTGTGCCATCTTCAGATCACATCTGCCTACGTGGCTGTCAGACAGATCCAGAATCACCTAGGACACCAACAAATGTGCCTCTGGGCATATCTGTGAGAAAGTTTCTAGATAGGGTTAATTAAGGTGGGAAGACCCACCCCAAATGTGGGGGTAACCTTCCGTGGGCAGGGTCCTAAAAAAGAATTAAAAAGGAGAAAAAGAGCTAAGTACCAGTCTTCATGGCTCTCTGCTTCAGGACCTTGGAGCCAGTGTAACCAGAACCTGGAGCTGCTGCGGCCACACCTTCCCCACTATGGTGCACCTTGCACTGCTGAGTGGAGCGAGTCCTGCCTTCCAAGTCGCTTCTGTTAGGTATTTTTTTCAAAGCAACAAGGATAATAATGGCTGATAATAAAGTCACCTAGCTGACTTTGGCATTCACCCATTCATTAGATATCTTTACACATTTACAATCTCTGTAAGACTCCACATGACATATTTTGTTGTTCACTTCAAAGTGTATTTGGGTAATGAAGTTATTATATTTTGGGCAGTTTGCTTTGCCAGTCATTGCTTTGTGCTGGGTAGAAGTTTGGGAATTTGGGGGCTGGAGATATGGCCTAGCGGTTAAGAGCACCGACTGCTCTTGCAGAGGAACCAGGTTTGATCCCCAGCACCACATGGCAGCTGAGAGCCATCTTTAACTTCAGTTCCAGGGGAATCCGACACCCTCTTCTGACCTCCTCAGCATTGCACAACACAGGTGCACAAACCTACATGCAGACAGTACATTCATACACATACAAAAATGAATTAAAAAAAGAAGTTTGGGGATTTTTCTAGGAAGTCTAGTAAGAATAGGACTTCACAGTCCTAATATTTGGCTATCTTGAGTTTCTTAATGTCTTTGTGTATTTGGACTCTGTGACAAAATACCAAAGGCTGAATGACTTAGAAACTATCTGGTTGATTTCTCATTTCTCATTGTTCTAGGGGCTGGGAAGCCCAGAGTCAGGCTGCCAGGTCTGCTGCCTGGAGAAGATCTACTTTTCGGTTCATAGAAATATTTCTGTGTTTTCCTGAGCTAAAAAAAGAGTGGCTTTCTAAAATATATGCTTTTTTTCATTCACTTTTCCACATACTTTATTTGTTACAAACATACAACTTTTAAAATACAGAATGTAAAACTCCATCTGCAAATGTCTGCTCTCATAAGGAGTACACACACACCAGCAGGAAGGAGTTTTAACTTTTTATTTCTATAAGCTTGTCTGTCAGTTTTGCTAATTAGTGGTAAATCCAGGACCCGTCATTTTACAGACCTGTCTGAAGCCTCTGGCTGTGTTCATGTTGCTCTTTGAAGCAGCCCTATTCATCTCACAACTGATCAGAATCTGAGCTTCAACCCACAGGTAGTGAGATCAATAGCCTGTGTGGGTTCAGGAAGTGTGATTTTAATAGGTACTGCACCTCATGGATGTGTTTGCATTGCCTATACAGCTCTATATTTGTTAAAATGTATTCTTCTTTTTTTAAAATGAAAAGAATAGGGGCTGGAGAGATGGCCTAGTGGTTAAGAGCACTGACTGCTCTTACAGAGGACCCGGGTTCAATCCCCAGCACCCACATGGCGGCTGAGAACCGTCTTTTAATTCCAGTTGCAGGAGAATCCAACACCCTCTTCCAACCTCTGTGGCATTGCACGACACAGGTGCACAAACCTACATGCAGACAGTACATTCATACACATAAAAAATAATAAATAAAAATTTTAAAAAATTTAAAAAATGAAAAGAATAATTTATCAGTGCATGATGATGAATGCCTTTAGTCCCAGCATTCAGGAGGCAGAGGCAGGTGGATCTCTGTGAGTTCAAGGACAGCCTGGTCTCTACATAGTGAGTTCCAGACCAGCTGGGGCTACAGGGAGACCCTGTCTCAAAAAGACAAAAATAAAATAAAATAAAATTATAGAAATATAAATAAAAGGAATAATCTTAAGTCTTTAACCAAAGTAATTAAAAATGAAATTTTTTGGTCTCTCAGCAGATATTTCCCAAATTTGTCCTACCACTACAAATTTTATTATTCTATTTACAAACATTTATAGGCTTCCAGGTGGAGGAGACCTTATTTTATTAAAGGTGCAGCTTCATTTGAAGTATAAATCAATGCTATAATTTCACACAGGCATACACACTGGTTTACACTGCATAAGAAGCATGTTACTATTTACACAGAGACTAAATACATCCCAAAGCCTTCTTTAAAGTAATTTCCAACCTAAACTCTAATTGTACATCTAGACCAGGAAGCTGTCTCCTGCCATCACAATTTGCTTTTAATTCATTCCAATTACTTCTGTAGACTCCCTACTAGGAGTCCAGCTTCTGAGGGAAGAGCCTAATCTAACAAGGCAGACGTGACAGGCAGTGAAGTTTCCTACAATATGATAATGTGTCATCTGCACTGTACTCAGACCAGTGACTGAGAAGACGTGTGAGGGTTCAACAGGAAGAATAGATGCTTGCTAAGACATCTAAGAATAGATGCCACTAAGACATCTAAGAAAGATGCCTGCTAAGACAATTATTTTGACTTAAAAAGTCCAAATATACTGATGATCTTAGTAACTTCCAATTATTTACATCACTGAAAAATAAATACACTGGCCTACTATGAAAAATATGCAGAACGAAAGTATGTCACACTAGTTACAGCTAAGTTTCTAGACTTTCTGCCCAACCTACTACTTACTGTTCAGACTCCTGAGAGCATTTGTTCAATGAACAGAGATGTGATCTTGGAGGAGAGGGTTTACTATGAAAACTTCAGATTCCTCCAGCACAGATGTGTTCCATAATATAATCCTGTTCATTATCTTGGGACTCTCCTGGACTTAGATTTGTCTGAAAAAGAAATTTAAATAGGGAATAAATAAACTTCTTGTAGCTCTAGTTCCCAAACATTAAGATTTCACTAACCAGCTTGAACTTGCAACAGAAAGGACAAAATACTTTGCCTTAAGAAATAAAAGATGGGGGCTGGAGAGATGGCTCAGCAGTTAAGAGCACTGGCTGCTCTTTCAGAGGACCCGTATGGTGACTAACAACTGTCCATAACTTTAGTTCCAGGGAATCTGATGCCCTCTTCTGATCTCCACAGACTTTGCATGACATGAGTGTACTTACATATATGTAGGCAATACACTCATACACATAAAATAAAAATAATAAATAAAATATTTTTAAAAGGAATAAAGAAATAAAGGATGGTCTAAGTTAATTTTCTGGAAAATGTTAGCCATTGAAAAGTTCCTGAAGGTAAGTAAAAACAGAAACACACGTTTGCCTTGTGCAGTCTGCTAGTGGACAGTGAACAGATTTATTGCTTTCTCTCCAGAATTCTGGACCCATATTTCATAGCACAAAAAAATGATGTGATCACCCTTTTATTCATGTCAGTGAATGATATGATGTACAGGAGATAAAATTTGATCATAGATTCAAAATATCTCATTTTAGTTAAAAGCATAGTTAAAATCTTTCAACAAAGTGTTTGTTAGAATCATCTGGGGGTGGGGTAAAGCTTTAACTTCTAATAAATCTCTGTCCCCTTTTGTTATAAGTCCTACTGAACAAAACTAGAAATGTGGCATTTGCTCCTTTTATTATTTTTATTTTATGTGTATTAGTGTATTGCCTGCATGTGTGTAAGTCTGTCCATGTTGTACACTGCCCCAGGAGGCCAGAGGAGAATGACGGATCCCTTGGAGGATGGATAATTGTTAGCCATCATGTGGGTGCTGGGAACTGAACCTGGGTCCTCTGTAATATCATCCAGTGCTCTGAACCTCTAAGCCATCTCCCCAGGCCCAGGAGTGGCCTTCTTTTAAGGGCACTAATCCTATTCATGGACCACTCAACACTGATGACCTAAACACCACACAAAGGCCCTACCTTCTAGTCATCACCTGGGAAGCTAAGATCTTGACCTATGTGGTACGACACTCCACTTCAAAAGATGTTACCATAGTGACCTTACAGGTATCTAACATCACCAACAGAATGAGAGTGGGCCTCTTCATATTTGGGCCAATTTTAGTATGGCTAGACATTTTCATTTTTGTTAACATGACAGATATGAAATGATAACTTTTCAAGCACTTATCTACAGCTGAGGTTTAGTAGCCATGAAAATCTTGCGATATGCTGTATGTGATATTCTCGAATCTGAGGCCTGGGAGCAGGAGCAGAAGGCAATGCTTGCACTGCATCCACGGTCAGGAAACAGAGAAAATTGGCAGAGGGGCCAGACTATAATACCACAATGCTTGCCCCAGTGACTCGCTTTCTTCCAGAGATGGTCCATCCACCACCTAAAGGTTCTACAGCCTTCAAAAAGCACCTGTATCTGGGAACAAAGTATTCAAGCACATGAGCCTATGGTGACATTGCACATTCGAACCACAGCATATGTTTACAAGCTCTTGGATTTTCTCCTCTAGGAATTGTCTACTATAGACCTTGACCATTCTTCAATTTCCTTTCTTTAATTTTTTGTATTTATTTATACAGCTTTTAATACATGGATATTCATGAAATTATTTTGTTCCCTTTTTGTTTATATTTTCTTTTTTTTCTTTTGTTTTGAGACAAGTTATCACTATGTAGCCCAGCCTGGCCTCAAAGTCACATTCCTCTTCCTTTAGTTTCCTGGCAGCTAGATTATAGGAGGATAGTACTAAGCCCAGTAATGCATGAAAATATGTTCTTCTGATATTTAACATGTCTTCTCCCTTTTTAATAGCATTTGGGGAGATTTTTAATTTGTGGCAAAATGAACATAATTAAAATGTACCATTTTAACCATTCATAGATGTACTGTTGGCATTAATTTCACTCACGTGTTTGTTCAAGCATTACCAAGATCCATTCTTAGCTTTCCTAACTGAAACTCTGCTCAAGGTATGTGTGTGGGTGTGGGTGTGGGTGTGTATGCATAGGTGCACTCACCTGCATGTGCACGTATGAGACCAGAGGTTGCCATCAGGTGTCTTTTTCTATTGCTTCCCGCCTGTTTTTTGAGGAAGGGTCTTTCATTGGACTAGAGTTTTGCCTTTTCAGCTAAACTAGTGGACCAGCAAGCCCCCAGGAATGAACTGTCTCTGCAGACCCCCGAGTGCTGGGCTTACAGGCACACATCAGCACACCTGGATTTCATATGGGTGCTAGGGATCTGACCTCAGGTCTCCAACTTGCCCAGCAACCACTTACTCCGCATATCCCCAGTCCACACTGCTTGAGATTTCTATGGACTGGATTTCTCAAGCTTTTCTTTTAAGACTACATTCCAGGGGCTGGAGAGATGGTGGCTAACAACTATCCACTCTTGCCGAGGACCCAGGTTCGATCCCCAGCACCCACATTGCAGCTGAGAACCTTCTTTAGCTCCAGTTCCAGGAGACTCCAATGCCCTCTTCTGACCTCCACGGCTCTGCACGACATGGGTGCACAAACCTATATGCAGACAGTACATTCATACACATACAGAAATTAAATTAAATTAAAAATATTTTAAAAGACTACATTCCAAAATCCAGGTGCAGGTCATAAGAGCTGCAAGAGTGATGTTTTCTCTGCTGGATTTGAGGGTTTTTGTTGTTGTCATTGTTTATTGGCTATGATGTTTTTCTCTCCTGGAATGAAAATGCCTACTTGGTACCATAATAAAAAAAATAAAGTTTAATTTTGTGTCATGCACTGGAAAATCTTCCTTAATATATTCTCTAAATTTCTTTTCTAAGTTTTAAAGATTTTCTTTTCACTTTTATGTCTTGATTCATCTGGAAATAATTTGGGGAAATTGAATGAAGTAAGGATCTATTTTCATGTTATTTCCACACAGATAACCAGTTGTTCCAGCATGGTTTTATTGATTAAGCCACCCTTTTCTCTCTTGTGTTCAGTTTTGATTCTGTTAAATACTATTTCTGCATATACACAGGTATATTTTTGAACTCCATTGTTTTTTGGATTTTTCCAAACTCCATTGTCCGATTTTTCGGTACCTGTGCCAAATGTCATTCTTTAATTGTATTTTTTTTTACTATACTTTCACTATCCGATTTTTTCTCAAATATCTCCTGGTTATTCTTGGTCCATTGCTCTTTTGTCTAATTCCAGTACTGCCTTGTCTAAATCCTCAGAAATCTCTGTTGGAAATTTGATTTGAGTTGTATTGAGTTTATATGTTAATTTGAAAAAAACGAGTATTCTTATCCATTAATGTGACCTATTTTTTAGGTCTTCATAATGTCTTCTGATAAAGCTTTATCATTTTCTCTGTTATAATATCTTCTGTTATTTTTATCCATTTGAGACAGGGTCTTCTTGTAGCTACAGCTGGCCTAGAACTCACTATGTAGACCAGACAGAGTTCTGCCTGCCTCTGCATCCTGAGTGCTAGGGTTAAATGTGTGTTCCACCATGTCCAGGCCATGAGTAATATATTTTTAAAATTATATATCAAATATTTACTAGTAATATAATGAGAAACAAATTTACTTTTATGTGCTGAACTTATATATTGGAATCTAAGTGAGTTCTCTACTAACTCCAATATGTTTTACTAAATTACCTTTTGAGGCTGGGTCTCACTGTTATAGCTGAGCTTGAATTTGACATGTGACCCAAGCTGGTTTCAAACTTGAGATTTTCCTGTCTCAGCTCCATAAGAATTTGGCTGCATCACCACACCTGGCTTCAAATACTTTTTACAATGAAGAAATAAACCTAGATATGTTCATTAATTTACTCAAATTGGGAGCCTACTATGTGTAGAGGAATTAAGATAATTTCTGTGAGAAATTTCTTATATCTCAGTTGAAGGTTCATATTATACCTCTCTAACTTATTGACAGGGCTTTTCTGAGATCCCCTAAGTACAAAAGTGTCCAGGAAGGGGCACAGAAGCATCTAAAAAGAGGCATGGAATCATCTGATCCCAGAGAAAGCAGAGATCCGGGAATAAATCCACCCTAAGTCTCATAGACATTGAAAGTGCCCCATGCAAAGCTGTGCACTTATTCAGCACATACTGCTGAGTACACTCAGAGACAGTTCTTCTAGATGTTTAGGGACAACAGCAAGCAGATCCTCAGAACTAGAGTTTAGTGACAATTTAATGAAAAAAATCACACTGATAATAGGAGGTCCAGCCATGTAAGATTGTAAATAAGGATGAAGAGTGCCTAGGGTGGTCTGAGCACTCTTAACCTAGCTTAACGCTAGGCCATCTCTCCAGCCCCTGGCATCTGGACTTCCTAAGAGGATGGAAGATTTCAGAGGGGTAGGAAGACCAGGCAGAAGTTCAGTAGAGCTGGAGTCAAATGTGATGAGGCTGCTATGAGCTCAGACTATAGGCTAAGGTGCTGGGCTAGACCACAGATGGTGGTGTAGGTCTTGCTAAAGTTTTGTCTTTTGTCTTAAAAAATCACTGGAAATGAGTAAAATGCTTTAAACATTTAAGGAAGTGAGCGAAATGATGCAACTTGCATTTTAGAAAAGTCGCTCATCTCTCTAATATGGAGAATAAATCATGTCTGATGCCAGTGTGTCAGAGGTGGACAGACAAGTTAGGAAGCTACAACTGAGTCTGGGCCTAGAACATGGCAGATATAAGATCAAGCTAAAAACTCAACAGTTTGTTGTTGTAGCTGTCGTTCTGTACCAAGAAATGTCCACAGGTCAACTTGTTGGACCCTCTCAGAGGAGATCCGCTACTGTCATCCCCAGTGAGTGAGGGATGGAACTGAGGCTGGTAGAGATCAAGAAACTTATTCAGGTTCACATCACTAGGATTCTCAAACCCAGTCAGCATAACTCTCAAATACTGTGCAGTACTGCTGTGGGAGGAGAGAACAGAGGAAGGAAGGAAGGGAGGAAGGGAGGAAGGAGGGAGGGAGGGAGGGAGGGAGGGAGGGAGGGAGGGAGGAGGTTGAAATCTGAGGCCCCTCCAAACAGATTTTTTAAAGTATATAGCCAGAGTGATATACTGAGAGGACCAGCAATGTGTGGTGTGAGCCCTGCCCCAGGAGCCGCAGCACCCTCCAGCCTAATTCCATCTCTCACCTTAGACGATCCTTTGCATCTTCCAACTCTAAATCTGTGAGTCTTTGACTTTGGAAAGCCTAAGGCTCCCTTAGAATGTAAGATTCTCAAAAGTAAAACAGAGTTAACAACTCTCGACTGAGAGAAGAAAAAAAAAAAACATATATAATAGATATACTAATAGATATATCTATATATAATATGACTATAAAATCACCACCAACCGCGGAGGTGGGAGTTATCCCCCCAGCCTGGGATTAAGGTGTGGTCTGTGGCTTGAGTAGATCTAGTGGCTGTGGGGGCGGAGTTATCCGCCCAGCAGCCGGGATTAAGGCCAAACGCTTGTGTGACTTTGAGATTTGAGATCTCTTGAGGCCAGCGGCAGGAAGAGGGGTGGACAGGTAGGAACTGGGTTTCTTGGCGAGCTGATTGCTGATCGTTTGGGTCCTAGTGTCTTTTGGTTTGATTGGCCTTTGGGGCTGTGAGGGTGGAGTTATCCCCCCACTGGGATTAAAGGTGTGTCGGTTGGCTTGATTAGATCTATGGCTGTGGGGGCGGAGGTAATCCTCCCAGCCGTGATTAAAGAGGCAAGCTTGTTGTGTAATCTCTGAGATGTGAGATCTTGAGATCATCTTGAGCCCAGCGGGCAGGTCCGGGGCGGCGGCTGAAGAGCCCCCCCCCCCCCCCCCCCCGCCAACTGAGATTACGAAAGAAGGATCTGAAGGAGGCGAAGGAGGCAAGCACTTCAACACAGTGAAGAGGGCCTTCAGAACTCACATTGGAATACAGGCAGGAGAAGCCCATAGGCCAGGATCACTAAGAAGAAACGACACTGGAAAGGTGCAGGATAATCCAACGCCAAGCTTTACTAACCCTATGGATGACTCCTGAAGTGGGATCCCCCCGGGGATGCCCCGGGACACGACAGATACAAGAAACACAATTGGGAACATACTTAAAGAACTACAAAAATCATAAAGACAAAGTAAAGAACTAAAGAAAAGGATAATGAGGACCGAGAGAGAGAGAATGACAAACTCACGGAAGGAAGTAGAAACACTGAAAGATCCCATGCTAAAATAAAAAAAGGAAACCAAAAAAAAAAAAAAAAAAAAAAAAAAAAAAAAAAAAAAAAAAAAAAAAAAAAAAAAAAAAAAAAAAAAAAAAAGGAAATGAAAAAGGAACAACACTCATCCATTCATGAGGAAAGGAATGAAAAAAGCCTCAGAAGCAGACTGTATGAAGCATAACAAAGAATAATCAGACCTGGAAGGACATAACACATAACAACTAAAAACCTCAAGTGAAAAGATTATGAAATTTAAAAATACACAAAATTGAACAACCTATGAGCGTTTGGAAACTATGAAAATATCAAACCTCGTCCGCATCATAGGAATAAGGAAGGAGAAGAATCCCCAAGAGAAAGGTATTGACCAGATCTTCAGCAACAGAATAATAGAATGAAAACGTCCCAAACTAAAAAAGGACAAATCAATACAATACAAGAAGCACATAGAATAGGACCAACAGACAATATCAGAAAAGAAAATTCTCCACGCCACATCATAGTTAAAATGCGGGACACCAAAAAAAGATAAATTCTTAAAGCGACAAGAGAAAAACAACAAGTGACCTATAAGGGGAAAAGGGGAAACCTATCAGAAGAACAACGGACTTCTCACAGCAACCGATGAAGGCAAGAGAAAAAAAAAACCTGGAGCAAAGCATTCCCAGTGTTGATGGACAATGGGATGCCAGCCCAGGTTACTATATACCCACCAGCAAAAATGTCAATCATAAGTGGAGAAGGAGAGAGGAAAAGAATCTTCCATGAACATAAACACTTGAAGATACATGTCCCCGGAAAACCAACACCTTCAGAGAATACTTGAAGCAATCCAAAGAACAGAAGAAAGGAGCAACCAACCCCAGGCAACTAGAAGGAGAATCAATAAAAGCAATAAGGCAGAGTAGAAACCTAAATCAAACAGAAGGATGGATAAAAGAAGGCAAAAAGGAAGCAACCAAACCTATCAGTCATAACCATAAAATATTAATGGTCTAAATTTCCCCAATCAAAAGACATAGACTGGGAGACTGGATTAGGAAACAGAATCCATCGATATGCTGTCTGCAAGAAAACAACAGCGTACTTCAAGGACAGGCACCACATTAAAGTGAAGGGATGGAAAAAAAAAATATTCCAACAAATGTACCAAAAATAAAGGCAGGTGGTGTGCTATTTTAATATCGGATTAAAATAGACTTAAAGTAAAAGGAAAATCAGAAAGAGACAAAGAAGGCCATTACATTTTCAGCATCAACGGAAATCCACCAAGAAGAAATTTCACAATTATGACTATATATGCCCCAATTCTGGTGCACCAAACTTTATAGAAGACAATTCGCCAGGACCACAAGTCACAGACTAACCCCCAGCAACACTCATAGTGGGAGATTCAATACCCCACTGAGTCCTTTGATAGGTCAACAGGACAAAAATAACAAGAGACTCTGAACTGAACGATGATGATACACCAATGGACCTCAATAGACCTCTACCGAACAGCTCCATCCTAATACCAGAGAATACACTTTCTATTCAGCACACCCGTGGAACATTCCTCCAAAATCGACACATCACTGGGACAAACAGAAGAAACCTCTACAAATACAAAAAGATTGAAATATATTCCATGCTCCTGTCCAGATAACACAGTGCAATGAAGCTCAACATCAACAACCAGGAACAAGCCACTGCCTGAACAATAACACAGGGAGAACTAAACAACACACTCCTTAATAAGAATGGGTCAGGAAGAGGATAAAGAAAAGAACTAAAAACAATTCCTGGAACTGAATGACAATGACAATACAACACAACACAAACTTTGGGATACCTGTTAAAGCAGTCCTAAGTGAGGGAAATTTTATGTCCTGGGTTGCCTACGTAAAAAAAGAAAAGAGCACAAGTGAATGTCTAAAACTACATGCTAAAAGCACTTGGAGCACAACGATGAACCCTAAACGCAACAGACAGGAGAAGAATAACAAAATCAGAGCAGAAATCAATGAAATTAGAAACAAAGAAAACAATAAAAAATCAGAAGCCAAAATTTGGTTTCGAGGGCTTAGCATCGAGGAAACAGAAAACATTTACACGGCCTAAACGAAAGAATCACGAAAGACAGCCTCTAATACCCAGTTAACAAAAGAAAGGCAGGAACACGTCCGTAAATCAATAAACAATCGATGTGATGAAATGGGAAATAATCACAACGGACAGGAAAAGATCATAGAAATTATATGGGAAATATACAAGAACCTAATATTCTACCAAGTTTGAAAATCTGAGAAGAAATGGAATGAAAGATCTGAAATCTTGGGAAGTCACCAAAGCTGGCCAAGAGGAGACCAGCAGCTAAACAGACCATAACATAGTGAGAAATAGAGGATGTAATAAGAAGCCTCCCATAAAGAAAAAGCCAGGCCCAACGGTTCACAGCAAGAATTCTATAAACGATTTCAAAGACCTACAACCATTATATTACTGAAACTGTTTGAAGTATACATCAGAGGAACATCTCCCAAATTCCTTCTATGAAGCCAACAATCACTCTATTACCAAACCAGGTCAAAGATACACAAAAGGAGAATTTATAGACGCTCTCCCTCATGAAACACAGATGCCCAAAATTCTAACAGAATACTGGCAAATCGCTACAGACCCACATCAAGGAAGAAGATCATCCAAAATCAGTGAGCCTAGAGTTGAGTGTCTTGTCCCAGAGATGCAAGGATTTTTCAACATACGAAAATCAAAACATCACAAACACTAACTAAACAGAATCAAAGACCAAAAACACAACCATAATCGCAATTGAGTGCTGAAAGGGCCCCTTTTACAAAATCCACTCCTTTCTAGATGCTTAAAGTCCTATGAAGGAACTTGGTTGGAGGGATCATCCTCAATGTATTAAGCCATATACAGGAAAACCCACAGCCAATATCTCCTAATGGGGAAATGACGGAAAAATTCCCTTTAAAGGTATGGAACTCGCGCAAGGCTGACCACCCTATCACCACTCTCTTCAATAGTGCTTGAAAACACATTTGCTAGAGCATAAGGCAAGGAAAGATATTAAAAGGAGTACTAATTGGAAAAGAAGTACAACTAATCCCTATTTGCTATGATATGATTTTGTTACTTAAGAGATGCAAAACTCACCAAGAAAAAAACTCCAGAAACGCTTAACACTTCAGCAAAGTGGCAGGATACAAAATAACGCTTAGAAAATCGAATGGCCTTTCTTTACACCAAGACACAAGCAACTGGAGCAAGAAGTCAAAGAGACCTTCCCACTCACAATGCCTCAAAACAATAAGATACCAGGAACAAACCTAACCAAAGACACCAAAGACCTCTACAACAAAATTGTTAAACCCTTAAAGAAGAAGAAATGTGAAGAAGACATCAGAAGATGGAAAAAACCTCCATGCTCATGGATTGGGAAAATTAATCATTGATTAAAATATGTCCATTTTACCAAAACTCCTGTATAGATTTAAATGCAATCACAATCAAAAATACCACATAGAGCTTTTTTCATCAGACTTGGAAACAAAGTTCTTAAATTCATGTAGCAAACAAAAGACCCCGAAGCCAATCAATCTGAGTGAAAAGAGCAAAAAGTACACAGAGGGGATCTACTATACAGATTCTTAAAACTATACTACAAGGGGCTATAGTGCATAAGAAACAGCCTGGTACTGGCACAAAAACAGACCTGTTTGCCAATGAAACAAAACCGAAGATCCAAATCTGAGCACATATATTTCAGCCATCTCATATTTGACAAGGGGGCCAAGAAGAACAATGGATGAAAACACAGAATCTTCAGCAAGTGGTGTGGCAAACTGGATCACCACTTGTAGAAGAATGAAATTAAACCCTACCTCCTCTCCCCCTGTACAAAGTCAACTCCCAGAGGGATTAAAGACCTCACGTGAAACCCCAAACCTGAAGGTGATAGAAGAAAAAGTTGGCAGCAGACTACAAGAACAAGGCGTAGAAAAGACTTCCTAAATCAGACAGCAGCTGCACAAGAATTAAGGTCGACAATTGACAAATGGGACCTCATCAAACTCAAAAGCTTCTGTACATCAAAAGAAACAATCAAGGAAGTGAAGAGAAATCCCACAGAGTGGGAGGAAACCTTCACTGCAGATACATCTGACAAAGCATTGATTTCCAGAATATATAAACTACTCAAAAAACAAAGAAAAAAGAAAACAAACGACCCGCTCAATAGATGGAGCAAAGAACTGAACAGAGACTTCACAAGCGAGGAATTAGAGATGTCTGAGAAACACCTCAAGAACTGCTCAACATCACTAATCATTAAGGAAATGCAAATCAAAACCACTTTAAGATATCATCTTACTCCAGTAAGACTGGCTAGGATCAAGAAAACAAATGATACCAAGTGCTGGAGAGGTTGTGGGGAAAGGGGAACACTCATCCACTGCTGGTGGGAATGTAAACTCGTACAGCCACTATGGAAAGCAGTGTGGAGAACCCTTGGAAGACTTGGAATGAACTTGCCACCCGACCCAGCCATACCACTCCTGGGCATGTACCCTCAAGACTTACGCCACCACAGAGATACATGCACGGCCATGTTTATTTCAGCTCTCTTCACAATAGCAAAGAGCTGGAACCAACCTAAATGCCCCTCAACTGACGAGTGGATAGAGAAAATGTGGTACATCTACACAATGGAGTTCTATGCAGCAGTAAAGAAAGACGACATCACGAGCTTTGCAGGAAAATGGCTGGAGCTAGAGGACATCATGCTGAGTGAAGTAACACAGTCCCAGAAAAACAAACGACGAATGGTATCCCTCATCTGTGGATGCTAGTGCCAATTACCCAGTTGTAAGTATTTCTTGTGTAGGGCCCCCTGAGCTTCTGTACAAAGCAGTTGGACATAATGCATTTTGGAAACAACAACAACAACAGAAAATACTGCATCAAAGAACTGACTGAAACAGTGAACTTCTGCTCAAAACAGTCAACGTCCCCATGGAAAATATTGAGAAAGACTAAGAGATGGAAAGCATGTTTGGCAGAATGCACGAGCTCTGACGGGGTGGGGGAATGAGCGGGAACACGGGTCTAGATTTGTTAAAAATAAATAAATAAATACAATAAAATAAAAAAAAGAAAAAGAAAAAAAAAATCACCAACCTCAAAGCAACAGTTGTTAACTACTCAATTACTGTCTCATGAGATGGTTTGCTCTATTTGGAGCAATTCTCAGGGAAAGAGCATATTTTTTCATTGTGACCTGAGATTAGAGTTTTTGCATGTTCCTTCACTCTGTAAGCTGTTCTAGGGCACTAAACCCAGTTAATGGCTACTCCATCCCACCACACCTGGAGCATCAGATATGCAGCTGTTCTCTGCCCATTGGGCTCTCCATAGGCTGGCCACCAGCTCTGGCTTCAAGCACACTTCAGCCAGTGTAGCCTACAGCTACTCTGCCTCTCTGAAGGATCTCTGCGCCAACAGCAGCTAGAATAATATGTGGTACTCGGCCCAACACGAGACTTTAGGATCCATGACTCCTATCTGTGGCATCCAATTATTTCTGCTGAAATATCAGTGTGTGAAATATCCCGGGCTAGCCTCAAGCTCTCCATCTTCCTACCTCATCCTCCAAGTACTTGTATTAGGGGCTTGTGTATCACTAAGCCCAAGCTTTACTTGAAGCCTGCAGAAGGCTGCCAGAGACCTCACTGTAGATTTGAGGAAGAAATACATGTTCTACTCTACCTCTTCCTGCCTTCTCCTAAAAATAAACCCTCACAGATCACTAATTCCCTGGGACTAAAAATAACAAATATAAATACAAATCTTTCTAGATGATACAAATAAATCATTGTCAAAATATACAAGTGAGCCTTGTCCTTGCCAAAGTTGGGTGATTTGATTTTACTTTTCACAGTTTCTTATATCTGGAGAAGACAGACTTTACTTGAAATATGACAAGTTTGAACCAAAAGGTAAAGCTAGGGCAGGGTGTGGGAGTGGAGAACGATGGGGAAGGTTCAGCTGAATTTATTGATAGTGGGAAAAAATTCATTAAAGAAATGTGATGCCTTCTTTCCAATATTACCTCAAAAATGAGTTCCAGTGCTTTGCAACTTGAGATTGAATGCCAAGAGCCCTCAATAAAATGAATGTGTTGTCTGGGAAGTCACAAAATAAGACGTGAGAGCTCTCATTCCCTTGTCTCCATCAAGAATTCCTTCTTTCAACTTGAATTTGAGAAAGAACATTTATTAAGTCCAAGTTGGGAATACCTCAAGTGGCATTTTTTTCTTTTTTATCACTAATACTTGCCACAAATCTAGTAGCTAGAAATCAAGATATTTGATTAAACTCTAGGTGGTTATCTAGTAGGTGTACATAAAACCAACCAATCGTCTTCTCTGGAACATAAAGCCCAGGCAGAAGCGATGGGAAATCCCCCATTGCTTCATTTCCCAACATGCCGCCTTCACATCAGGAGACGTTGTGTGCTTCTCCACTGGTAGCATTAGGATATTTCCCTTCCCACACACTCAAGATTTAATAGCCTCAAATGCAGTCAACTTTGTCGTTGCTGAGAGCTAGGTTCCATTTTGTGTTTCTGGCCAATGGAACAGCCTTCTTGGTGGAGATGCCAAATATGTGTGATGTTAATTTGGCTGAAATAAAACAAGATGCTCATAAAAATAACTTTTGTATGAACCAGTCCCTCAGGCCTTGGTAATTCTAGCTGGATAGCATACTGCTTCTGGATTTGTGCTGAGGTAACCCTTGCTCCTTCCTGGAAGGAAGGTCTGTCCTGGACATGTCTGGAAAGTTCATCAGGGAGACAAAGGTAAAGCTGGACTGAAGATGACCTCAAACTCTGGAGACACAATAGTTTGCACCCAACCTTATTATGTCTTTGCCAACAACTTAAGTAAAGTATTTGAGATGGATTTTCTCAGACAAGAATCAAGGCTAAATAAGTCATTAATAATCAGTTCATTAAATATCTGCCGAGAATTTGTTACTTCTCAAAAGTTGTCTTTCCAAAGCCCAGGATCTGTAGTTCATCTCAATTAGACATGTAGAGTGAAAGAAGCTGTTGTGTCCAGGCCAACACAGCTTCTCAGTAGTAGCTGCCCAGGCCATCCCAGGGGCCCTGCAGAAATCTGCCATATTTCACAAATTCTCCTATGTGTGTATGCGCATGCATGTGTGTATAAGTGTTCATGTGAGTAGATGTGTGTTCCTATGTGCAGAGAGTCAATATTGGCTTTCTTTCTCAATTTTCTCCACTTTTCTTTTGAGGCAGGGTCTCTTACCGAACTTAGAGTTTGCTCATTCAACTAGACTCTCTGGCTAATGAACCTCAGGGATCCTCCTGTCTCTGCTGTACCAGTGCTGTGATTACAGATTGTCTTGGTTCCTTTTCCTGTTGCTGTGACAAAATACTCTGACAAAAGCAGTTTTTTGTTGCTGTTGTTGTTGTTGTTGTTGTTTGTCTTTTCAAGACAGCATCTCCCTGTAGCCCCAGCTGCCCTGGAACTCACTCTGTATACCAGGTTGGCCTTGAACTCACAAAGATCTGCCTGCCTCTGCCTCCCAAGTGCTAGGATTAAAGGCATGCACCACAACACCCGGCAACAAAAGCAGTTTAAATTAAAAGAGTTTATTGCGATTTACAGTTCAAGGACACAGTCCATCAGGGTGAGGAAGTCAAGGCTGCTGCAGGAGCTTGAATCAGCTTCCCACACAGAATCCACAGCCAGCAAGCAGAGAGCAATGTAATTGATATGTGTGGCTTCTCAGTTCCCCTTTTCCATGTCTCAGTCCAGGATCCCAGCCAGGAAATGTTGCCACCCATAGCGGGTGAATCTTCCTACTTCAAATAACACAGTACCTTCCAGATGATTCTAGACTCTGCAAGTTGACGACACTCACCATCACAAAGATGCACATGGTTGTGCCTAGATTTTTATATGGATGACAGGCAGCTAAGGTTCTCATGCTTGTGTAGCAAGCACTGAATCCACTGAGTCATCTTCCTAGTCTCTGAAGTCTCCTCTTTTGTAAGCTATATACAGCAAAAGTAACCAATACAGCAGTGGTGTTAGACCCTTTGCTATGTAGAAAAAGCAGACCTGAAAGGATGGCAGAGCTGCACTGCCGGCTTGGGTGGAGAACAACACGACATAACCATCACTTTCTTTTTTCTTTTTTTATTGAATTTTTTATGTGTTTTGTATATATTTTCCAGTCGGTCTTAATCACCGTTACACCGATTCTCCCTTGGCACCTTCCCGCAGCCCCGCACCTGGAGCTCGCACCGGCCGTCATTTGTGCTGGAGTCCATTGCCGCCATGACCCTCCCCCCTAACCCTGAGACCTGGATGGGCTGACTAGAGACATTCTCTTTCTTAACCTGTGATTCTGCTCTAAGAAGTCAGTCTACAGTATGGGCTTGGTGAAATGACACCAAACTATGGGGTCACAATGAATGGAGCAAAGCACATTCAAGGACTAACATACATTCAGAGGAAAATAGCTGGGATGGCTCCAACACCCCTGATCTGTGGCTACAGCCAGGAGAATCCACCACATGAAGACGGGAAAGCATAGAATACACGTTTCTATCGGAAGCCAACTGTGTGCTGGGAATCATGCTTCCCACACCTCACGTCTTTCACTCTCACAAAGACCCTGGGATGCAAGGATTATCTTAGCTCCAAGTGCATTTATCCTGAACGAATTTAGCCTCGAGACAGATTTACTAACCAAGACTTAAAAGATAGAGATCTGTTTGTCCAGCAAAATGAGAAGATGGCCTGGGGCTTTCCAGGAACTCTAGGGGCTGTCAGGGACCAGGCCTTTTCTGTCTTTCTGCTCTGCCATCCTTCCACCTAGGCCTTGGTCCGCATGCCCGCCATCTTATCGTTCTGGTATGCTTGCTGCCCCTCAAGCCATTACCTCCAGATTCCCAGAAGGGAAGAAGTGCCACAAGCTGAGTGCTGCTCGGTGACCGGTTTGTCCTCTAAAGTGGCACCAGGGCACGGAGAGATGGCCCGAATGATGACAGACTTTTATCTAGTGAGAGCTTAAGATGTGCCAGGCACTGTGGCAAATGTTTCAGACCTTCACCTCATCTGATCCTCATCTGCCTTTGGGAATATTTTACTGTCATCCTCAACTGAGGCCCAGTGAAAATAAGTGATCCTACCTCCTCCCCTGACACACACACCAAATGTGCCCCTGTGGGTGGGGCTGGGCTGCAATCCAAGTGGTCCATCTGATCTCATTGAACAGTTATGGTTTGAATCTATAATATCTCCTTCCAAAAGCATGTGTTTTGAGCATTTGTTTCCTGGCTGGTAGCACACAGTTCAGGGGCCTCTGCAGCCTTTCAGAAGTCGGCCTGGCTGTCAGAAGTAGGTCTTTAAGGGGAGGCTACTGAAATTATAATCTGTCTTCTGATTCTAGCCTGGTCTTTATTTCCTAGTCTGCTACAATGTAATGAGTCTCCACCACATGTTCCTTCTTCCATGAGTCCTTTCTGTCATAGCAAAAGAGACTAATACATCACCTACCATACTGCTATGAAACTATTACCAGTGGTTAGGGGTTGGGCCAGGTGTTTCCAAGTTCTTGTCCTCTTATCAAAAGAACCAAAAACAAGGGCTCACACATATTTGTAAAAGACATGAGATAATTTCATTTGGAGCAAATCCATAGCACAGATTATCAAGGGATGGACTATCAAGATTGATAGCAGGCAAATGAGTGAAGTAGTCAAAGGTCCTGATTTTTGTTTGGGATTTCCTTTTATGAGGTTTAAGAAAAGGAGTTGGTTATTAAGGGCATTAATTTGGATGGGTGCTCTCTACTAATTGATATATTTAATCACACATTCATTTTTCCTATTGTGCATGTCCCTTCCTGTAATGTATCTGATTCTAAGAATATGGCTGCCCACTGTGCCCAATCATAAGATGATAAATGGGAGCAGCTCACCAAAGGGTTTCTAGAGGACACAATTTTGCCTTATTACTCAGGCACCTAAAACCAGTTCAGATTGGCCTTCATACCAGGATGTGTTGGGAATCCACTTGAATAGAAACTATCTAAATTTAATCATTACCAGGGGTGGGGAAACTTACAGTGTTGTCCAGAGATGGGAGTATGTGTAGCTCAATGCAGGTGGGGGTCAAGAGGGTTCTGAGGTTGCTAGGTACATTGTGTGGAGAGAAGTATACGTGCACAGTAAATGCAGGTAAAGGAACTAGGCTGCCACATGCTTCATTACATGCATAGTCAAAACAAATGGGGGTCCTGGGATACTAAGCAGGCTCTGATGCTTGCTGCCTCCAAACCCAGAGCCAAAACAAAGCTTTCCTCCTCTAAAATGTTTCTGTCAGGTATTTTAATCACATTGATAGGGAAAGTAACTCTCCACTCCCCCCTTGGGTGTGTGTGTGTGTGTGCGTGCACACACACACACACACACATACACACTCGTGACTGAGAGGCTGAGGGGAACAGTTATAGATGGCACATGGAAATTAACAAGAACCAGGAAACCTGTTTGCAGCTGACCCCTGGATGTGCACATGGTGGGATTTGTGAAGCTAAGCAAAGGATCTTACATTCATCTCTTCTAATTTATATTTGTTCCTTCAGCCTAACATCCTAGCCTGCTGAGATATTTTTAGATGAGAAAAACCAGTGGAACATTGAGGATTAAATAACTCCAATTCTGTGCCACATAAGCAGGCAGGGCATAGCTTTATTTAAAATTAAAAGCCAAGGTAAGTTACATTTCTTTTTTAGTTTGGCATTAAAGTTGTTTTCTTACACTTGTTCACAAATGGAACACGCTGAGCTGGTTTCTGAAAACCAAGAATCCTGGAGAGAAATTTATGTCTTCAGAACCAATTTTAGAGGTTGAAGGATTTAGCAGTTTGCAAAGAACATACAGCTTAAGCCTGGGAGAAAGGCAGCTTGAAACATCCTGGGCCCAAGATCCACCGTCTTTTTCTAAAGTCCCTGCAGAAGTGCTCTAGCATCTGAAAGAACAGAAGGGAAGAGTATTTTTAAGTCATCTTTTCATTGAAATCTGGTGCCTGCCAACCAGTCCATTTTCCCACATGAATGTGCTTGCACTATGCTAGCAGGCATTTCCTGTGTGTCACAGGTTTGTTATTCTTTTCCTTCTTCTCAGGGAATCATCCAAGATTTGTACCCAGCAGTTTCTACACATTTTCTCTCAGACCCTAGTATCACTCCCATATATGGAAATCCTTATCACACTGCTAACTCCCTGGCTGGGACACTTTGTAGAAAATGTCTAGTATATTGTAATGTATCTAAGCTAATGTGTCAGGATGAAATGGCAGCATGTGGTGTGTGTGTGTGTACTCTTTAGAGCTGTAATCATGTTATTGGACAAGTTCGAAGGCAAAGTTTTATCCTTAGTAGTTCCTGGACAGCAAAGTGAAGCTTAGCTATTTAGAAAGGAATCTTCATTAAGTGCCCAGAAGTAAAGTTAAAAGCCATGGTGGGAGATTTTTTTTTTTCCCATAGCGGAGCTTCAAACTCCCACCACATTTGGACAGTTTTCCTGTTTAGAAAGAGTGGCTCAGTCACAAGGTTAGCAGGGCTTAAGTAAATGGTCCTAAAACCAATGCCCTCCAGACTGGTCTTTCAGCAGATGGCCTTGCCCATGTAAGGAATGCAGAGCAGGAATCTTAGGGAAAGCTTGCATTTCTGCAGGGGACATGCTGCTCAAAGAAATTTCCCATGTTTTTGTCCTTCAGTAACTTAATTCATTTTACCAGAAATGTGGCATTCCAAAGTATAATCACTGGTCTGTGTATGTAATCCCAATACAGAAGGCTATGTAGGGATAACTAGGAATTCACGGCCAGCCTCAGCTGCATATTAAGTTCAAAGTCAGGCTCTGGTCTACAGGTTCTGGTCTGCAGGCTCAGCAGCTTCCACTGTATGTATGTTCCAGTCCAAAGTCCTTAGATGAGAGCTGAAAAGTTAACAAACATTTAGTAACTAGTTTTACATTCGGGACCTTGTGGTTAGGCTCTAAGGGGAAAAGCTGAATGAAGCATGATCTTGCAGAGCTGTTGTCTGAGTGAGGGAATCTATCATCATAGGAAGAATTAAATGCAATAATATAAGTCTGGGTGTGTTCACGCTGCTATGAAAATGCTACCATAGAGGGCTGGAGAGATGGCCTAGCGGTTAAGAGCACTGACTGCTCTTGCAGAGGACCCGGATTCGATCCCCAGTACCCACATGGCAGCTGAGAACCATCCGTAACTCCAGTTCCAGGGGAATCCGACGCCCTCTTCTGACCTCCGTGGCATTGCACGACATGGGTGCACAAACCTGCATGCAGACAGTACATTCATACACATATGAAAATAAAATAAAATAAATGTTAAAAAAATGCTACCACAGACCAGTAGCTTAAACAACAGATATTTATTTCCAAGCCCCAAATCAATGTACTACAGATCCACTTCCCAGTGAGGGCCCTCTTACTGGCTTACAGATGATGATTGATGACTGTCTTCTGTCTGCACATGGCCTTTCCTTTTGAAGAGAAAAGGGAGGAAAGAGGGAGGATCTTATCACCACAGCCTTAGCTTCATGACAGGCCCCTAAACTTAATTCCTACTCAGTGATGTCATGTTGGTAGTAGAGCTTATATACATGAGTTTACAAGCACCCAAGCATCGATCTCATTATCACAAGCCAGTGATGTAGGGAAGCCTGTGTAGACTGGGAGAAACATGGCCTTCCCAAGTAACTCTCTACCTCTGCCTTGATGCAGGGTTCTCCTTTGACTGCTGAAGTATCTGAATAGGAATCAGTGCACAGACATGTTATACCACATATGTAGAAGGACATGCAGATGATCATCACCAGCCTGTCAAAGAGTAAAGGTGGAGCTGTGGTGGAGGTGGGAGGAGGAGAGGGTCAAAGAGGAGCCTGGAGGGACTGTGACAGATGATCACAGACAGTAACCCTAGCAGGTAGCCCCCACGTTTACTTTTGAAAAGATAGAAATTACTCCACTCCCACCCCAAGGTACCAGGGATGGAGCCCAGGATCTTGAGCATGCCAAGTAAACACTGAGCTATATCTTCAGTCATATTTGTAACAGCTCTTTGAAATTTTATATCCACACTGTACATTTCTTTTCTGGCATGTCTGACTTTCTGATCCCTCTTCCAAAGCCCAATCTCTAGGACACGAGAGAAAATTATCAGTGTTGCTGACCCCTCCCTCCCCCAAAACCCACACATTATAGAAAGTCTTTTCTTCCAGTCATCTCTGCCTGAGTTACAGTTGTCTTCCAGCCTGTCTGCCCTTCAGGTTTGGTACCAACCTGGACAAGAGTGTTTTTGTTTTTCATAGGGAATAACTGATCTTTCGTCTGTAGAGAGGCCTGAAGTGGACAAGTGACAGGGGGACCTTGAGCAGCCAATCATTTGTTAGGGAACTGAGGCAGATGAACACACTTCCAAGTGTGGCCCAGGTGGACACCTTGCTCACTGTGCTCTGCAGACTTCTGAATTTCAACAAACACCAGAAAGTAACTGAGTCACTTTATATAATTGTGATCGAAAACTGTATACCTTGATCAAGTCAAATGACCATCGTCATTGGCCCAGCTTTCTTGGAAAGGCTCTCCTTTCCCCTCTTCCTCCTTCCTTCATCACCTTCTTTCAATGTTAACTGAGTGTCCACCATGGCCTGGGACTGCACAACACATGGTGTAAAAGATGTGGTACCTTTACTCTCATTTAGCTCTTGTATGTGGCAGGCTCTGTGTTATAAAGAGCAGACAATGAACCAAAAGGAAACACAGAATCGAGCTCTCAAATGCAGACAGTCCCGTGGGAATGATGATGAATGAGTCCTCAAATTAGGAATGATACTTGCTCAGTGAGGCCCTGTCAGAAAAAGGAAAATAAAAGAAAAAGAAGCATCACAGAGGTCAACAGTGCATACACACTGAGGAGACCCAGATGAGTTCACAGCCGCAAGTGCACTCCCATCTGGGAGGAACGGTCATAATGTGCTTCAGACACACTTTCTAAAATTTTTTGGTTTTAAAACATTAATTGGGGGCTGGAGAGATGGCTCAGTGGTTAAGAGCACTGACTGCTCTTGCAGAGGACACAGATTCAATTCCCAGCACCCCCATGGTGGCTAAGAACCATCTTTAGCTCCAGTTCCAGGGGAATCCAATGCCCTCTTCTGACCTCTGTGACATTGCATGACACAGGTGCACCAACCTACATGCAGACAGTACACTCATACACATAAAAATAAAAATAATAAATAAACATTAATTGAATTGTTGTGATTTTCATTAAATGTGATTATCATATTTAGATCCTTACAGCCACACATCTCCTTACCTCTACTCACCCAGTTTAATGTATTTTATTTCTTTTTTTTTAATTTATTTATTTCTGTATGTGTATGAATGTACTGTCTGCATGCAGGTCTGTGCACCCGTGTCGTGCAATGCCACGGAGGTCAGAAGAGGGTCTCGGATTCCCCTGGAACTGGAGTTCTCCTGGAACTGGAGTTTCAGACGGTTCTCGGCCGCCATGTGGGTGCTGGGGATCGAACCCGGGGTCCTCTGTAAGAGCAGTCGGCGCTCTTAACCGCTAGGCCATCTCTCCAGCCCCGAATGTATTTTATTTCTTTAATTTATCTAGTAAGAGCCATATCCTTGAAAGAGACTGACTCTCCCCCTCCCTGTAAGCCATGCCACTGGCTGCCAATAGTTCTCCAGGTAGGACTGAGGTTTCTTACTGACTTCCCCATGTCTATACTGGGATTTTGTCTGCTTTGAGATTTTGTGGGATTTGTGAATGTTGTCAGCATTTTTGTTAGTTCATATGAGTAACTGGCGCATTGTGTGAAAAACTTTATTTACTGTAGTCATTCACCACCCTGGCTCTTACGGTGTTCTGCGCCTCTTCTGCCATGATCCCTGTGCCTTGGGAGGTAGTAGTCTGATATCGGTGTCTTATTCAAAGATTAGCACTCTGATGTCTTTTGTTCTCTGCCCATTGGCCTCATTGTGGGTTTCTCTGTTAATCACCATCTGCTGCATAAGGAAGCTTCTCTGGTGAAAGTTGAGAAATGCATTAATCCTATGATAAGTCATTAGGAGTCAGTTTACTACTCTAACTAGAAGAAAACTATTATTAGGCTTCCCCCTATGTCTTATGACCTATCTAGCCTCAAGTTCTTAGGCTTAATATCAATGTCAGGTATGGGCTCCATCCTATGAAGCAGATCTTAAATCCAACTAGAAAGTGTTGGATTACTCCTATTTGGTTTCAGAGAAAGGGTCTCCCTATAGCTTCACCTGGCCTGAAACTCACTAGGTAGACCAGGCTATCCTCTATCTCTTAGAGATCTTCCTGCCTCTGCCTCCTGAGTGTTGCAATTAAAGGCATGATCCACCACACCCGGCAAGACACACTTTTGATTAAGCAATTTATTTTTAATTTGTCTTCCTACCAGTAGGACAATCAGAGGAATAGTAAAAAGTCTATTTAGTCAAATTATACTGACCCAGGCAACCAATCTGATAAATGAATTAATCGCCCAAGATTTCAGTAGACAGTCTTCAGGTGACTACCTGCTTCTGTTTATTTGTTTGTCTGTCTGTCTAAGGAAATTTTTGTTTTCTGATACAAGTTCTCACTGTGTAGCCCAGCTTTACCTTGAACTCTCAGTCTTCTCTAGCCCTCTGAGTGCTGGGATTATAGGCATGCATCACTACATCTAGCCCAGATGAATAATCTTTTGAAGTATGCTTCAAGAATGCTTTCAATTTCTTCTCTTTCTTTCTTTTACTTTTTTTCATCGTCTTTATTTTATTTCAGTCTTTTTAAGCCAGTGTGTCATTCTGTAGCCCATGTTGTCTTCAAATTCATGATTAGGATCCTCCCTCTATCTCTTGAGTGCTTGGATTATAGGCATGAGCCACCCTGACCAGCTTCTCTTTTAGGGGATTTTTTAAAGATAGGGTCTCATATAGCCAGGGCTGACTTTAAAGTCTCTATATAGCTGAGGATCACTTTGAACTCTTGACAGGGATTACAGAGCATACCACCACATCTGGCTTTATGCAGTGCTAGGGATGAGACCCAGGGCTTTATACACGCTAGACAAGCATTCTACTAACTGAGCTATATTCTCAACCCACTGATTTGAATTTCTTAATGTTCTATAGAGACTGAGGAAGGGAATTATAAATGGCCTTCAGTATTCCCATCCACTGCTTTACCAGTGGACACAGTCTGCCAGTTATTCAAATGGTAAGCTAGCTACTTTTGTGAAGAGATTTTTAAGGTATAATTAAGGTGTTAACACAACTGACCATAAACTAGGGAGTTTATCCTGGAGTTTGGGTTAGGTTAGGTGTTGATCTAATTAAGTGAGCTCTTAGAAGGGATTGGGTTCTTGTTGGTGAGAGATTCAAGGCGTGGGATAGATCTGACACCAGTGCAGTCTTGGGGTTGGGGTCTCTCTATAGCTGGCTTTAAAGATGGTGACAGCATGACAAGGAATACGAGGTGTTTTTAGAAGCTGAAAGTACCCTGTGCTGACAGTCAGCAAGGAAACGGGACTCCAGACTTATGCCTACAGGGAACCGGATACTGCCACAACCACATGAGCTTGGAAGGTGATCCAGGGCCCCACTGAGGAGAAAGCCTGTCAGTACCTTGTGAGATCTTAGACAGAGCCCAGCCACCCACAACACTAAGCAAATAGACAAGCACAGGTTGTGTGAACTTTGTGGTAGCTTGCTACACAGCAACAGAATCAGTGTGGCAGCTCTTTTCTTTTCCCTGCTCAGCACCTTCCCCTCCACTCCTTGTACCACTGGTTTCAAATTGTCTTGACAAAAGGACTGGGTACTAATATACTGGCCCATTATCACATCGTTCTCCTCTGGATGTGATGATTGGCTCACGGATTGGGCATATGACCCAAGCTGTACAACCAGTATCTCTATGAATTTTCAAACTTGAACTTGATAAAGAGTATTAATTTTCCTCTGTGATCCTGGGAATGAGAGTTCAGAGCTGCCCATAGCCATTATCTCTACTGTGACCTCCAAGGAGCATAGAGAATCCTGCCAGGATTTGCAGTCCTGAATCTGTTGTTGTTTGCCACCTGAACAGGTGCTCCTCCAGTAATGTGGGTAGATAAGTGAGTACTTTCCCTTCAGAAGACAGAGCTCACTGAGCCTCTGTGATAGACAACCAGAGAGGCCCAAGCAACCCAACTAGAGAAGCCCAGAGAATTGTTTGTTGGAGACCCCAGTTCCACTTATCTGACAAGGTCAAGTCATTGGGGGGCTTCATGTTTATAAGTTGGGTTTATTGTTTTCAAATAAGTGTTGAAGGATCTCACGTGATAGAGGAAAAAATAAATATTGGTTCAAATATAGCATTACTTCAAGGGGCTTTCTATGCTAGCTGGTCAGAGGTCCTCATTTTCTATGTGTAAAAGCTCAAGTCTGGGGAAGAGGGGCAGGCAGTTAGGCAGGAGGCTGCTTGCTCTAGTAACAATGGGTGAAACCCCAGGTTAGGGGAAGATGCTACTGATTATATACAAGCCATTTTATTTTCCTGTTTCATGAGTCTTTGGACATGTCTTCTACCATTTCAATGTCTTTTTCTCAGTTTTTCTAAAAGCATGTCTGCTGAGCACTGTGTTTCCCGGGATCTCTATGAAGTGTTTTCAAGCTGGCTTCTATTCTGGTGTTAGCTCAGTTTGTCAGGATGACCCTACTTGCATCTGCTACAAGGCAGTAAAAGCATGTCTTCTTGTACATGGTGCAAGAAGCTGGCCTGACACAACTTACCTTTGTGAAGATTATGCAGAGATAAATTCATAAAGGATTATCTCCCTTGAGTACTCTTGTAAGTTGTTTCCATAGATACCCTGCTCACAAAGCCAAATGAGGTAGGTTTTCTCTGAAGTGTTGAATGACATGTCTGACATAAGAAATTATTGACTTATTCCCTTTGAACATAAAGTGGCAGAGCTGGTTAGGGTCCTGGGGGATGGAGTTTCAGCCTCAGATTCTCACTCATCTTCTAAGGACCATGAACGAAGGAAGGAGAACCTTGCTGGAGGTCAAAGGCCCTCTGTCCTAAAACATGCATATGTTACTTACAACGGCTTTGAAAGAGATGAACAGACAGAAATATAATGTTTGTTTCTTTAAAATTCACATTTTCTGACATGATTACTTACTTAAGGGATGCTAAAAACTCTACCAGAAAACTCCTAGAAATGATTAACAGCTTCAGCAAAGTGGCAGGATACAAAATTAACCTTAAAAAATCAATGGCCTTTCTTTACACCAAGAACAAGCAACTGGAGAAAGAATTCAAAGAGACCTTCCCACTCACAATAGCCTCAAAAACAATAAGATACCTAGGAACAAACCTAACCAAAGACACCAAAGACCTCTACAACAAAAATTTTAAACCCTTAAAGAAAGAAATTGAAGAAGACCTCAGAAGATGGAAAAACCTCCCATGCTCATGGATTGGGAAAATTAACATTGTAAAAATGTCCATTTTACCAAAACTCTTGTATAGATTTAATGCAATCCCAATCAAAATCCCCAAGAGTTTCTTCACAGGCTTGGAAACAAAAGTTCTTAAATTCATTTGGAGAAACAAAAGACCCCGAATAGCCAAATCAATCCTGAGTGAAAAGAGCTACACAGGAGGGATCTCTATACCAGATTTTAAACTATACTACAGGGCTATAGTCATAAAAACAGCCTGGTACTGGCACAAAAACAGACCTGTTGACCAATGGAACAAAACCGAAGATCCAAATCTGAGCACATACAATTTCAGCCATCTCATATTTGACAAGGGGGCCAAGAAACCACAATGGAGAAAAGACAGCATCTTCAGCAAGTGGTGTTGGCAAAACTGGATCACCACTTGTAGAAGAATGAAATTAAACCCCTACCTCTCACCCTGTACAAAAGTCAACTCCAGATGGATTAAAGACCTCAACGTGAAACCCCAAACTCTGAAGGTGATAGAAGAAAAAGTTGGCAGCAGACTACAAGACATAGGCGTAGGAAAAGACTTCCTAAATCAGACAGCAGCTGCACAAGAATTAAGGTCGACAATTGACAAATGGGACCTCATCAAACTCAAAAGCTTCTGTACATCAAAAGAAACAATCAAGGAAGTGAAGAGAAATCCCACAGAGTGGGAGGAAACCTTCACTGCAGATACATCTGACAAAGCATTGATTTCCAGAATATATAAACTACTCAAAAAACAAAGAAAAAAGAAAACAAATGACCCACTCAATAGATGGAGCAAAGAACTGAACAGAGACTTCACAAGTGAGGAATTAGAGATGTCTGAGAAACACCTTAAGAAGTGTTCAACATCACTAATCATTAAGGAAATGCAAATGAAAACCACTTTAAGATATCATCTTACTCCAATAAGACTGGCTAGGATCAAGAAAACAAATGATACCAAGTGCTGGAGAGGTTGTGGGGAAAGGGGAACACTCATCCACTGCTGGTGGGAATGTAAACTCGTACAGCCACTATGGAAAGCAGTGTGGAGAACCCTTGGAAGACTTGGAATGAACTTGCCACCCGACCCAGCCATACCACTCCTGGGCATGTACCCTCAAGACTTACGCCACCACAGAGATACATGCACGGCCATGTTTATTGCAGCTCTCTTCACAATAGCAAGGAGCTGGAACCAACCTAAATGCCCCTCAACTGACGAGTGGATAGAGAAAATGTGGTACATCTACACAATGGAGTTCTATGCAGCAGTAAAGAAAGACGACATCATGAGCTTTGCAGGAAAATGGCTGGAGTTAGAGGACATCATGCTGAGTGAAGTAACACAGTCCCAGAAAAACAAACGATGAATGGTATCCCTCATCTGTGGATGCTAGTGCCAATTACATAGTTGTAAGTATTTCTTGTGCATGGCCCCTTGAGCTTTTGTCCAAAGCAGTTGGGAGTGATGCATATTGGAAACAACAACAACAGAAAGTACTGCATCAAAGAACTGACTGAAACAGTGAACTTCTGCTCAAAACTGTCAACTTCCACATGGAGAATATTGAGAAAGACTGAGAAAGAGATGAAAAGTATGTTTGGCAGAATGCATGAGTTCTGGTGGTGTGGGGGGGTAGGGTGGGGTCAGGGGTCTAGATTTGATAAAATAATTAATTAATTAAAGAAAAAAGTGAAAAATAATAAAAATAAAATAAAATTCACATTTTCTATATATGTATATCCAAAAACAAGGAGGAAAAGTATAAAATACAAATAGCAACTACCACTCAGATACTGGAGCAAATTGAGAAAAATCTGTTTCTAGGATTAAGAACCAATGAGATAATAAAATCATCTGTTAGAAAATACCAACAAAACTGAGTAATTGAGAAAGAAGCATTGTTTTTCACTATGAAAATTAGCACCAATTTATGTTTAAATATTTAGAAAACTAAGATATAGAAAGAATAAAGCAGGAAAATTCTTGACAGAACCATATTTTAACGCTCTTTATTAATCTTATTTTATGTGTTTGGAAGTTGATGATGACAGTCACAAATATTTCCCCAAGTTCTTTATAAATATCTACAAGGTACAGATGGCATGTTTTTCTTTTGTAGCTTGCTTTTTTATAATGGGAATGCTGGCTTTAAAATAACCTGACCAGGGCTGGAGAGATGGCCTAGCGGTTAAGAGCGCTGACTGCTCTTGCAGAGGACCTGGGTTCAATCCCCAGCACCCATATGGCAGCTGAGAACCATCTTTAACTCCAGTTCCGGGGAATCCGATGCCCTCTTCTGACCTCCGTGGCATTTGACGACATGGGTGCACAAACCTATGTCCAGATAGTACATTCATATACATAAAAATAAAATTTAAAAAAATATTTAAAATAACCTGACCAAGAAAATCTTCAAATAGAAATATATTTTTCAATATTTAGAAATATTTTCTTCTTTCTCTGAGTCTGCATTGTAGTAGGTGCATACTTAGTTTGATACTCACTGAAATAATTAAATAGGAACATTAATTGGAATAGACTAGATGTGCTAGGGTAACAAACTATGCTAATATCTCAATGACTTCCCAAATAAAAGTGTGCTTATAAGTTATGCAAAATTATTTTGGGGGTGGGTTTCTCTCTGAAGCTACCATCCTCCTACCCAGTCCCTTCTGCATCTAAGGAGGAAGGGGTGACTCTCTGGTATACCAGGGAGAGGCCAACACTAAATTCTCTAGTATACCAAGGTTAATGTTGACTAATTGATTTCCTGTTAAGTCATACCAATTCACAGGGCCACCAGTCTGCAAGAGAATATCACTGCCAACACTCACTAGATACTTTGGACATTAGTCTTTTTAGAAGATCTTTTCTGTAGTGTTAGGCAAAAGAATTTAATTTTCCAGCCCAGTGGATAAAGGTGTCTGCCACCATGCCTGATAACTGGAGTTCAGTCCCTAGGACCCACATAGTGGAAGGTGAGAACACACTCCCACATGTTGTCCTCTGACCACCACACACATGGCATTTCCCATATGCCTGCTGCTACACACAAAATAATTAAATAAAAATGTAATTTTAAAATTTCAAATATATTGGAGTTGGAGATATGTCTTAGCAGTTAAGAGAACTGACTGCTCTTGCAGAGGACTGGGGTTCAATTTCTAGCGTCCACATGGCAGCTAGCAATAGTTTGTAACTCCAGTTCCAGAGCAATCCAGTGCCTTATTCTGTCCTCCATGGGCATTGCACAATGTAGATGCATACATGTGTGAAGGCAATTCTCTCATACACACATGCACATAATAAATTTTTTAATTCAAGTATATTTATTTTTAATTGCTTTGACTACTTCAAGGCTGTCTTCTATATAGATTAGTTAATTAATTCAATAACTCAACAAATATTTAAAGCAGATGTGACTTAAACCTAACTCAGTTGTTAGGGATACCCTATTGAACACATGAACACAGCCCTCTCCTCTGGACTGCAGAAGCACTAACTAGGTTAGCATGCCTCCTTTTTAAACCACTGTCTATGGCTTTGCTTGTTTACATGCATTTTTCTTTTCAGCTGCTTTAGTTCTCCACATAGCTTTGCTAGATTTGCTTTTGAAACTAAATGAAGAAACTGCATCTTGAGTTTTCCTTTCCTTTCTTTATTCTGACAGTGCTTTCCCTGTCTATCTTGGGTGCGGTGGTGCATGCCTAAAATCCCACTAAAGAGTATGAAACGGTAGGATTGCTTTGAGTTCAAGATGAACCTCAGCTACAGGATAATCCCATACTAGACCACCCTGTTATCTATAGTGGTCTCCCTTTACTGACAGTTTCATTTTCTGTAGTTTCAGTTACCTATAGTCTACTGTGGCCTGAAATTATAAAATGTAACATTCCAGAAATAAACAATTAATTAGCTAAAAATCCTTTTGATGTATAGTATATATTGTTATAATTTTTCTATTTCATTATGAATTAGTATTGTTAATCTCCTATTGTGCCTGATTTATAAATTAATTTTGTCCTGGATATATGTCTAGGACATAACATAGTATCTACACGTATTGGGCTTGGTCCTCAGGCATCCATATGGGGTCTAGGAATGTACCCTTCATGAATAAGGTGGGGTACTCTATTCAATTCTATTACTCTATTATGATTTTTTTCTCTCTTGCTTTTAAATTTTAAAAGTGCTGCAACAAAGCCTGGCATGGTAATGCAGCCTGCAATCCCAGCACTCAGGTGGAAGTATGAATTTATGGCTAATCTGGGCTACATAGTGAGTTTGAAGCTAGCTGGGTCTACATAATATGAACCTGTCTCAAAATAAAATGAGGAGTGTGCAGATCTTAGATCAGGGACTTCCCAGGACCACCTGAAGCACAGGTAAATGGATGGAACTAGAAGATATTATGTTAAGTGAAGTAACACAGCCCCAGAAAAACAAACGACAAATGGTATCCCTCATCTGTGGATGTTAGAGCCAATTGCCTAGTTGTAAGTACTTCTTGTGCATGGCCCCTTGAGCTTTTGTCCAAGTAGTTGGGAGTGACACATATTGGAAAGAACAACAATGACAGCAATAGAAAAGACTGCGTCAAAGAACTGACTGAAACGGTGAACTTCTGCTCAAAACAGTCAACTTCCACATCGAGAATTTTGAGAAAGACTGAGAAAAAGATGAAAAACATGCTTGGCAGAATGCATGGCTCTAGTGGGGTGGGGAGGGGAGGGAGGGGGACACAGGTCTGATTTGATTAGTAACATAATCTTGTACAAAAAA